>CM040404.1:9988452-10565952 GCA_022702515.1 Ilyophis sp. 1 JC-2022 | reverse complement strand
CATTAATTTAAATTAAACAAATGGTTGGCTGCTATTTTATGCCGAATGCCAGATATTGGATTTGCAATTTTCATATGATCATGTAACATATTGATAGCCTACGGGTCAAAAACAGCTGCCTTTCAACTTCATCAAAAATATATAAAATCAGTACTTTGCCAACGGAACGCATGAAGCCTTTACAGACCTTTCAAAAACACCCTCAAGACTTTACATTTTCTGTAATGTGATGTTCTGACAGTTAGAAACACGATCCCGACTGTTTGACATTTCGGTTCTAGTTCACCCAACTCTCATCCGATCAGGTACACAGGATAACCTGAATGAATGAGGGGGGAAATTGATCCAGGTACTTCCATTAGAGATCGTTCTCAAGCGCAGCCGGCTGAGGTTGCAGTCCGTTCCTTCAGAAACCCCACACTTCACAATGGCCGTCTGCTACCGGCTGCGCATTCAGGGATGAGAAACATAAGACGATCTCGCCGGGTCAAGATGAATTCCTGTCACTTAGAGTAGAGGGCTGTTTTTTTTCAGAGGTTAATTGCAGTAGACATGTTACATATGGTCTAGAAAAAAGAGTGCAGAGAAGTTTTATGGAGGCGGGAGATTTCAGCTTAGAAACCATCTGCTTGGAACCCTAAAAATGTCTGTTTGGATTAGGCCAATGAACAGAGACAGATACAATCTCCAAATTAACTTTTACTGGCTTTCTGGGCCTTTTTCGAGCTTCAAGCCCACTGCAAGTGTTTAAACCCAAGCCTGTTTTTGTAAGCGATAGTGCTATTTCATTTAAACTCACTCTAATACTAACATGGGCGTTTCGTCATACATTTGAGGTTATAGTGGACCTTGGGATCAAAAATATAAGTTCTCAGTGGAACACTACTGTTGTAACCCCTGAACAAGACACATTTAAATATCCTAAATTGCTTCATTTAAAAAAATAATTTGAATAGCTGGAAGACAAATCAGCCATCCAGGCAGCCATTCCAACATACCATGAGGGCATCTACTAAACACGTAAGCAATAACAAAACAAGTACAACGTTTGTGACTAAAAATACTAGCATGACAAATACAACTATTACAACCACTACAACAACTACTACCAGTTCTACTGCAATATGACTCTTAGTATGACTACCACTCCACAGTATACCCACTAGATAAATATCTGAATGAAAGAATAATAAAAACATTAAAATAATACATAATGATGACAATAGGAATCGTAATCATAACAGTATAAAGGCAATACACAAAAGGAAAAACCACAGTCTGATTTTTTTTTGTTAAACCAGGAAACAAGATGAAGGGAGAATGGACAAAAATAAATAATAGTATGTGACATTCGTGACTCTGTGGGCTCATCTGGCATACTCTCTACTAGGGTCTTAGCAGGGAAATTAATTGTGGTGGGAGGGAAGGAGGGGTAGGGTGGGGGGGGGGGGGGACTTACACAATCATTAGTGTCACGCGAATCACCACCCTGCTCAGTGTACTATCATTGCTCAAAAGCCTTCATCTTCCCGTGACAGCCCTCAAATGTCCAAGGGCGAGCTTGTAACGCACGACGGCACTTCAATGACTGGGCTCTTGCTACACTAATGGTCACCTCCCCAATGCCATTTTAGCCAATGATTATACAATAATACAAAAGGTTTTTGAGACTTAAGAGAGGACTTAAAACCAAGATTATGAACTCTGCAGTAGGCTACACACGCAGAGCAATGACAAGATTAACCTTGCTATTCCAGTGATATCGACAGCACTATAAAATAATTCCTCTGCCTTAATTCCTCTGCCAGCTTTGATATTGTTTTCAAAGTGCCAGGGTAGTTTTATGTTCCTATTCGACAGTCGCCAAGGAGACACGGACGAGTGCCAAGACGACGGAAGCAGAAAACACAAAGAAATCTAAGATATTTTTTCAATTTGATTTTATTTGAGCGGAGGTGCGCACGGGTCCATAAGCTGGCAGAAACTGCAGGTTAACCAGAACCATGAACTCAAGAGCTGCTGAGAAAATGGCAGGTTCCACAGATCCATTTCCACCAAGGCCCTCAATTAAAAGGTTACGATTTTCTATTCAATTAAGTAATTAAGATGCGAGCTGGAAAAGAAACCAGGGGCCCCCCTGGGGACGAAAAATGGCTCCCGCCTGCATCAACATTAGCCGTCTCTGCGGACGCCGGGAGGCGGGGGAGGTGCTCCGAGCATTATGAGCGCGGGCGTCAGGAGGAGCGCGGCGAGTGTCAGACGCTGGCAAGGCCCACACTCAATGAAGCAGCGTTATCCGTGAGCCGGAATCTAGACGTCTAGAGGGTGGAAATCTAGTTTGAGAATTAAATTGACTAGGTTAACCCCAAACACAGCTCAGGATTTGGCCGGAGATATAGCCTGGCTACTTCCTAGTCGGCTAGAAAACCTTTCACTTTTCAACCAAATGTAGCCGGGTTTTCACCTGAACGCTTAGACAGGTTTCACTGGCTTTTCACCGATTTTTCACCACAGAAATGTCCACTGGGAGTGCACAAGCAAGAAGTCACGGCCGCACTACCATATCAAAGGTGCCATGGTGTAAAAGTCACATTCAAAATCAATCAGTCAATTAAAAACGTGAGTACATTTCACTCCTATATCAAACACTGAACACATTACTGTGCATTTACCATGACATAGTACACTGAACATATTACTGTGCATTTACTATGACATAGTACACTGAACATATTACTTAGTATTTACCATGACATAGTACACTGAACACATTACTGTGCATTTACCATGACATAGTACACTGAACATATTACTGTGCATTTACCATGACATAGTACACTGAACATATTACTTAGTATTTACCATGACATAGTACACTGAACACATTACTGTGCATTTACCATGACATAGTACACTGAACATATTACTGTGCACTTACCATGACATAGTTTAGTTTAGACGTATGGGGTTTTGAACCATGGCTGAACCATGAGGGTTTGGGGTTTTGAACCATGGCCATGGTTTGTTGTTATTAGACATGAAAGACGTACAGTACTAGTGCAGGAAATTTACTGTCAGGGTGTGTTAAAAGCCCATAAATGACAAGAAAGAGACACACAAGGTTTTTTCATGACATTAGCGATGTGGGAAACCTTTGAGTCGAGGATAATTCAGAATGACCAGAGTAAATGTACAATTAGATTAAGCCCATGATGCACTAATAACAGCCAAATGAAATGTAGAATTTTACTGTCCTACATTGTAAGAAGCAAAACTACAGGTCCCATAGTGCCCACCATCAAGAAGAGTTCAAGTGAATTAATTATCCTTGTTTCCATCAGAAAACTATAATTGCTTATAGTGTCTGATCAGAATTTTAAATGAGAAACTCTAAAGTGGGAGAATTAGAACGGATAATTCCTTCATATTGGGGGAGACGTATCTAATTGAGGTTTAAGGATCCAGAAATCCATGTACACACAGGCCATCCTGTAAGGATTCTGCAGTAATACTGGCCTTTAAGCTCAGTGTCTCAAACTACAGAACTTGGTGTATGTGTGTGTGTGTGTGAGAGGGAGAGAAAGAAAGTGTGTGTGTGTGTATGTATCCGTGCGTGCATGTGTATATGTCCGTGCGTGTGTGTGTGTGTGTGTGTGTGTGTTTGTGTCCGTGCGTGCACGTGCAAGTGTGTCTGTGTGTTAGGACTCAGTAATACTCAGCAGTAATACTACCCTCTAAGCTCAGTGTCTCAAACTACAGAACTTGGTGTTTGTATGTGTGTGTGTGCGTGTGTGTGTGTGTGTGTGTGTGTGTGTGTGTGTGTAAAAATTATACGGTAATACTACCCTCTAAGCTTAGTGTCTCAAACTACAGAACTTGGTGTGTGTATGTGTGTGTGTGCGTGTGTGTGTGTGTGTGTGTGTGTGTGTGTGTAAATTCTACGGTAATACTACCCTCAAAGCTCAGTGTCTCAAACTACAGAACATGGCTTACACAGTTCCTGAGAGGCTCAGCTTGTAGGACCACAGGCTCAACGCTACAGCCTGGACATCATTATACTGAGCCTGAGCCGTGTCATTAGCCAGAGTATAACAGGGTATAACAGGGTCTACATTGCCAGGACAATACTGGCTTTTTCCTGCTGGTAGGGTGGGATTAGGCTGGCAATGGGTCTCAAATATACAGTAGCACTGCATAACTACCCTCTACCTAATGTACCACTACTGCTACTACTACTACAACAACACTACTACTACAACAACTACTACTACTACTACTACTACAACAACAACACTACTACTACAACAACTACTACTACTACTACTACTACAACACTACTACTACTACAACACTACTACAACAACAGCACTACTACTGCTACTACTACTGCTGCTGCTGCCACTACTATTACTACAACAACTACTACTACTAGCTGCTACTACTACAACACTACTACTATTACTACTATACTAATACTACTAATGCTAATAATATTAATAATAATAATTATAATTTGTATTTATATTTATATACACATTTTTCAGATACATGTATATTCAATGACACTTTACACATAGGAAATAATACAAACAGAAAACTAGTGCAACACAGAAGAAGATATGGCAGACTTTTGGAAGAAGATACGGAAGTTCTTTGAGGATGGTCGTGATGTGAGTTTGTTAGGGAGGTTGATGTGTAGTTTGAGGAGTAGCAGCACAATGCATTTCAGCACTCCAGACGGGCAGTTTGGAGTATGTTTGTGAGTTTGTTGGTATTGGGGGGGGGGGGGGGACACAAGCTAGAGCTGAGGGGGAGATAGAGGTCGACAGAGAGAGAGTCCATCTTAAGCAGTGATTGTTTGTTCACAGTTGAGTTTGCCATTTTGATTTATTGGGTGGTGGGGGTGTTTGGCATCCACACAGCAAAAACCAAAAAACCAGTCAATCTTAACAAGCATTTTAGTCTTATATTTTTATATAGTTGGACATAAAATCTTATTTCTATTACTTTTTAGCTAAATAAGACAAAAAGATTGCCAATAAGGTGAGATAGTTTGACTTATTTTAAGATTTGCCAATGGGGTAAGATAATGTCACTCGTCAAGCAAAAAGTACCTTAAAACAAGCTAATATTTACTTGAGAGAAAGGAAATAAGATTTTAAGTCACATTACAAGACTAAAACACTTGTTAAGACAGACATTTTTTGCAGTACAGGATTTGACTGTGAGGAGACAGCTCTCTGATGCCTCTATTGGTAGGAGGTGTAATTTGAGCTGAAGTATATCTCTGTGTCCTTTACCTTGCAGTAAAAACTCAGAACAAAGATACACGTTTTCTGTCCGAGAGGGGGAAGGGGGATAATCAAGATCAATGATTGACGCTCGATGACACCGTAATGCTTCTCTAAGAAAAAACAGGTACCTGCCTGTTACTCAAATTGTGTGTGATCCTTTGTCAGAGCGATGACGAAATGTCCCCCAAACATACATGTTCCCAAGGGGAGCAAAGTCCGACAAGCTGTCTCTGCTACAGCCTGTTGGCCGCATTGATTCATACCACTCGCACTGAAGAAGGGTTATGCAAGCCAGTCAAACAAGACGAGTCGCTCGAACGTCTGTAGAGTCCTGGGGCGAATCAACGACGGCGGTAATCATACTGACATGTCCACAACTACAGAAGCATGTTATCCCTCTGTGCTTACAATACAAAGACCACAGAGCCCGTTATGGCTTTTCTATACATTCAAATGTAATATTAAATACCATTTGTTCAAAGTGGACTGTTTTACACAGTTTCAGGGCATCATTGCCCAATTCGAGTCGAAGGACAGACCCCCGATTGTAAATTAAGCCCTGTGCTAATGCAGCCGTTCCCCGGGAAACCGTTGCGTAGATTATCTCTCCGAATTAACTCTGCAGAAGAGGCTCCACTTCCTTCTGAAGAGGCACCGAGTTGTTTAAATATCCCAGCCGAGAAGACGCCTTCTCATTTATTCTCTAGCCTCCAGAACTCGGGGTGTGTTTGTGCGTGAGTGTGTGTGTGTGTTTGCGCGCGCACGTTCTTGTGTCCGTGCGTGTAAGCATGTGTCCATGCGCGCGTGCGTGTGTGTGTGTGTACAGTGTGTGTGCGTGTGTGTACAGTGTGTGTGTGTGTGTCTGTGGGTGTGTGTGAGTGTGTGCACGCATGTGTGTGTGCGCGTGTGTGTGTGCATGTGTGTGCATGCGTGTGTGTGTGTGTGTGCATGTGTGTGCATGTGCATGTGTGTGCATGTGTGTGTGTGTGTGTGTATGGACACAGCTGGGCTGGTTCAGTGAGTATCCCAGAGAAGCCTGAGTGTTACGTTTTCCCCCGTAAGGAGGACTCTATTTAAAATAACGAGGGGTCAGTGGAGCCACGCTAAGCTGTCACATCTGGTGTGCACAGTAATATTCAAGAACTGCTGTGCATCCAATCAGGGTCAGACACTGCAGGCTTCTGTGTCTCTGGATGGTTTTGAGGGGTCAAATAGGGACATGCTCAAGGTGCAATATGATTTTCTTTTAGCTTTCATATTACCTTAATCGTCATTTTAATGGGTTTGGTGGAACATTAAGTTTTGGTCGCACTGTAACAGAGAGCAGAGAGCCTTCTGAGGTGTTTGCAGTTGAGCTGTTAGCATAGATTTTGTGTGTTTAAGTTTGGTGGTAAATTTTGGACACATTACAGTGGATGACTACACTATTGACAATTCAACATTTGAAAATGTCTGAAATATGTTAGCAATATATAGCAGTCCAGCTCAGGGACAAATACATTCCATACAATACCATGGCAGCGCTGCCTGCTATAGCATTCCTCTGTAGCATTGAGGAATGTTCTGGAACACTGTCCTCTGTGTTCCGTCTCTTCTGCCTGCATGGTGATGTGGCTCAGGAGAACCTAGCAACCACCTCTCACCCTGACGGCTGCACCACACAGCCCTATAAGGAACCTTCTGGGAACCATGCCTCGAAAGTGTCAGTCCTAATCAAGGGGCCAAAACCCCTTCACGAGAACATGTAGTCGCAATCGATTCTTTTTTTTTTGTCTGTCACCCCATGTGCCAAATTTGTTAAGCTATTATGTCGTTTGTACACCATTTAAACATTTTTGAGGACCAATCCGTGGCACCTCCTAGTTACTGCATGTCACTAATATCCTAATCGCTAAGAACTGCTTGGCACCAGAGCACACATACAATACAGGAGTATGGAGCACCAATCTCACTATTCTGGCAAGTTTTTGTGTAATTTTGCGCCGTTTCATGGGACATGCGTCTATAAACAGAAACAAAAACATCACAGCTCACCTCTGCCCTCCTCGGGATCTTTGGCGGTCCGACCCTTGAGCGCGCGGTTCCAGCTGCTGGTGTAGTCCCTACCCTTTCCCCTCTCAGCACCCTCCTGGGTGGTGGACTTCATCCAGGTGGAGCCGTACCTGTGGGGGGGCCGGCGGGTCTCCCGGAACACCCTGCCGATGAGAGCGAAGCCGCGCCCATCGGAAACCCCGTTGGGCACCTCGGGCATGAGCGGGTCGTGGCCGACGGCCGTGGTCTGGCCCGTGAAGCCGGTGTGCAGGAAGACCAGGCTTCCCGCCGTGAGGTAGATGATGATGAAAGAGAAGAAGCGCACAGGCTTCCTCCTGAAGTAGCGCTGGAGCTTCAGCAGCGGCCGCGCCATCCTGTTTCCCGCCACTGCCCCGCGGACCCGAGCTGGCGGCCGCCAGTCATAAAGCGGCGTCACCCGGGAGACTGCCGAGTTGCTCAAAAAAAAAAAAAAAAAAAAAGGTTTCTCAAAAAAGAAAAACAAAAAAAAAGAATAGAGTTTAGAGAAAAATGGATTAAAAAAATAGAAAAAAAACTCAGAGAGAAGAGACCAGTCTGTAAAAATATATAATTTGGAAAAGGGGAACAAGGCTGAAGTGGTCTCTCACGGAGCTCCGAGCCCGGCTGTGTCCACAGTACCCCGCTCTGCCTATTTAGGTTCCCACCGAAAGGCCAGAACTCAGAGCTGATGGAGGGGCCATGTCTTGAAAGCCGAGCGTGGCGGCGGTGGTGTGAAACTCAATCGCTCGCTGCTGCTTCAGCCAGCGGGGCTGGGGTTGCTGGGGCATTTTTCATCCTCCCCCGCCAGCCCTGCCACCCCCCCACCCCCCCCCCCCAACAGCGGTTAATGGGATAGCCTTTATCCGCCACGGAGCGCCAAATCAAGGTAGGCCAGTTTTTCGCTGGCGGTCTCAAATCCTCCGGCCTTTGTAAAAAGCAATCGTTCACAAAGCCCTCGAAGCGGGGAAGTCGTAGAAGTGGGAGAAGCTCCTCCACCTGTAAGCAAAAACAAGTGCGTTAAACGGGCGCGGCGTTTACCCCTGCAGACTCAGGCAGCCCCACACTGTGAAAACAGGGGGGGGGGGGGAAAGCACACCAAAAAAGAAGGCACAACACAAAGCCAGCAAAGACAAACATAAATGAGCAGTTTGTCAATTCTGGAGCCTTAAAGCTACAGCGAATGTCTGTTCCGCTTCCAAACATCTCACATTTACTGGGTAATTTCGGCTGCGAAACACAAAACGGTGAGCTAGCCTATAGCATTCACTGGAACTACCCTTCCATTAATCAGTGTGTCTCAGGTAGTAATTATAAATACCCAGCAATACTCTAATTAACTACACCAACATCCGGAAGGTATAATAGGCTGAAATTAAAAATACCACTGTGATTGTACCCTTTCATTTAGTCATACACTCATGAAGCCGTTCCAATGAGGTTTTTTTTCCATGTCTGATGCATAAAATGAAGAATCATATCGGATCATTCTGGTTCCTTTCCATTAAATCAGGTTCGTTGGGTCAAGACGAGTCCCTATACTTCATTTTCTTCAGCCCGAATCTCCCAGACTTTATCACAAAAGAGACTGTCACACTGAATAATGCACTGCTAATTACTAAATTCACGAGAACGTTAACATAAAAAATTACAATTACAAAAAGTAGTGGTTTGAGGCAGCATCCTATTGTTCATTACTCTGTGCATGTAAACGATCATCCTCCAAAGCTAAAATACCCATCAATTAAAGAGAAATGGGAATTGCATGGGTGTCATACAAAAAGAACCACAGCATTTCAATCTTTATGGGTATACTCGTATGATCCTGTTGCCTGCTGTCAATCATAGGTTTGAGTATATAAGGCCTATCACTGATCTCTGCCTATCTCAGCATATTTACTACCAAACGCCCTGATTAGTTATGAAAGGCTAATAATCCGATTTTGACGGATGTCCCATCTTAAGGACTTTGTAATCTCATCGGCTTTTGTGCTGTTCAGCGTTCACGTTCATGACTGCCCCTAAGTCTTTGCCTACAAGCCTCATACTCGCTCAATCGCTCTTTAGGTAAAAAGACTGGGGTCTGGGGAGTTCCTTTACGCTCAGGATACCCCCTCTTTATCCTCACCCTCTACCACACATTTCATACTTCCTTCCTCACATGGAATACACAGGTTGAGTGACCGCCATTGACTCTATCAAATCGGAATGAAATCGGTCAAATTCAAATTTGAATATTTTCCCTCCAAGAACCAAGAGGGCTCTGTATAAAGCAACAGAATTTCCGCGTTAAAATATCACCAGCTTGACTCCAATGGAAGTGAACTGAGCTGCTTGTTATTCCAGATCCAGTTGAGTGGAGGCATTTTGCCCCTTGGCCAGCTCTGGGAGAGACGCAGCTGCGTCAATGTTTCACAAAAACCCCAGAAATCCTGCGTGAGGGGGGTGGTGGTGCTAGAGGGGTAGGGGCCAGCCAACTCATCAATGAGCCATATCCTATTGGGCCTGCCCTATGTAGCCCGGACCATCTGCTTCAGGTATTTTTCAACATGGCCGGTTTCTAATGGACCTCTGATGGCCGCTAACAGGCAGGTTTATTGCCGAATGATTTGAATATGATTAGGCTCTGCCGTCTTTAACGCGTGCCCCTTGAAATCACTCGGAAGACATGCTGTTCCCCACAAATGGCCCGGCGTCTGCTCTCTCACCCAGGTGCCACTGATCCGTTTTACGGCCGGCACACTTAAAAACCGCCCATGTTGCTGTAAAACACGCCCGGTCTTTATTTTACTGTACATGTCGGCTCACGGGAAAAAGAAAACCTCAGGGGCCACAAATCAAAAAAGATGCTTCTATTCCAGAGGGCACAAAACATAGAAAAAGAGAGAGAGAGAGAGAGAGAGAGAGAGAGAGAGAGAGAGAGAGAGAGAGAAAGAGAGAGAGAGAGAGAGATACCAAGAGAAAGACAGAAAGAGAGAGAGCAAGAGAGAGAAAGAAAGCGAGAGTGAGAGCGAGAGAGAGAGAGAGCGAAAGCAAGAGAGAGAGAGAGCGAGAGCAATAGAGAGAGAGAGAGAGAGAGAGAGAGAGAGAGAGAGAGAGAGAGAGAGAGGAAGAGAGACAGGGAGGCCGAGTGAGACACCAAGAGAGAGACTGAGAAAGAGAGAGAGACAGAGAGAAAACGAGAGCAAGAGAAAGAGAGGGAGACCAAGAGGAGAAATATAGTGAGGGAGAGAGTGAGAGAGAGAGAGTCTAACCCACCTCTTTCTCTCAGTCTTATCTAAAGGAGCCTCTGTGTAGGGGAGAATCACTTTCAGACCATCTCGATTGAAATGCGTAATGGATAGCAGTGGAAATTTCCAGCGTGTTCAGCTCCACTGCCCTGGCTGCCCGCTCCAGGAAGCCCAACAAAAGTGCCCGCGTCACTCGATTCCTCCTCTCCGCCCCCTCTCTTGTTTTCCACTCCGCCGTAGGTGCGGAGCGGGTCAGGGGTCCCGGGCCCGCGGCTGGCCGGATCGCTCTGAGCGCAGAGCACGCCACCCAAAAACCGCCACCCACAGCTTCAGCCCAGCCCCTCCACCATTAGCCCAAACTCTCTGGAGGCAGGGAGAGAAGGAGTCTGGCTTGCTTTCAGGGTATTTATGCCTCATATAATCCAAGTCAAACAAAGCCATGGTTTGAGTGTCCCAGCAGAGGTAGAGTGGACTTTTTCTGCTGCGCATTACTACCCACATTTCTCATTTACATATAAAGTTGGTATTTAATTTAAGGGCGGTTACTAAACAAAACCATGATTCACAGTAATTGCAGAGTCACTGCAACTGCGGTGGAGGGGGAAAGTAAGTCGTTCTCCTATTTCCACAAAAAAAAAAGTTTTTAAAGTTGGCAGCTGTCGCGCACTGCGGTGGCCGTCCTGGCAGTTTACTGAGCCGCTCCGAAGACCACACGTTTGAGAAGGCAGAATCAAGCCCTCACTTTCCCCACACCCCAAGCGTGAACTCACTTTTTTCCGTGGGTTCAATATGCACACCTTTGTTACCGCGGCAACAAAATCTGAAATGCAAAAATCTTGTTTTTATCTGTTTCTGAGATCCGTTTCAGGTTATGGCATGCTGCCTTCACCTGTGAACTGGTGCTGCGTGCTGACGCCATTCTTATACACCTGTACAGCGTCACCACAGGTGTACAAGCTAATCAGAGAGGAACTACCAATCAGATCCTCTATTTTCAGGTAGGCTGTAGTGAGTACTGAAATCAGCAAATGCAAAAAGTAATATAGGTAACATGTTAATTATAAATAGATTGTGCTTGTATTTCAGCCCTTTGGGTTCAAAAACAGGTGCGTAGGTCTAATTAATTCAGTAACTACATCCAGGAAAGATCCGTAAACACCATTTTAAATTACCATGAGGCTAAGACATTCAAACGTTTGCATTGCTGATGGCAGTCTTATATACCCAACTCTACAGTATCACCACGTGCGCACATACCAATTACACAGGAGTTCTTTGTATAACAGAATGAAATTACAATTGACAATTGTGTGTGGTACTCTGAGAAAGAGACAGCAACCTAAGACTGCTATCAAGAAATTATTAACTGATGTAAATCATTGTTTTCTTGGCTTTGTTAATGCCGCCCAGTTCCAGAAACATTGACATTTTCCATCTATTTGCCTAGCAGATGTTCTTATCCAGAGTAGCTTACAAAGCTTACAGATATTTACTGGATCTATTCAGGTTAAGTACTGTACTCAAGCATACAATGGCAGTGCCCTAGCGTTCCTTAACAATGAAACCACAACTGCCACAAAGTGGTATTCAATAGATAATGCCACCCAAGTATGAGGAGGGGGGGGGGTGGTTATTTTCCTCCACACAAGAAACCTTGAAAGAGTCTCCTTCCATTGTTGTATCAAATGATCCACAGCCTCGATCATTCAGTACAGAACTAGGACACAAAAAAAGAACAGCAAATCGCATTTTCATCAGCTATCATTAGAATGCACTATACCCATCTATCCCGCTTTCAACTGCGTCCTTCCTTCTTGCTTTGCTCTTGTTCCATTTCACTGTCACTCAGTCTATCTTAAACTAAACATGTAGGCACATAATGGAGAAACTAAACCAAAATATAGCATTAGAAGAGTGAAAGAGATACACACAGGAGGCTTGTGGTTTGCTTCGAAACACCAACAGAAGGTCTCTGTATTCTCTTACAAAACCAAGCTCAATCTCATATTGATTAGATGCAATGAATAACAGTGTGCCCCCCCCCCCACCCCCCCCCCCACCCCAAAGCCTTCCGGATGATACCCTTTGATTTGTCCTTTACTATAGGAAAAAAAAAACGGTTCTCAAAGTTAGGCTTTATGGCCTTTAGGCCCAAGCACACACCCAGATGCTTTGCGAAGATTTAGGTCCAAAGGCCATGGCAGGGGTGCAGAGATTCACCTTGAGGCTGTGGCTGCATCTCCTATGATGGATTGGAGGGCCTGTCCTCTCTGAAATTGCCTTTTTACTACTGCACACTGAGAAGAGAACCGGGCTGATGCTGTATAATCACAGTCAGAACGCGCATGCACGCATAAACACATACATATTCAAAGAGGGAAAGAAGACATTTCTTGGGGCACACTACACGTGTGAAGAGTTTCCCACATGCCTACCGACCCCCCCATGACTGGCAGATGGCGGCTGGAGGCTCTGCTCTACTGGGAAATAGTCACATTCCAGTCATATAACGGGGAGGCATCAGGGGGCCTTGTGGGAGCACATCTGGTGACAGATGGCGCGGGCGATCAGCGGCGTCGTGCGCCGTGACTCATTGGCCAGCGTCTCTGCAGAGGAGGACTGTGAGCGCCCAGGGCGCACATAAACACACACATACATATACACACATACACGCATACTCACACACGCACACACATACACGCACACACACATACTGTATACATACACACAAACACTCACATATACACTCACACACACACACACATACACACACACACACACACATACATACAGACACACACACACACACACACACACACACACATACACAAATACATACACACACACATACACACACACACACACACACACACACAGTCACAGACGGACAGCAAAGCACTGGAGTACACAGGCACAGCAGGGCTACAAGTTACACGGGGAAAAACAAAACAAAACAAAACAAAATGACACAACCTCGCTCATGTTGATCAGGAAGAGGAAGAGGAAGAGGAAGAGAGAATGACGGAGCGCTCTGAATAAACATCCTCTCCAGGCGGCCGCTTTATCACATTTCCATTTCACAGGTTTAGCAAATAACGTGAAAAAAAAAATGAAATACACCTCACAATCAGCCCACGCAACCGTGCTGAGGAAGTGGCATCTGCTCTCCAACGACACACACTTTACTCTGAGACACACACACTTTACTCTGAGACACACACACTTTACTCTGAGACACACACACTTTACTCTGAGACACACACACTTTACTCTGAGACACACACACTTTACTCTGAGACACACACACTTTACTCTGAGACACACACACTTTACTCTGAGACTCACACACTTTACTCTGAGACACACACACTTTACTCTGAGACACACACACTTTACTCTGAGACACACACACTTTACTCTGAGACACACACACTTTACTCCAAGAAACACACACCTTACTGAAACCTCAGGGGAGCACCCGTAGGCTAGCACCCGGTACAGCGCAGCGTGGACGAGGCGGTTATCTGGCGCCATAGCAGGACCAACGTGCGAACCCCGCCCCCCTCTACACTTTTACAAACGTGGATAAATAAAGAGAAAATGTGATTAAAAATTCAAAAACAGGGGGGTGAGAAATTGGGCAGCCAAGTCACGGCCGGTCCATCGCTCTGACAGGGCAGGCAGAGCCCTCCGATTGGCCATTAATTCACATTCATATTAAATGAGCCGGCAAATATTTAATCAGAGTGGGTTCTGGGTAGAAAATGTCAAAGTTAATCATCACACGGCCGCACTCTAGAATATCTCACATGAGATGGTGACAGGAACTCCATAAATATACTTTATCTGTCACAGGACACTTGAGCAAAAGTGGTAGCACCTCCACAACAACTCCCATTGGGGCTCAACCTCCCAGCACCTCCTGCTATGGAGGACTGCAGCACCCACCAGCTCACTCTACCTTATTCTTCTGGGGGGTATTCCACAAAGCAGGATTACTGAGTTAGCTGGATAACTGCACTGAGTAAAACCCGGAACAGCTCTTTTGACTTCAGTTCATGTTCCAGATTTGGGAGGGTTCCGGGTTTTACTCAGGGTGCAGTTATCCAGCTAACTCGGTAATCCTGCTTTGTGGAACGCTGCCCTGGACAGGAGCGATTATCCTCTCACACTGACTACCTGATCCATTCACTCCTGCACATTGAGACATATAAATAAATATATACGTTTGTTTTTTATTTACGTAATATTATAGTATATATATTTTCTTAAAACAAATAACCATAAAACGAACATTATGAATCAAAGTTTGATTGTGTGTGCAATGCAACAACAACACCAACACAAAACATTAATGAAGCTGTCAAAAAGACAATGATATTTATAACTTTGCCTCAACGTCAACATGAATCCAAGACAATCTTGCCATTTGTCAGAACTCATTTACAAGGGCTTTGTAATATCGGCACATCTACAAAAAAAGATGACAAAATCCAGAAAAAAGAGGTCAAGGACAATGCCGAAAGGGGATCTCACTTCATATTTTTAGGGATTTTATAATATTTCCATGAACATCTGCGCATAACTTTGTCAATTGAATCAAGTCCAAATTTGAAAAAATTCAGGAAAGAACAGGAACAAAAAAAAACGAATCTGTCGGCCAGTACAAGTACCATTAATTACCATTGTGGTCAAAGACTCATGTGTAACTAGCGATTTCCGTTTGTGTTTCCCTGTGTTTTCCTTTTTCTCTGAAATTAAACAGTCTCTAATCATCCTGTGTCTTCTGCCAGCCAAAATAACCTTATTGTCTAAAATATGAATAGATCTGAGCTGTTGAAATGAAGGCCCACTTTAATCGGTGAGAAGAGCTCTCAGTTTCAATAAAACTGTTCATATTACATAGAACTGAATTACCCCCCTCCACCCCCTTGCCCCCCCCCCCCCCCCCCAGCCCCCCCCAGCCCCCCAGTTACCTGTCACTAATTTCTCTCTGATTGCTTTTCACAGTGGCCAGATCGCTGCCGCATGCTCTGCGGAAATTGGCGGGAAACAAGGTGGCGGTTGACAGCGGGTGCAGATAGGGACCTGGGGGAGGGGGAGGGAGTTTGGGGGGGGGGGGCACTGCCTTTTTCCTGACACTTTAAAACGTTCCTTCTGGATCCAGATGTAGCCTACAAACACAAACAGTGATCAGCACTAATGGAAGGTCCCTTTCCCCAGGAGGACACACAGCTATTTCCTATGATCACAGAGTCAGTTACTAGCTTCAAAAAACCTAGCAAATGCTCCGAGATCACATCTCTAAAACCTGTCATGATACCCAATTCAAAACCATTAAAGCTTCCGTTGAAAGCCTATAAGGGTTCCTTTAACACACATTTTTAATAATACATGTTCTTGTTTGATCGTTGGGCCCTGTGTATGTGGAGCTCAATATCGAGTGACTGGTGAAAGCCTATCATTTCTTGTTTGTGATTTAAGCATCGATTGTGTGACCCCTGAATCAGTCTTTTTAAGCAAAATACTCAAATAACTATGATACACGTATGTCATTATATAAGGTCAATATTTTGGCTTGTAGGTAAAAAAAAAACCACCCTGTAGAGCGCACTGCTGCACAAAACAAACGAAAAAAACACATATACGCTATTAGTCACCGTCATACTGCATGCAATTATATCAATTTACCCCCAAAATAATACAATATCATGACATATTTGCTTAGTATCACGGTATGCATTGTGGTCTCATGTCGTGATATGCGCTGCGCGTCCTATAGTGATCTGCATACTGTCACGATATGTGCTGTATCACGATAAAGCTGCCACTAAGCAGCTCCAGCGTTCGACCCCACCCTCTTCACCGTCCCCTCTGAGTGAGCTTCAGTTCGGCATCCTTGCTCGCCCCCCCCCCCCTGCACCTTGGTACTCTGTGAACATGCATATGTGCGGTTTGGCAGCCTACCCCATAAATCTTCTGCTGCATTAGTTCTCTCTACTGCAGTTCCCTCCATAATTATCTATCATCAGTGCGTAGCAGTGCATCGGCATGTGAGGCAAATGTTGGGGGGGAAACCACCAAGCAGATGACTGCGAAATTTGCCTCAACGCTGCAGAATTGTTTTTAAAAAACGCCAAAGAAGACGACGGGATAAAATATTAAGGTCGGCCACAGCCACACGCATGGTGTAACAGCCTAGGAGTATATCTCACGGCGACGAGAGTCAATTTTATCCCTCTTGGACTTGTAGACTTCATTAGGGCTAAATGACCACTGAACATTTTACCATGTGGGTTTTAAAATGGCCGCCATTTTTTTTTTTTTGTCAGAGAGCCGTAATCACAGAGGGGTGCACCGCGTTTGAAATGCGCTCACGAGTACATCCAAATTGTCAAAAGTTCCAGTTGCAATCCAGGTTGTGAGAATTGTGTGGAGCGCTCATTACGCAGGCCTGGCTGAGACACCTTTTATTCAGTGCTGACCTGTCACTAAAGGCGCACAGTTAGTTCTAAAGGTGCGAACGCCGGGAAGAGAAGAAATTAAAATCCTGTGTGTCCTTGACCGTGGCTGTCTTTGTATGTCACGTCAGTCAGAACCGGGGCGCACGCTCTTTCTCCCTTAATTGGATGCCGTGCAGCCATGCGTTCGGCATGCCGTGTGCCGGCTGTAATTATTCGCTATTCACTGAAAGCCTCCTACCCTCCCAACCGCCCCCCCCCCACCCAACCTGTTCGGCTCATGGGCTGAAAAGCGGCGAAACCATCAAGTCAAATCGCAGCCTTTGATCCAAGCTGTGCTTGCGGGGTTTGGAATGATGTTGTTTACGTTAGCGAACGCGCGGCCGCGGTGATTGCTGACTCCTGACTTTCGCCCAGTTCAAATTGCCCCTTTGAATCATTGAAGGGCTTGGGCTTGCTGAATATCCCATGTAATTATGCGCCGGCAGGGCCCAGTGGTGCTCATTTTGGAAATTTTGCTTGTTTTAACCTTCCTGTTATGGTGAGATTTTATGAAGCCTTTTTTGTTTGGGGTCAAATTTTACCCGACACATAATTATTGTAATAAAAACATTTTGACACTGTGTGTCAAGCCTTTTATTCCTAAATATTAAAAATCTGTGATAAACTTCCCATTTAAAGCTAGGCATAGGTGAAATAGTCTATGTTTAAAACCCGTCTGGGAAAGTGCCTCCAGAATCCCCCACAAATAATCTGAGATAAAAAAATTTAAATGTTACATATTCTTCAACGTTCTATACAGCTATAGTCAGAGCCTGGGTCAAAATGAACCCACACAACACCTCTGTATACAAAGTTGGTACAGCACTTTTGAAAACAGCATTATGCTTATTGCATGTTTACTGTTTAATGTCACCAAATTTAAAAAAGTCTAAAAAGGTGAAAAAATAAGGCTTTTAAGAGATTTCAAACACTGAATGGGATCAAATTGACCCAGAACATATTAGGAGGGTTAAGAATCAAGGTAATCTGCCCTAGTAGCTCAATATATTAGACAGAAGCTGTGCATACACAGGCGTGTGCAAACATCTGGAAAGGTGAGTTGTGTGTGCGCCTCCAATAGAGTCACACAACACATTGGCGAAGCAGAGGAGCAGATATGCTATTTCAAACAAATTACTCTGAATGTGGGGTTCTGGCTTATTTACTTGTCTGAATTCTTCACTTTTTCCCCTTCATTCCAGGCAACACTGACATCCAAAAAAAAAAAAAAAAATAGCATCTTGTTATTTTGTGCTTAACATTACTGTACTGTCGCAGATGGTTGAGCTGGACCCAGGAAAGCTTCAGTTTACAAAGGTTTCCGCAATATACCCAGCAGGACCTTGGAAAGACACGGCCGCTCTTCTCTGCACCTGGCAATGCAACCGTTCTACGCAGTGGGGTTTGAGTAAGTCTGCCAGCCATTTTAATTAGAGAAATATCTGAAACTAGAGTATGCTGGTGACTGCCTGCTGCCAAGTTCAATTAATTACTGGTGCACACTCAATTGTTTTGGCGAGGCGCTCAAGTTAACGCTGCCAGTGCAGAGCAGTAGAGATGTCCCACGGCAAATTTGCTCTTCCGTCTCTTAGCAGATGCCTACAAAATGCCTTCAAAAATACAGCGTTTAACTCAAGCCTCTGAATCCCCACTGCAGCCCACTGGAGCTACCAAATCTTCCAGAACCTAAAGAGAACCTGTTTACTCTTCTCTGCTTCCATGGCCAGTGCAGTTGCACACTGTATGAGATTATAGGATATAGGCCTACCATATGAGATGTTCACATAAAAAGCAATTTCTACAGAATATCTGATTAAATATGCATGTAAATATACCACCTATAGATGTATATGAAATATAAAATTTTTCATCTATATTATGTTGATTTAAAACATGATGAGATGCATTAATTATGCGACATGCGGTTTTTAATGTTTTAGACAGATTTCTCACACATCGCGCTCGTGTGCTAAGGCATTCCACCATTTGCATTTTGCCAGTTAAGCAGTCACTTTCATCCACGGCGACCTAAACAGGTTACGTTATTACCCACAATCCCTTTGCACAAGTGGATATTTATGTACTGAAGCTAATTCTGGTGAAGCACCTTACTCAAGGGCACAACAGCGGTGTCCCAGCTGATAACCAAACCCACGGCCTGTGCGCTACGAGCCCAGTTCCCTATCCACTGTGAGAGACTAAACGAAACTTGGCTCTGTGTAGATTAGTTGTGTGCACTGCGCTCAACAGAGATCTGTTTCCTGCGGAAACGTCGCAACATGCAGGTATAATGATGCACACTTGCATTTAGGAGACGCTCTTATCCAGATCAGCTTGCACGGCTTAACGTGTTTTTGCATGCAATCCTTCTAAACCGTAACCCTGGTTCAGTACCTTGCTCGGTGATACAACGGCAATCAATGCCACGCCCGGGAATTGAAGCTGCAACCCCCTTAACCACAATGCCACAGCGTCGCCTAATTCATATTTCTAAGCGCGATGTGGACGTACAGCAGATGGTATGCCTTGGAAATGGACTCTGAGGCTGTTTCCACACTGTAAAAAAAGACAGCACAGACACAGTGACATCCAGGGATATTAGCGTCTCACAGATGCTGTGCATTGTGGAGTGTGACATAATTGCACAAAGACTGCTAAAGAGGCGAATATTAACTGCAGGCGAATGTCAACAAGAGATCAACAGGTGTGCAAACTGTAGAGATTGCCGTTAATGCCCTCCGCTTTCAAATGGTCCATCAACCCTGCAGCATGTCTTCAGTCACAATTAGCCTAATGCATGTTTTATCTGGCTTTGGGTATCCACGGTCACAGATTCATAAATATGCCATGGCTCTGTCTACGTTTGCAACCTTTATACCATACATACATACATGTATGCTGTGTTAAAAATAGGCACACTGCCAAGATCACTTTTTCATGATTCATAACATTGTGACTGGTTCTTTAATGTGTACTTCTACATACGTAAATACTTATCTGAATTTGTTGCATAAACACAAAATGTTCTATTCATGAATGTATTGATACAGTCATATCTTAACTGAAACACTTCACGATGCTCTTACATAATCTCATTACAAATTCTCGTTCTTCTCACAAAATTCAGCCACAATTTTAAATGTAAGACTTTGACACCAGTCTTCATTTGGCAGAATTACCCTGTGTTCTCCCTGGAAAATTACAGAGCCAGGGGGGAAAAAATCATATTAAAGTCATGACATATTCATGGGGTATACTTACAGGGCGCAAGATGCCTGGGAAAACTCTATACGCTTGCCACTGTTGACAGGTTGAGTCCACCCCAGTGGGACAGACTTGAATCGTAATTGAAACGGCACGCAGAACAGCCATGGGTATCTTGTGCTTCTTGACAAACAGGAGCACGGCTCAGAAATGTATTACCATGGATCGAGAGCAATTTACTGCAGGATGTGAGCGCCTAACCATTTTACAAGAGACAAGAGAGGAAAAGAAGAGACTTCGAAGTGTTTCAGGCAGAGCAAGGTGCTGTCGCGCGCTGTCTGTCATCTGAATGACACGCAAACAAAATGGCTGACGGGCCCTTGCCTGACACACGAAGCAGACTTTGAATACGAGACACGCGCTTCCACGGCCTGCTTTCTCCACAAGACATCCGTGGAACAAGGTTGCTTTATGTATTACATTAATGACATCCTGTCACATCACAGTAACATATATTAAAGCTGGCATACGTGCATTCCATCCACTTACAGAGCTGGATATTTACTGAACCAACTCAGCTTGCTTGCTCAAGGGCATAACGGCAGTGCCCGACCGGGCCTTGAGAAACTTCAACCTCGTTTACAAGCCCAGATCCTGGACCACGACTGCACATTACACTTTCACAATAACAAAACAGAGGGCCACATTCCTCAAATTATAAGACAGAAATACAATAAAAACATAAGGTCCAAGATTTCACTGAATGCAGTTTTTGGCAATGGAAAAGCCAAACCAATATTATGGTTCTATAGGTTCCCCCATTTAAGTCTATTTGAGCGTCTGATATTGGTTTAACACAAACCTCATAATACTCCATGATTCAATTCAATTCAATTTTATTTTTACAGAGAACTGTAATTGGGAAATAAACAGGCTTGAACCCCCCAAAATAAACGAGGTAACAACTCCCCAGTGGAGAGAAAAACACCAAAACAGTGGCAAGAAAAAACTCCCTCATGGGAAAAAAAAATCTTGGGAGTAACCTGGCTGGAGAGGAAGTGCCCATCCTCCACTGGCCGGCCCGGTTTAACGAAAGGTGGAATGGATGGTCACAAAATGTAATGAAGGATCTATCGCAACAAATAATCAAATGGGTTGAGCAGGTTAAAGTCTCGAGATATTAAACTGAAACATTGTGGACTTTGTTTCAGACAGTGTGAAGGCATAAATAAGAGAGTAAAATAACTTCATATCCATGCTCTTGGTGCAATCTGCATTTCTGCATTGTTGGGTGGAACAAACAGGAAGGTCAGGGGGATGTCTTTTGAGCATATGCTGCCATGGTAACGTACCAATTTGAAAAAATAAAATAATAATAAAATAAAAAATGCATTATTATTTTCCTTTGATTACTACAGGTACCCTGCAGCAAAAAAGCACAATTTTTTTTTTAAATGGCTGGCTCTCCAGTACCTTGGCCGACATTCCCAGTACAGCAATATCACTCTTATCAGGACAAAAGGCTTTGGAATCCCAGACATTTTGCAAAGGCTTTGTTCTGGGCTCTTTCTGACACAACAGAGGTGATAAATGAGAGCCGTCCAACCCCCCCACAACCCCTCCGCATCCACCCCCTCCCAACCCCTCTGCACCCCCAAACCCCTCTGCACCCTTGCATTTTCATTCACTTCCCTTCAGATGTGTCCTGGGCACAGGCAAATGAGGGGAAAAAAGAGGACCCATTGATACCCACACAGCACCCTTTCACCGTCTCTAAACATAGCGTCATTCACTCCCGTTCCCCAGCTACTGGGACCCAAGTCAGATTCTGCTCAATTCCAGTCCTTCTCTCAACAGCGTGATTGACAGGAGGAGATCGGGGGGAAAAAAGTAAAACAATCAAGTGAATTGGCCTCGTCTAATAGCTGCCTGAAAGGAGTAATTATCTGTAGAGCTGGCATATGGGGAAGCTCCTTCAATGAGATATCAAATGAGGTCCGCCGCTCGGCTCGCAAGCAAATACAAAACGTCTCATTCAAGTCCAGCGGAATAATATGTTTCCGAAGCGCGGCTTTCATGATTAGATCTCACACACAGATAGAAAAAAAACCCATCCGCCTACTTTTTTTCTCAGCAATTACCCCCTACGTTTATGCATCCACAGTCCACATGTTGGCCGAAAAGGGTCTGCATAATATTTCTCAATTAAAATGAAAGAAAACCGCTCACTCAGCCATGTTCCCAATAATAATGTTATATTCGTGTTATGTTTAATTTATGTCAGTTATGTATTGTTTGCATGCGTGAATAAAATCATATTCATGTCACTACCGAGCATATAGTTAGCCTGTTTTGACTGTATGAAGTCAGGGCCTCCTGTACGCATGTTGAAGGCAGCACATTATCTTGGGCTGCTGGATGGCTGGATAGTGAGGAAGGGAGGGAGGTAGAGAGGGAGGGAGTGAGTGAGTGAGTGAGGGAGGGAGAGAGTGAGGGAGGGAGGAAGGAATATCGGTTAGTGGAAGGCCATGTCTCCTCACGCACCAGCAAACCTGTCTGGCCATTATGCACCCACTGCCTGCACAAGCTACATATAAGGTGTTATCCTCCGATTCGGTGTGAGCGAGCTTGACTGCCGAACAGCGGAGTGAACCGGTGCTGAACTGCGGAGTGAAAAGCAAAATATCAATGTTTTATGCAAATTTGTCATCTGCGCATAAATATTATCTGTCATAAATCTTCCCTATTTATTTATTTATTTAGCCATTATTAAATGTGTATGTTATTTAACCAGGACTTCCCCTTGGATTCAAAACACCCAAATGAATCAGCTATGCTTAAAATGCTGCAGGGAGGCATGGTGTTATGTGATGCCTCTTTGCACGTCAGGAGAAATGTTTACATGGTAAAATGATCAGTGTTAATTTAACTTTAACTGGATGTTCTGACACCATTTTACAGGTTTCCTGTGGCTCGCTGGCCCACGGACCTTTATTAACCTGCAGGCAGACTCTCGCCGCTTCCGCATCGACGGGAAAGGAAGCCACTTCAGCAAGACGCCCATGAGGGACATGGACCTGCCCTTCCCTAACGCTTTGTTTTACATTTCAGCAAAACACATTATCACACGTCAAGTCTTCCTGCTCGCCGCGTTTAACGAGGCCAATTAGCCCCGCGCTCGCTTGAGTGACGGGCGGACAAAGGCCAACTGCATTCTGATGTTAAAGGGATTTTTTAGATGACTGATTAAGGATGTTTTGAATTCTTTACAGAAGGTTCTGATGACCTGCTGCCTTTGCAGTAGCTGGTATTGGGCCAATCGCGGGTTTGTTGAAAAAAAATAATACACTTCAGATAACTCCATCAACTAGCTTGCACAGCGATGTTAAAAGCCATCTGAAAATATCTAAAATATACTTCACACAAACACTGTCAGGGCCAGTTTAAAAACATGCAATAAAACAGAAATAATACAACAACAAAAAAACGCCAGAAGTGTACTTTTTACAATTTCTGATTTATCCAGATTTTGTTCAAATGTTTTCAAGGCTTCCAAGAGCAATAATGAGTCCTTTTTTTTTCAGGGTGTGCCCTTTTTCGCCAACTTTTGTAACCGTTCCGCAAGTCCTTGTCGTTCTGAAAAATCTCCCCAGAGAAACATCTGAAGCTTTAATAGAACCAGGGCTCCTGCCCTTGACTGGTACAGGTCGGTATTGAGAACCCAAATCCCAGGACGCCATGGCGCTATTCACACTGCACGACACGCCTTTGACCTCTGCATATTAAATGAAAGGCAAGTATGAATTATTTCGGCCTCATTCACAAAGCCAGAAGTCAAAGAAAACGATAGCCTCCCTCACATACGCACACAACAATGTTGGCTTTTCTCACCACACTTTTCTTATGATTTCAACTACATTTAATGTATACCTTTAGAGTGCTTTCTATGTGCACTGCCTGCATAGCAGAAGCCAACAGCTAAGTGCATGCTACAATTTTCAGAGTAATTCATGAATCTCGGTCAGCAGAGAAATAGGGACAGTTTAGTGTTGCGTAGTCTAGTACATTTGATTCTTTCAAGACTATTAAGATCTGCAAGCAGCAAGCTGCTTTGGCCTCGTTTGTGAAATCAAGCAGCCATTGAAAAATTAATAGCACAGTACATTCACGATTATGAGCAACACATACAGCATGTGGGCCATATATACCATATGACAGGCCTTTTTTTTTTTTACATCTTTCACACATATTGTATCTTGCCATTTGAATACTTTCTGTGTACAGTCCTTACAAGAGAAGCCATCTGCAGACCTTCAGATTAAATTCTGCAAAAAAGGGAGGTTCAGAATTCCTCCTAGGTGAAATGAGGGACTATACTTAAATTAAACATTCAGCCAGAGATATTGCTGCCATAGGAGTTATTTTTTTTACCAATTACTGAAGCTGGGGGGGGGCTTACTTTTTCCCACAGGGATATTAAATGTGTAATGTTTTTTTGTTGTTGAATAGATAATGGTAAAGTTGTAATGTTTTATGTGTTATATTCTATCACCTTTAATCTATACAAGGATCTACAAGTAGGTTGGCAGTTACTTTTTCCACTAACATTGCAAATGCTTGAGAGAATTCATCGATTTCAACCGCCCAAGAAACAAAGCATTCTACTGTGTTATTCAAAGAGTCACTTTCATTCTTTAAAGACAAACTGTCTTTTTTAACCCAAAACATTTTTTAACCCTCCCCTGATGTGTCTTCTCAAACCACTCAAATATTTCTGAACAAGCTTTCAAATAATTCGAACAATTTTTCTGGAATGGTCTCCCACATTTCCATGACGCTCCAAATATAACATCACTTTACTTGGACCCTCTTCTGGTTTTCTCTCTATCCAGAACTTTCCGTCAGCTTCAATGATAGCTACACTTTAGCCCCAAACATGAAATGCAGAAAGGGTGGTGGCGAAGCATGCAGATCTCCAAAGCAGGGCAAAACAGCTTCTTTTACAAGCCTAGGATTTTTATTTCTAGAGAATTAAAACCAGGCATGTTGTCTAATGATCCAAGACCGTGCTTAGACTGCTGGAGAGTGACCTAGTTGACCATACACAGTGAGAGAGGGGACTACATCTTGTCTAGGGTCCATTTCTGCCAAGGAAGTCCTGTTGCATTATCATCAATTCTGGCCTGTGCTCTGCACATCGGTTAACAAGATTCAGCACAAGACAATCACAGCTGTCTGTGCTTCTGGCTTTATCCACAGGGCTCAGGTCTCGTTTATTCAGTTACTTAATGTGGGAGAGAGCCATAATGATCCAATTAAATGAGTTTTACAATTCACTCCAGTTCCACACCCTTGCTCGCGAACAGTTTAAGCACTCTTGAGTGAATATAAAAATAAAACCTAAAAAGAAAAAAAAGTTTGCCTCTGGAGTATCGGAAAATGACGGCGATCCTCGAAGGAGAGCAGCGGAAGGCCTCCCCGCCGGACGAGGGAACGCACTCGAGCCGCGTTGGTGGGGAGAGACACAGAGAAGACAGGATTACGAGGGGAAGCTGATGTGCTGTGACACAGACAAAATCTTAACCTTTCCTCCACAGAGGAAATCCCGCCGCTCTGCTTAGGCCCCATACGCGTGGGTCAAGAGCGGCCCGACAACACGGCCAACAGGAAGGGGCTCTGGAACGACATGCCGACGAGACGTCTCCCCGTAGATGATTTACAGCATCATCTTCCTCAGTTCACTCTCACTCCACCTCCCTCCATCTGTCTCCCTCCATCTCATCCGAAAACCAGTGTCAGACTCCTCCTTTTAAATCCTACAATTTATTTACACATGAAATCCCCTACAACTGATTTTGTGTTGTACGCTGTTCGCCCGCATGTTCTAAGATAGCCCTCATGTGTTGTTGAAGAAGCTAGATTTGAATTTGTCCCATTAAATTAAATAAAGTTACCAACTGTGACTGCAGTTACAATGTAACTGTATGCCAATTCCAATGAAGTTATTTTAGATATTGACATGATTGAGTGCAGTCGTAGCCTATAGCACGGCATATTGGCAGAACCGCGCCAGTTATTACCGTTGCAGTGACATAACCGCTATGTGTACCATCTGCATTGTTTCTCACTTCTTATGGGGGCATAATTCAAAACTGCTGAAAAAATCACTCAGCACCTTTGCCAATGTGACCCATTGCAATTTGTACTTGACGAGGACGAGAGAAGTAACGCCTCTCCCGAGACCCTCTTGGTTTCAGATTTTAAAAAGCGGCTCAGTTTCGTCACCTCCCCCAGAACATCGCGACCGGAGAGGCCTCCCGAGACAAAAAAAAGAACGCAACCGCGTTAACCTCCGTCACCGGGCGGAACAGTGGGTGCCGGCGAGAGTCGAGAGGACGGTTTTCAAGGAGCGGCACCTGAAAATGTATTTGTTTATGTATTTTTTGGCCTTTTCAGTATTATTGGCCAGCACAGTGGAGGTACAGGGAGCGTGGGAGCGAGAGAGAGGGGGAGACCTGCAACAAAGGTTGTGGAAAACATCTTTCGGCGAAAGAGAAGGATTGTTTCTCTCCCATTCTTAAAGAGTTAAAGGGATATTTCACCTCTGTTTTGGAGCCTACCCCATTGTATTTTGCATAGCGTGAATATTAGCAACATCAGCTGTCCGTTAACGGCATCGCCATTACTCCCGGTTGTCAGGCTTCCAAAGCTATGTGTTTGTTTTGATATTTAATGTATTTTCAACGTCGTATTAGCCTACCTTTTAAAAGAAAAAGAAGATCCAGCAAAAGGCTGTTATTTTAACTCAGTGAAGAATCCTTGCGCACGATCAAGTTGACGTCATGAGTGATGCCTTATGAGGACAACCCAATTTTGTATAAATGTACACTACGTGTAAAACGGGAACTAGAATATATAATATAATAAAATATAGATTAGCTAACACATTTGTTCATTCACCAACTGTAGTAGACTACCGTTAGTTGTAGGTTCACGACACGTCATAATCAAACTACGGCTTGTATTTCTACGCAGTAGCAAATCCAAAAATAGTTCTTCTATTAATAGCTAATTAAAATTTGAAAACAGCTTATAAGCTCAAAACAGACATGTACCTTTTAACCCTCGTGTTCTCTTTTATTGATGTATTATCCGCTGTATTTCGTTTCTGCTTTAAAATTATTCATTTAGGTGAGGTCAGCTGATGTTGCTAGTATTCACGCAACCACAGTAGGCTCCACAAAATTACTTATGTCACAAAGGTGAAATATCTCTTTAAGCACCATGTGTAAACCCCCATGTACTTCATGTAGAAAGAGGCTGCCTTTTGAACCCAGGCAGCTGAGTGAACCCAACCCCCCCCCACCGTGTTTTCTACAAATAAAAGTGTGACAGAATCTGCACCTAAACGCGGAAGCAGAGGTATTCACAGGTACCACTTGAAGAACAAGAGGCTAAATAAAAACCGGTGGGAGGTGTTGGAAGGTAAGTATTCTTAGAAATTATCCGAATCCCGCAGGATTTTTATAAGCACATAAATGATAAAAAGCTGCCAGACTGATAAACATAATGTGAAAGAGGATCTTTCTATAATTTAGATAAGACGACTGAGTCCTACATATGGTAAGATAAATGACGATAATCAAATCTGAAATGTAATGTCTGCCTTCTCTACCCTCTCCTCGCTGCAGTTTTTTGAAAGACAGTGTTGACACATCCAACCTCTTATGTCTCCCACAAAGATCTCAATCTCTCACTTTTCTACCCACAAAACCTTGGAGACCAACCCCAGGAAGCACGATAGCACAGTTGATTTCTAAAGGGCAGCAAGCTTGACTTTCCAAAAAGGCAGCAAGAACATTCACTCAACCATCGGTCTCATCAATCCAAATCTGTCTGACTGAGGCTGTAGTGCCCAAAGCAGCCAGATATCATTTCACTTTGACAAATTTGAGGAAGGCATTGGGGGTTAGATGAATAATGCACACCTGCCTACAGTTATCCGTAAACTCAGCCAATGCAAAAAAAAAAAAAAAAAAAGAGAGAGAAAGAAAATGACATCATGGCTATAGAGACCAAGTGTCATTTTTCAGCTACTCTTTCATCTTATAATATCCCAACTGATTCACAGTGATGTCACAGTGGATGATTAACGGTTTAGAACACTGCAGATTTAAACTCTCTAAGTTCTCCCTGGTAACACACGGACTGAGACACACACACACCAGTAGATGTATGTCTTCAAAAAAAAAAAAAAAAAAACCTGTGACGCAGAGCGTTTGACACATGTCAAGACTTGTTTGGGTTACGGGGCTGAGAAAGTCCGCGCAGTAGGCTCTGCGCGATTAATAAAATATGGATTTGCACATGGCGCTGCTCTCCTGACACAATCAGAATCTGAAGTCGGCCTCAAAGAAAGCTGAATGCCACCGTGGCGTTTCCGCATACGTTCCAGGGCACTGCCGTATTTAGCAGAAGGTTTTATCCAAAGGGACTCTCATCTATTACTTTCTTTTTCTACATACAATCCATTTGCACATCTGGATGTTTTTGCTGAAAACGTTCGGTTAACGTTGCTCAGGGGAATCGAACCTGCAACCTTTCAGTTATGAGCCCAATTCCTCAACCATTATACTGCACTGCCGCCACATGGCAATGTCTTACTGCTCACGGCAAACGCCATAATGGAATTGTCATAATGGAATTTCATAATGAAAGATTTAAAAACTGCTACAAAATCATCACAACACACATTCCACAGTGTTATGAGATATGACTGGTAATAATAGGCATTATGTCAAACTCATGACAACGTTGTGCAGGCCTTATGGCACACAGTTAAAGCTAATTGTTACCAGTTCAATCTGTAAAAAAAAAACATTCAAAAGTATTCATAACTATGAATAACTACTTGCAAAGTATTAAATACTGAGTGACACACAGCGGTTACCCCCGCCCACATTGCAATGAGGGTATACCGCTGTATTATTATCTTTTTTCTGAGTACAACTGTGTCACACAATCTTTTGCAGTCATACAAGGCTATAGTCTTTTTTTTCCAGATCGAATTCCATTGTAAACTGATGTGCCATATGGGCAGTAGTGTAGCAGTTATGAACAGTAGTGTAACAGTTATGAACAGTAGTGTAGCAGTTATGAACAGTAGTGTAGCAGTTATGAACAGTAGTGTAGCAGTTATGAACAGTGTGTAGCAGTTATGAACAGTAGTGTAGCAGTTATGAACAGTAGTGTAGCAGTTATGAACAGTAATGTAGCAGTTATGAACAGTAGTGTAGCAGTTATGAACAGTAGTGTAGCAGTTATGAACAGTAGTGTAACAGTTATGAACAGTGTGTAGCAGTTATGAACAGTAGTGTAGCAGTTATGAACAGTAGTGTAGCAGTTATGAACAGTAGTGTAACAGTTATGAACAGTAGTGTAGCAGTTATGAACAGTAGTGTAGCAGTTATGAACAGTGTGTAGCAGTGTAGCAGTTATGAACAGTAGTGTAGTAGTTATGAACAGTAGTGTAGCAGTTATGAACAGTAGTGTAGCAGTTATGAACAGTAGTGTAGCAGTTATGAACAGTAGTGTAACAGTTATGAACAGTAGTGTAGCAGTTATGAACAGTAGTGTAGCAGTTATGAACAGTAGTGTAACAGTTATGAACAGTAGTGTAACAGTTATGAACAGTAGTGTAGCAGTTATGAACAGTAGCGTAGCAGTTATGAACAGTGTGTAGCAGTTATAATAATAATAATTCATTTATTTTATATAGCGCTTTTCAAGGACCCAAAGACGCATTACATAGGTAAATACACATAATGAACACATATCACATAACCACACATAACATAACAGATAACATAGCAACAACATATTGATGAAAATTACTATGGGCAGTAACAGTGGGGAACTAGAACATAACCAGAACATGATAACAAGTCATAACAGCATCAAAGGTAGGGGGGGACAACAGTAGACAGGCAGGTGACAACAGTACAACAATAACAGCAGTAGTGAGTGGATGCATGAGATGACAAATGGGGAGGGGGGGGGTCAGGGGATGAAGTGCATGGTTAGGGGTAGGGGAGGTTGTAGGCCTGGGAGAAGAGATATGTTTTTAACCGGGATTTGAAGATTATGAACAGTGTATAGCAGTTATGAACAGTAGTGTAGCAGTTATGAACAGTAGTGTAGCAGTTATGAACAGTAGTGTAGCAGTTATGAACAGTAGCGTAGCAGTTATTAACAGTAGTGTAGCAGTTATGAATAGTGTAGCAGTTATGAACAGTGTGTAGCAGTTATGAACAATAGTGCAGCAGTTGTGAACAGTAATGTAGCAGTTATGAACAGCCATCATAATTAAGAGGTTGCAGGTTCAAATCTCAAGTGGGACATTGTTGTGGTACCCTTAGTCAAGGTACTTAGTCTTCAAAGAAATATGAATTGCTTCAAAAAATTGAAAGTAAGCTATAGTGTAAAAAATTTGCTGAATATACGGGCGTTTCATAAAGAAATAAGTAACAGAGTGTGAGAGCCGATCGTGGAAGACGCAATAAATAATAGATGTGAATTTTTTTAACACTAAGCTGCACCAGATGTTGACATGAAAGTGCTTGTCCGCAATGCACCTCCTTTTCGCAGTGCCGCAGGGCTCCTCGTGGGCTGATCATTCCTGCTCGATAGGCAAGGGGGATGCCGGCATGCTGACTCATCCATAAGCCTCAGCCACTCTTGAGAAACCCTTCATTCAGACGGCCCTAATAAAAGCTGACTCTGCAGAAATCCTGGAGCGGTCGGCCAGGCGACCAATCCCATGTGAGACCCCACATGCCTGACTGAAAACGATATAGATTCTGAGGGAGGGAAAAGATGATTTATTTATTATTTGTACTTTTATTATCTGGGGGCCCAGGAATCAGTCCACTGCACTTCACCCCACCCCCATTAAGGGACACTTAACCCTCCTATTAAGTTGACATTTTATGGCGCCTTTTATGTTCCGGGTCAATTTGACCCCAAAAGTAAACGACACAGAAGTATTGTAATAGAAACTGTGTCACCTTTGTGTGTCTCTCAATTGACTACGCATGTATCCCTCAATATTAAAAATCTGTGATGAAACATCTCAATTTAGAGCCTGAGGTAAGTGAAAGTTTTAAAAACCTGTCTGAGAAAGTGCCACCAGAATCACCCATAAAATATAAGTCTGAGAAAGTGCCACCAGAATCACCCATAAAAAAATATATATTTTATTACATTTTACACAGCTACCCCATAAATGACCCTACACAACACCTTTGTATACAGAGTTGGTACAGGACTTCTGAAAACATAGCATTATGTTTATTGTGTGTTTACTATGTAATCCCAACAAATTAGTATAAATCATAGCCTAGTGTGAGACGTCAAACATAGAATTGGGTCAAATTGACCCCCAACTTAATATGAGGGTTAAAGATGATTATTTGATGCGATGCCGCCAAGGTTAGTAGTCGAGCCTGAGCAAGGAGACAACCCTAAGCTGCAATAGACACGTGCTGGTTTTTGAGTGAAACGCAGTTTCAGAGGCTGCGCGCTGCAGCACAGCGGCGCGCATCACTGCTGACGCTCCCTTCGGAAAGAAATATGCCAAAACCTGCATCGTCGGCATGACGACCCAATTAAGGAACGTTTGGTGGAAATTTCTTGCCTTATGCGGCATCACAAAACACTGATCTACACCGAGGCTTAGTACCACCTCGCCAAAGTGGAAAAGAAAATAACAGAGAGGATATAATAGAATAGAATAGACCTCCCAACTTTCCCAAATCGAGCGCTTCCCATTTCACGCTGTAAATTGAGCTATTTAGGTGATTCAGGCAAGAGTTTCAGACTGTCGGACGTCTTCCAAAGTGAACCTTTCACCTTCAGACATTTCTTTTTTTTGTATACTGTCAGTCAAATCATAAAGCAATATAAACGAATCATAAAAAATGCACTTACTCATTTGAAAGATTATTACATAAGGTTTTACTGTGTATGCTGTTGATTTTTGTTTGGGCCTTGAGGAATGTTCTGGCAAACATTGGATGTATGCATGAAGGAGGTAGCCTGAAAGGTAAAAATAACAAGCCATAATACCATTTGAAGAATCTGACCACATATGTACCATCCCAACAATATTCACTGTCTTTACTTCAGACTACAAACTGCATCATTACATGTAATATACAAACACTAATACAAAGAGACGGTAACCGTTTCAATTTCCAGGCCCTCAATTGTTGCCACTTGCCGCCATGGGTAAACGTGCGGTAGTCACAAACGGTTGCAGTGTTTCCTAAGTGTAGGTCATAACAGATTGTAGTTGAAAAGGCATGTCTAGAAGTGATTACTGTTCGTAGCTGAAACTGTAGAAGTCGTATGTGCAAAACAAGCTGTGCGGTCTTGATCTTTTTGCACGGAAAGCAGCAGCTATTGAGAAACGAGGTTAATGATTTGAATAATGGAAATTACTATCACAGAAAAAACGCTCTCTCCAGCTAGCTGACATTCACCTTCTGTCTCTACACCTGCAGTGATGTCACAGACCGTTTAGAATCTCCGCTAGGAAAATAGCTGAAATGTCAAATAAATCTGTATTATTTTTATTTTTTTTAAAGAAAGAAATGGAGAAACTGACCAAGGCTGCCTGTACTGTGGTTATGACCCGCATGTGAACTTCATATTAATGTCAGTTCAAGATGTGCAAGCAGGACTTTAAATATTGATTATTTTAATCTGTTATTAGAGACAAAAGAAGGTGCACAATCTGCCACTTGCTCTTCATGTTCATTATGGGGTTATTTCTCCTCAGATGAAAAAAATTAAACCTTGACGTGCCGTCAGCAGTTTGCCTCCCGGAGTCTAGCAGAGCTGTATGATGCCGGCATAAACTCTCTCAAAACAGCTGTGTAATCTCTCAGAACCTCAGCGCCTTATCACAACATTTTATCACTCAAATATCAGTGTAAGTTGCAGCACAGTAAATAAGTGCAAGTTTATTCATGACACCCCTTCATTTGAGTTTTATGTGTCTGGTCTTCCCATTGTCTTGCTTTTGTTTTAAAAATCCATTTTATATGTTTTCATACCTTTGTTTCCCCCCCAGATAGGACAGCATTCATCTCAGAGAAAACATTAAAAGCCGGAAACAAAATAGGGTAATCTGCGTTCCTCATTACGGAGCAAAATCAGACTCAGACAAACAGGTCCTGTGCCAAACCACGGCTAAAAATGGACCGTGTTTATCTTTTTTTTTTCTTCCCTGTGAATGATCAGTGGCTTATCGTCTTAGACGGCATTAATTTCAGCAGTACGGGGAATTAATTTGTGAAATTGAACATAATACCGTGAAAACGTTTAGGCTTCCTGAAGTTGTGCGCTTAATATTAATAGGGCTTTGTGCTGCGCGGCTCAAGATAAACGCTGTTTTTTTGTGCTCACGGTGAACGCGCTCCTCTCGCTCAGGCGTACAAATGGAGCCGGCAACGTAGCGACTTGGCGGGTTTGAAGACGTCCCCTTGGTCCACAACAATCAGAAGCTAGCTCTTGCCCTGTGACAGTGACAGAGCCAGGCCCACATCCTCTGCCATGCAACGATTCAGGCACGCACAACAGAGGCCTGCTATTCCAGCCAAACGATTACCAATCCCTCATTGCTGATAGGTTAATCTCCATGAATGGCCTTATCTGGAGGCAGCCTTTGAAAGCAAGGTTATTAAGCCCGGCCATCTCTCTCACTCAACCGCGGCTTGATGTCAAGGCGTCTGAAGCCAGTCCCGGGTTGCAAATCCTAATAAAACGTGTTGTTTTGTGCGTTGTTGCGAGAGGCCGAGAAAGACAGAAGCGTCCGGATTGCTAGTTGTGCGCGGATGAAGATGGACACCTACGTAATTCTGCCACTCCATCAACCCGCCAGGGTGGCAGCTATAATGCTTACAGCATAGGTGTCAAACTCAAGGCCCGCGGGCCGAATCCGGCCCGCCACGTCATTTTATGTGGCCCGCGAGAACTTAATTATCTGACGCGGAATCCGGCCCGCCACGTCATTTTATGTGGCCCGCGAGAACTTAATTATCTGACGAGAACGTAATTATCTGACGCGTGTATCTACGTGGCTGGTTAACGGGGATTAACTTTTACGATATAACAGACAAACGCAGACGCGGATGCACATCCGCGGTACATACGTGAAATAAACCGTTAAATAAAGTTTGCATTTAAAAAAGAAAAAAAGGTGATTGCACCCCCTCCCCCCCCCGCCGTCCCCGTCAACAATTACAATCGAGGTCCGCGAAAATCAACCGGCCCTTTGAGGGCAACCATAATGCTGATGTGGCCCGGGGTGAAAATGAGTTTGACACCCCTGGCTTACAGCATTGGTCTTGTGTCGTGGAAGTTGCGAGTCAAAATCCCAGGTGGTGCACTGCGTAAAATAAATGTTAAATTCACTGTAACAGAATTTATTTGACTCCCTCAACAACAACGATACAGTTAAAAGTAGGCCTACTCTATCAAAGTTCACTTTATGCCTGTGGTGACTGGGCACCCACTGAGTGATCATGGAGCCGAATTCACTACATTACCCAGGTACCCTAGCAGGGGGCGGGGGGTGATGATGTATATATAAGGCGACCAGGAAGTGTGAATGGTTGATCAGTGTGAATGCAGAGTGAGCAATAAACACTCCGCTTTACTGCAACTTACCCAGGTGTTCCTAGTGCTTCTTCATATCCTTCAAACCACCACATGCCTAACATTTTGCTGTGTATCGTACACAGGTAGTTAACCAAGGTGCTTAACCTTAACTTGCTTAATTATAAATTATGTCCTGTCATAAATGGATAGATTGCGTGTAAAAACATAACCTATGCCAGTCATTCGGTTGTAACAGCGATCTGCCAAACAAATAAATAATAATGTCCAGGTCTGCAAAGCAGGCTCGCTGAAGTTTCACACTGCTAATAACCGTGCCGAGCAGCTCTCTTTAATGTCAGCTCACTGGTGCAGTGCCGCACGGCATCATGGGCCAAGAACCCGCCGGCTGTTCCCCTACAGACAGACCGTGAGAATGGCGATATCCACGCCCGGCGTGGTATTGGGCCAGCAGGAGGGCGGCGCCGGCGGAGAGATTACCGGGTCATAGCGGCCCAGTGGGCCTTACTTCAAATTATGTGTGGCCTCGTTTATAACAAAAATAAAGCTCTGTTGTGGCAATTTTCACTATTGTGCAGCCTGAGGGCCAAAAAGCTGACATCATCTATTCCGAGCAGACAGATCGATGACCACGCATATTGCCTTTTTATTTTTTTTTACAGATGGCGACTTCGCCAATAAACAATCAGAGCTTCTTTAGCCAGTAAAGATATACTCCTTTCTTCATATTAGACACATTCACAAAGAGCAGAAATAGCTTTTGCCTGAAGCAGTTTAACTGTGACAGCCGCTCCTTACGCTGGTAAAGGTCAGTACGGCTAGTCTGTCCCTCTCCACTCCGCATAAGTTCAAACGATAAATAAAACATGGTCGCCGCCGCCACCACAAATGATGGTAATGTGGGGTCTTTATTAAAATGATCACTCTAGTCAAAATGTGATACACCCACCACCAACCGGCTATTTACATAATATCAGCACTTATGACATCAGTGATGAAATGCATCTGCCAACCAGCGATGATAGCAATGATTATACCATCCCCACTCCAGCTCTGCACACGATAAGGGTCCTAACAGCTCGAGCATCTGACCATTCTCAATGTCTCCGCGGTTATCATTCTTCAGGGACCGATCCCAGCCGATTCATCATCTTGGCAGCGGCGAAGTCCCCGACGGTCCATCTCTGCCCCAGATCTTGACAAAGCAGACAGACAGCCTTCGCAACGGATGGACCGATTCGCGCCACTTTGCGATTCACGACAGCTGCGTTTCCACCAGCTTGGATCTCACACACACACACACACACACTCACAGTCTCTGTATGGGCGGGGTCTGACAGTAGGCCTATCCCATTCCTCACAGTGGTACACTGCTGTATTTGTACACCCCAACAGCAAGATAGGATGTTGCTTTCTTCAAAAAGAAAGAATTAGCATAAAAAGGCATTGAAGAAGAGAGCGGGAATACCGTAAGATGTGCTAATGAGCACACGATGGCGGCGTTTGCCTCCCCTTTATTTATTCATATTCGGGTTGGCACGCTGAAACTCGTGGAGGGGAGTGGCGGTCTCGGTCTCCATTTTGGATCCGGCCAAACGCTTCTCGCCTAAAGCACACTTCCAATGTTAGGCTTCCGACGCCATCGCTTTCCGTCATCAAACTACTAGTAAAGTGCCTCGAGTGGGAATTGGCGTTTTGCGAAACATGATGGAACTGTTTGTCTTTGGCGACGAAGCAATATTGTTTTCTGTTATTGTTTCTTTCTGCTACCGCTGAAAGAAAACGTACAGGGCGTATTTCTTGGCATATGAGGGAGAGATATAAGCGGTGAAATGTTCAAATAAGTAGTTCAAATAAAGCGCTTTTCCGTCATTACAGTTGCAATAGGGACTCTACACTCCTTCTGCACACGCACGCGTGACAAAAGGCTCCGGCAAGAGGCCTTTCTCGGACACTGTCCGCTATTCTTCCTTCCCCCAGACTCGCTTCCAACAAAGGCCATATTCTACGCCTGGCACACAAGGGGGAAAAAAAAGAAAAAAGCCTGGCTTTTCAGTTCAGATCTACTTGCATACCATTCCACGGGGCAAGCATATGAGCAGCTTTCACACACTCCTATGTCAAGTGGCACCTAGCTGTAAATACCCACACATCGCACCGGTAATGGCCTGGAAGATCTCTCCCAAGCTCATATACTGTACATATATGTGACACCATGTTGAATTGTCACAGCAGTATGTGTGCTATTCAGCTGGCCCTTTTCCAGGCTCTCTGCAATCCAGTGCCACCTGTCCAGCCTGCCATTACTTCAGCATAATTTACTGCAAAGTCCCAAACACTGCACATAGTCCTGCAGTAAGGTGTGCTCAATCCTTAGGCCTACCGCCCTCTAAAAGCATACGCTTTCCTGGATATTATCGCCACAAAATAAAGCAATACACCCTTCAAACAAACACTTGTTTAACAAACAGACTAGCTTTCACAAAACTGGCACAATACATGTTATTTTCCTGGTGCTTTTTTTCTGTATATATATATAGGCCTATATACAGTATATTAGAGGTACCATTTTTGGCTAAAATTGTTTTCTAAAGAAAAAGAAACAGGACTTTTTTTGTCTTCTATTCCCAGTTCCCTCTGAGATATTACGTGCTTCGGCAGTTCCAAAACTGTTTCATGGCCTATCTGTCTGTTCCTCCACGCTGATCACACCAGACGGCCAATCCACTTTTCAGCCTCTGTAAGCAAACCTGAAAGAGATAAAGCAGCCAGATCCCCACTGCCTCCTCCTCCTCTGCACTCCGCCGGCTATATTACTGTCTTGTGTGCAGCCCGCGATCAGTCCAGAATGGCTGCCTCATTGGCTTATACTTAAGTCTTTTGTAATCTGATGTGTTACAATGAATGCTCTCGGATGTATTGTCAAGATGATGAAAGTAATTTCATCTTTCTATTTCATCTTGTACCTTCTCCAAGCAAAAGGTCAGCGTTAAAAGAGTGGTACAGACTAAACCACTTGAATCAAAGTATGCATAATCTATTCATTTATTTTGTTGTAGAGTGACTGACGCACATTAAATCAAAATAATTCCAGGCACACCGTCGCTTTGTGATGTCATTTTCAATCAAGGGAAAACCTGAAGGGAAAGTGTGGAGAAAACCTATGCATGGAAAGCCTGAAGAACAATGCTCAAATTATTACCGTACAAGAATTCAAGTTAATTTAAAGTGACAGTACAGCAATATAGGCTTTGAGCCCATACAGCAGCCTGTAGTTATATCTCATTTTAAAGCAAATTTATTTTTCTGCTAATCTGTCACCTTATAATGAGATATGATACATTAATTATGAATGCTTTAAATGCAAAATCCTCTGAACAAGAAAATAAATCAACGCCACCATATTTCACTCATATAATTTAATAGTGGTGTGATCTTTGAAGATCATTGTTTCAAATGGGATCTTATATGGAGGTCACTAAGTGGATGAGTGTATGAGCCCAGCCAATGAGGTTTCACAACATTCAAAGCCATCCATCAGAAACAGTCTGTACTTGTGAAAGTGCAGCTCAGCACAAGTGGGTCTAGTCATTCAATGCTTAACATGCACAATATGACACTAGTCAGCAACGTTATATCAATCACCGTCGTCAGGAGACACCGAGCAAGCCACTGAAAGAATCTCATTCTCCACAACTTTCATCCATTCTGTGGAGAACTGTAATGGCGCCCAATGATATGCAACAACCATCTGTTATACCCCCTGCTCTAGATGCAGCATGTCACATGAAAAGGCATTGAGCCAATGCTGAATTTCAATGGGGAGAAATGTGGATGTTTGTCACGCCTACAATTGGCACTGAAAAACGCCCCGAAAATCTTATATCCACCGTCTGGCCCACGTTGCCTGAGGACTCCTGCAGGCTTTGGCAGAGCGGCCATTGCATGAGAAGATGAGCCGTGTGATGTACGCGATTGCTAATTCATGCAATGCGTCCGCAGGTCCCTCGCGCATTAAATATACGACCTGTCATTAACCTAAGAGGAGCCAGATTTACAGACCTTGCCCCGTGTGATCGAATGACTTGATGTGACTGAATGACTCCACGTGACTGAATGACTCAATGTGTGTAGGTCTCATCATCTGCAGCTGTCTAAAGAGGGAGATTCCTCCCATTATCACCAGGAGAGCTAATTACCATCGGTGGGTGCAAATCCGTTGCAAGCAGAATGTAAAGCCTGGTTTCGCTATTCCACTGCATCTTTGGATATGTCACAACAATCAAACAACAACAAAAAACTTAGAACCTTGTCACAAATTCACAAATACAGTACTTTTATATATACTACTCAAAAGAATTTAAGGGTCAAAGGACATTTTTTGATCATTTTTGTAAGTATGTCTTTTTAAGCCAGATAGGGTTAGAATATCCCCCTTTGGGTTGTCATTTGGACTATAGACATCACGTTATTATGGGACATGCATTCATTGCACTTAACTTTAGAAACTTTTTAAGTTAACCCAGATTTCCTTTTCATGGATTTGAAGCACAAACTTAGTCAGACTAAACTGACAAACTGCCTCGAAACACCCATTGTGACACCTCACGCGCCATTTGCACGTGTTTTGCATGAGTGTCATTCCATGCATGCCAATTTTAGCAATAAAATGGCTGAGCATTTTCCATTCATCATCACATCATCATTTTGGAGGGTGCGTGACTTTTTTTCATCAGGGTAATAAACTAGTGTCTAATCAAAAGTTTTTTGTTTTCTGTTTTCTGTTCTTGAGCCATCAAATAATTATTTTGTCATTAGTCATCACCATTTTAGCTCGTTAGCTTATATTTATATGCACAAATATTTTTGACCCTTAACTTTTTTTGAGTAGTATACATAAGATGAGTTGTTACAACTGAATTTTGACATTACATTATAGGCATTTTAGCATTTTTATTTATCCAGAGAGACTTCAGAGACTTTCTTTTTTTTTTTATTTTTTTTATTTTTTTTTTTTTTTTTTTTTTTTTTTCAAATTTTTTATATATTAGCAATTCAGTTAATACTATTAACAAGGCAGGTACAAAACGGCAGTGTCCTGCCTGGGAATCGAACCTGCAACCTTTCGGATACAAGTCCAGTCCTTTACCCATTGTACTATACTGCCGCCCTATGTGGCCCAGAATTTCCACCTGATGTGGCCCAGAATGCAGGAATGAAAAGTGAAAAAAGCTGTTAAGAAATAAATAAATACATAAATAAATAAAATAAAAACAGGGTCCCATATAATAAGGCAATAATGCAATCAGTCAGGAACACGGGGCAATGTGCAAATTACTCAAATCACTCAAAATGCCGTGTGAACTGGTGGTTCTATTTGCATGAAACTGGACAAAATGTACAAACAGCTTTTCTACCAGAAAAAAAAGCTAATGAAACAAGGTAAAATATGTGGGTGGTGCAGGCCCATGAAGCAATATAATAATGAAGGCGCAAATCTAAATGGCCATAACGTCCACATATGTTCAGCAAATTGCACGGAAATGGGACTTGCAGGACAAAATGTTCAGCTTCCAAGTCTGTTGTAATAAGAATCTAAAATATACCTATGCCATAACCAACAAGAGAAAGCAACAGAGAAGGTTGAAATTTTATACTCTCTGTTGCCTCTGATCCAAGACTGACATGATTCTAAAAATTGAAAAGTTATTACTAAACTATGATTAAAAGGTCATATTCAGATTAAATGTTGGCAAATCTTAATAATCTTAAAAATACTTGCCAGATATATACACAGAAAAAAAATATCTGTATTAATTATAATATAATAACAGAGTGTATACAAGTCTATTCGGGAATAAGGGCCTGATTTACTAAGACCGGTGCAAAACTAATACCGCAGCCAATGATTGGTGCAAAAAAAATACCATGACCAATCATTTGTCATGTTATTGGTTTTGCGTGTGTTAAAAAGTCTTGCGCATGCTAAAGGTCTTAGTAAATCAGGCCCTAAATGTACACTATTAAAAGTACTTCATTAGAGCGTTTTTTTTACACTGAGCATTTTCCTTTGTTCTAGTAGGTATAAAGTGGAAATTAAGTTCACCTGTAGTCAGGTTCGTGCACAGTACATAAGACCTGCCTGTGACCCAGGATTAGCCTACACCGTTAAAACACTTAACATATATGGTAATTGAAAAGTGGCATAATGTTTTTAATCTAGGCGTATCTGACGGCCCTGATTAGATTCTGGAGTCAGTCACTTGTTATACCCATTAGACAGGAAATGTACTTTCAACAAATGCACCCTACAGACAACGTGGATCAATGCAATTACAGATTCCGGTTAAGCACCCACCCCTTGCCTTGCTGTGTCTGTGCTGTTTAGGTAATTACAATGCCTTTTTTCCCCCCTTCTCTCTCAGCAGGGAAAAGATACACTCCACATTTTGGCCTGCAATGCTTTATCATCAGGATTTTTTATGACACTGAAGAGTGAACTCGTGTTTCCTTTGAGCTTTAATGCTAGAAGCCACCAATGTGGGTTGCAAATTTACAAGAAGGTTCTAATTAAAGAGTAGCTGATTCACTCTCTCGTGAAATGGACTGAGGGATAGGTGCTAATTCTTGAGTACACCTTAAAAGACCACTTCCAAAAAAAAGAAAAAAAAGAAAAAAAAATTTAATCTGAGGAGCACTGCAGGATAACGCGCTGAGTCAGGGGTATATTGCAAGACACATTTTCATATTTTCATTGGAGGTACGTTTTCCAATCCAAAATGGTTTGCCCCAGTAATGCAATTATCCTTTACAAATTTCAAAAGATCTATGTAACGGTCTCAGGAAGAGAATGAATCACACCTTTTGTTGAAAGCACAATTTAATTTGATGAATGCAGAAACTCTTTGGTTATATAACTACAGTGGTTTGGCAGCCGGTTTTAAGAGGAGGAGAATGTCTTGTCAAAATGTGCAATAAAATTCGAATTTCTACAGCAAATGAACCCATAAATGTATACTACTTACTTCATCTACATAAAGAAAGGGTTTACGAAGTAACCTAATAGAATCCAATTAAATATTTAATGAGTCATAGGGTTGGTTTATCCCTGCGATTAAATGAATTATTTGCTTCGTGTTTTTAGTAGAACCGTGATATTTAGAATGTGTCTTCAGCTGTTTGGGAATAATTATATGATAGAAAGCAAATTAAAATGAATACGTCAGTTACTTATTTTGTGTATGTATGTCTGGAGTAGACTATAGCATTTAATGGGACAACGATTTCTAGTAAAGAGGCAACCACAACTAATATTGTTAATCATGGTCTCGATGAAACCTCTCAAAAATAGCAGCTATGGAGCAAATTTGTGTTCACGTTTGAGAAACAAGTTGCATGATGTTCAGCTTGTTGGACATTTAGATTATAGACTATCATATAGTTTTGACGCCTCACCCCTAGTTCCACATTGCAATTACCATTTAAAGTAGCCTATATGTTCAAAGTTGACAACAGAGGTATGAAAACCGTGAATTTACTCGTTCCAAATTTCCAGCATCTATACAATTCATCGTAGCTATTAATTTAAGAACCTTTTACATTTGTATCTAAAAATGCTAAATTACAACATCAAAGCTTTTGTTACTATAAGACTACTAAAAATAATTACACTAACCCTCAACAAATGCAACCAATGAGATACATTCCTATTTACTAGGGCATCAGCAGATAATTCCCACGTACAAAACGTATACTTTTTTGTCATCAATGCCAACCAATTGTTTTCGATTTGGGACATTTTGTCGCGTTCACTTTGCGCACCAATTAAGCAGCTATGCGTGGATACATACCTCAGTGAGTCTACGGAATCCTGTCACGCGTCGCACACACAAGTGAAGCTATGAATTATGTGGCTGCCGAAAAAAAAATCCCTCAAAAAAATTACCGCCTAAGTAGCTATGCAGAGATGCAACTGAAACTGCGATAGCAAGCTTTCCAGAACGGTTATGGTCTTTATTTATTATTATGTTGGTTCTTTGTGAAATATCACCACGGATGTCTCGCTCTCCAGCTTTCCCATTTCCAAATTTCTTCTTCCATTTTCAACATGTATGTCATATATTTTAGTTTGATTTCAGTTTCACAACGGACACTGCGCCTCTCCTCGTGCGCTTTCCGGTTGACACTGAGCTTCACAATTCTTCTTGATTGTACTCTCGGTCTAGCTCAGCGGCAGTGCACCGCTAGCCGGACGCTGCAGAATCGCACCAGTATGTATGCGTAGTGGGCTCCCACGTTTATTTCAAAACAAATGGTGAATTGTCCGCTACAAAAACAGAATAATGGATTTTTGAAAAGGGGGGCAGGGGTGTTGTCTTCGGAGCCCGAACACCCCGCATCTAATCAGGTCAGAGAGAGTCTGCGCATCATATGTCGCCGTAAAATACCTGTTTGTCTATTTTCTCCGTATCCAGACTGCTTGTCACACAACCCCGCAGCTCGCAGTATACCTCGGCATCACTACTGAAACGATGGACCTGAGCGCTCCGCACTGGCCTACAGCACTGCCTACAGTATTTAAAGAGACACGGCATGAGAATCAGCCTAGACGCACTAACAGCGGTTTCGTGACTGAGCATTTCCAAAATGACATTACTTCTCGATTCCATAACAGAACGCATACCAGAAGACAGCCAGCACTTATGACTTGTCTCATATAGGCAAGCATTCGTGTCTGGCCTAACAGCTGCTCAGTATTTAGTATGATAAAAAAAAAAGAAATATAATATTCAAGCAACAAAATAAAAGAAAAAATATGAAAACCTACTTCATCTGTATCCACAATTTAGATGCACATTTTTCAATAGCAACAGACTTTTCAAAGTGATATTTAAGAACACATAATGGTAAATGCTAACTGTTTATGTCCTTGGTTTATTACTTGAGAAACAGTGGTGCTTCAGCAACAGACTTACTGAATTTCGAAATGCCACAGCAGAAAAAAAAGCTTTATAAGAGAGCATAATCTTCATAAGCCTGTGCTTGTGTTTTTAAATGCTTGGAATCCCGGCCCTCTTACGTAAGACCCATGCATTTTGCATGTACTGCAGACTGATAGTGATAGCTTTCACCTTGACAATATTTAGGAGATTGCAATCTGTGCCACAGCAGAACATTGAAAAACAATAATAATAATAAATAATAAAAACCGGCCTCCTCTCATGCAAACTATTTAGTAATACTTTAGTAATTCCTACAGTACAGACATTCACATTATGGACTTTAGTACTCTTTCACTAGACTACAAGTGCTGTATGTTTGTATGTATACAATATATTTCACTGTATAATAAGATAAAATATTACAATTAAAATTCAATATTACAACACTTCTTTTGTAATATTTTGCAGGGCGTTGTCTGCAGCCTCTTTCATGCTGATTAATACGCTTGATGAAATATGAGGCGATTTAGGAATTAATGCTGCAAAATATTTTTCTCCTTAGGTTTCCTGCCAATGTGGTATTTTACCTTTTTTTTTTAGGTTACCGCTGTTAAACATACTTGAATAGTACCGTTTTTTGAATACGGCAGTACCCATCCATCAGTCATATACATGTATGTAGTAACTCACAGAATTGTGAGACTTTTTACACAAGGCTGGAAAAAGATTCTTTACATTGCTCTCTGGGTCATGTGACAGTCCATTTCCTGAGAGGTCAATGCTGTCTAATGTTACTCATGTGTTGGCACTGACCTCCACATTGAGGTCATTCACACAGTGCGGCAGGTGTCTCTCCTGCATTCCTGTACAGAGGGAAACATATCGTCTAACCTCAGCCGACACAAGACTGCTTTCAGCACAGTGAGTGTGCAGATGCCGCCCAAAAAACTGCCTGGCTCACGGACAGACAACGGTCACAAAGAGCCTGTTTGTGCCCTGTCTGTGCCCAGCTGAAAAACTGTCATGACAACAGCCATTTCTCCTACTGACCGGTAGAGTGAAGTTCCATGAATCCAATAATGGGCGGAGATACCATGAGCTGTCAATCGTCAAGAAATCAAATCAAAAGCTTTTTTTCTTCAGAGAAAAACACGATGATAGCTTACACTTTGTGAGCCACTGACAGAATCTCTTGTGGCTCTGCTTTTTTTGTTGTTTAACGAAGCCTCATTACGCCATCTCTACTTTTTTCTTTTTAAGGTTAAATTAAGATTTTCAGAAATACTTACATTTCTTTATATGAATGCTTTTCTTTCTTTTAGGTATACTTTTCTTGTTGAAGAACACGGCTGTAGACTTTTTTTTCTTCTAGTAATCGATGTGCAATTTATACTCAAAGGAAGTTGGATTCATGGAGAGGATGGCTTCAAAAATGTAATGCAAAGCAAAGGCAGAAATACAGACAACTGAGGTCTTATCCAAGTCTTATTAAGCCACACCTCTTCAAAACGCCTCTTTTTTTGTTTTAACATCTCTGCCAGTGACGTAGCGAAGGCAATCCCTACTCAGACTAGCACAGTAGCAGAAGCTCGTCAGTCTGTGAGTCCTCTGGCTCTATAGTTATAGAAATCCCACAGTAGTTTCGTGAAAATGGTGAACATCACTGTATCTAAACTGGAAAAAATTTGAAATAGGCCTACAATCCCCATCTTCCTAAGCAGACAGATTGCACTCTCCCCTACTATTCAATAGAGCCCAAATACACTGAAAATCTGCCAATATATCAAAATCAAAAAATTTTGAAAAACATTTTTAATGTAATTGCATATTTGAGCTATAAACTTCAGTTCACAAAAAATCCATCTAAAAAAGGCCCTTTGTGAGTCCTCCAAGATTCTAAAGAGAGCCCATGTTTTAACTTACATTTATGTGGATGCGGCTTGATAGCAGTCCCTCTAAATCAGGGCCTGGTTTAGACCTGGGATAGTACGTCAGTGAGAACTCCAGCCAGTGGTCATTAATCAATCAATTAACTGTCACACAGAAGAGAAAAAAAACAGCAGTACTACTGTGATTTAAGCAACCCTGTCCTACAGTAAAGGGCTGAGCTGGAGAGACAGTTTAGGAAAGTAACGTAAGAGGCCCTGGACCATAACTCCTGGAGCCGTCCTGTGTGTCACGGCACGCGCATGTGGATGAGGAATGACGGGAGATTACTCAGAAGATGACCCCATGACATGATGGCACGATGCTTGACCTTTGACCTGTGTAACCTTGGTTTTGCTCAAGGTTGCTTTCGTCAGTATAACGATATCTAACTGCAGACCGGGTAGCCATTTGCAGTTCCACAAATCTCTATGACACGCAGAGATGCAGGACATAGATTTGCAGAGGCTTCTTGTGAAAACCCTTTATACAGACGTGCTCAAATTTGTTGGTACCCCTGGTAAAGATGAGTAAAAAGGGTTATAAAAAATTCACTGTTTGGTGAATCAGCTTAATCTCATGCTGAAAAAATGAGAAAAATCCATCCGTTGTAGATATGGATGGATAACTTGAACAGTTTCTTCTCCTGACTTATTTTTCCATAGAGTTAATAGAAAATGTTTTCAGGCGAAACAACCTTTAAAGTGATCCATCCATATCTACTGCATATCTGGCAGCAGAGTGATAGTTTGAGGCTTGTTTGATACGTCAGACCCTTAATGACTTAGAGCCATTTAGCCAACCATGTGTTCCATACTGTTCCAGCGTAATGTACAGCTAAATCTAGTCTCCTCCCCCCCAATTCCCATAGAGATCCATTCAAATGCAGAGACATTTAGTATACGATATGAAGAGTCTTTTGATGTTGTTGGGTCACAGACATCAGAAAGTCATGGCATGCAAAGGATATGAGACCAAATATTAAAAATTTTATTATATATATAAATGCAGGGGTGCCAATAATTGTGGCCAACATGGTTTTGTTAAAAATAATTATTTCTTGATGAGGGATTTCTTTTTTTCATAATAAATGAATGTCCATTAAAGATTGGATTTTTCTCATTTTCCAGTGTGAGATTAAGCTAATTCACCAAACAGTGAATTTTTTTATAACCCTTTTTACTCATCTTTACCAGGGGTACCAACAAATTTGAGCACGTCTGTATATGGCATAATGGACTTCAAACAGTATCAAGAGCTTTTTTTATTTGCAAGGTCAAACTGGTTAAGATTCACTCTTGAGGGAATCAATATTTCCTTCAACCGATGAACACTGACCATAAGACCAGTGCTATAATACCCCCGTTTCTATCAGTAGACATGTTGAAGAGATAAAGATTCAATCCCTTTTTTTTCCCTTGCCGGTTACTGTGCTCTGACAACAAAGAGGAGAATCAGCGATTCATCTATTTTGAAGTCATAGTCAAGGAAGGCTGATTGTGGATGTCTTCCCTACAGCTTTGAGTCAAACAGTCTCCTGAGTCCCTCAGACCAACTGAACAGAACCACACCTCTTACATACAAATGATGCACCTTTGTTAAATGGCTTTGCAAATAAATTGTTTTTGGGAGCATATCAGGAATTCAGCATCTGAGGAACTGAACAATTCAGGATGCGCATGGAAATATCAGCATTCAATTAATCCCCTATTTAAAATTATTTTGATAATGTTCATCATATTTTATCATTTCTATTTAGTCTGAAGTGTACGTAAAAAATCTGTCTACTAATTTTGAGCACATTACAATTGTTTAAACTGTTAAATCATGAATAGAGTTTCTTAGAAGTGTTAAAAACTACTATATACCAAGACAAGCATGGTCAGGAATATCTACTTTTACTCAAATAATATTAGAATTTTTATTGTAGCATTGCCAGTTACATTTTTCTCATACAGTGAAGTAAAACAGTCTTACTCAAAATTTTTAACTCCACATAAGAGTTTGCATCAGTTTGGAATCCGCCATGGTTCCATGTCCCAGAAGACCAATGCAGGTATTTCCACATATTGCATTTTCCACAAACTAGTCACTTTTGGCAAAGCATTCAATCTCTGTGTTATGCAAATGGTACCATACTGCATCAGAGATGCATCCTGCTTATATGGCTTTGGGCACCAAAACAGATTGAGGTCAATGAACACTGACCGTCCAATGAGGTCAATGAACACTGACCGTCCAATGAGGTCAATGAACGCGGACAGTCCAATGCTGCCGCCATGGGGCGGGAGGTGCGGGGGGGGGTTGGGTCACTAGAGGGAGAACACCACTGTGGCTCCTGGACCTTCACCTCTGATCAACCTCTGATCAACTCCTGATCAATCACACTATTTCCTGTTTTTTAAATGGATGCCGAACCTACATTGATTTTACCAGGGCAACATTTCGGTGGTCTGAGGACCACAGGTCTTTAAATTCAAGGACTGTTTGTTTAACCACTACTACCTCTGATGTAGAAAGTCTGAACTAAAATGCTCTTGTAAAAGCCTCCAGTTTTAAAATGTGTGTCAAGGGAAAAGTCGGTTCTATTATTACGTGTGTCCTTGTAGATAAACATCCTCCTGAGACCCGTAGACATTTTGGACATAATACAAGTGTATTTAATCACAAAAACATGTTGCCTTGAAAATATTTTCTAAAATATGATGTATTGTATTTTTATTGAATGTTCCTTGTAGTGTAGGTTTCAGCTTAGTAGAAATAAGACCAGAGACATAATGAATTACCAGGTTTTAGGAGGATATTATAAAGGGGATGCTGGATGGCTCATCCTGTTAAGGCACCATTCCTGTGCATAGACTGGTCTTCCACATTAATATAGATTGAATGAAAATTGTGTTATTGTTCTCATTGATCTGTGGATAGCTTTTGGGGATCATGGGATAGCCAAGTCCACCAAGTGTAGATAAGTCGTAGAAGAAGTGGATGTAAAACTTAGCAGAAAACCAAACATTACGAGAAAGAAAATAACACCCCACCACAGTTTTAGCTCTTAGCAGCTACCTCTCTTTTTGGGTTCCTTCAATCCCAAAAAAACTAGCACAAGCAGGCAAACAAGTTGAAAGCACAATCCCAGACAGTGTTTGTGCAAAAGTCTAGGGGAAAAAATAAAATGCTCCACGCTGCTATTCTCTCTGACGGCTCTATAAAAAGCCAGGCTAAAAAAGCCAGGCTCTCTTCGATTTTCCCTCTCGAGCACTCATCCCGTTAATCAGGCGGCTTTCTCCCTATTTAAGGAGTAAACACTGATTAGAGATTAAGTGCCTCAGGTGCCTGCCTGTTTGCCGTCTTCTCCAGAGAGGAATTTCCGGCGCCATTCTCTGGATAAAGAAGCCATCTGTTTGTTCGCAGGCATCGTTTCAGTGCAGTCGTTTCGCACAGATCCACTGACCTTTCATCATGTGGATGCTTTGATCTAACCATGTGTCCACCGTCAGCCCATCCGGCTGACGTAGATATCCGTGGACTTGTTCTATTCTGGTGCTCTCAAACAATCAGCCGTTTTTAAATAAGGCACTGTTGATGTGTACCACCTTTCAGCATGTCAAAGGATATTAATGGTTTGCAATTAACAAAGTCCATGCCAGTTGGTGTATACATTATATACAGTATATATTTGGACCTGTGTTAATACTATAGTTGTACATTATAAATTAGCGGTCAAGACTAAACACTAGTGAATTTATCCTTGTCTGTTTTTATGTGATTGTTCTGCCGAGTTGTTTAAGTGTGCAAACCAAATTCCCTTCGAGGGTATTGAAAGATCTATCTACAAAGCAGGCTGGGATGTAAAATGAGGGTTTGGTTTGTTTAATGTGTGTCGCCAGGGCCTTGTTTTCTCAACAGACGAAGCAGCCGTACCAGCCCAGAATTCATTGCAAATGTGGCCTGCCAGACCCCGGCAGCGTTGGACTAGGACCGTGTGCAAAGCAGGTCCCTCGCCATCGCCACCTTTGATGTGCGCCAGCCATCATCTGGAGATGGATCCAGTCTGACTGCAATGCCTCTGGGCATCGGCCGGCTGGACATAAAAGGGCTGGTGAGGGGGGGCCGGGAAGGGTGGGTCACAGTAAGGACAAGGGGTGCGTCCCACCCTCTGAGGGGTCAGGGTTTAAGCTGTGTCAGCTGAGCTCTGCGTGAGAGCAGCTCCACACTCCCGCAGAGAGAAAAGCTATACTCATTGTTTATTCATACGGTCTCTTCGCCGCTTCATGGCGGATGAAGATGTTCGCAGATTAGATAAGAGAGAGAGAGAGAGAGAGAGAGAGAGAGAGAGAGAGAGAGAGAGAGAGAGAGAGAGAGAGAGATATTCTCTTTCCTTGACCCTGAAAGATAAGGGAAATGTTGGGCCTCTATTTGTTGAGAAATAATTATTTGTCTTCAAGGTTTGGTCCTCCGTGAGGGCCGTCCTTTCCGTGTTGGAGGTTATTAGTGAGAGAGAGAGGCCTTGACGTGTCCTTTTTAAAAGTTGATTTGAGGATAGAATCAAAAGTGTGAGGTCATGCGTTTCCCTTCTTTGCTCATTCAATGCCAGAGAGTGTTCTGGAACACTAAGCCTCAGCAGTGCCTAGCCAATATGGCTGCCGACATTCAACATTTTTAGATAGTCAATGTGCAAATATCTAATAAAACACATTATTTGACCTATTGAACAGAATTGTTTGTTAATGAGGATAGATGGCACACCTGCTGGTTCTGTTCACTATTAGAGCAACGTCACACAATATTGATGGTAATATATTATTTTCTCTTTACGGAACTTAATTTGTGTGATTAACAGGATCTTACATTAGTGATGTGTAATAGTGAATACAGTTTTACATAAAAATCAGCTCTTGCATATCTATAGATATGTAAAAATTAACAAGAAACATAATCACTGGTAATTTTTATAGAAATTTAAACGTTTAAAAGTGAGCTTTGTATCAACAGTTTCAACTGTATCAAAACAGTTGTCCTGAGGAAAAAAGTAACATGGCGCAGAAACATGTTGGTAGGCTACGAATTTACAGAGACGCGTAATTCCCAGGCCCTGCTGTTGGTTTAGGTGGTCCGTTATTCTAGACAAATTTTAAAACATAGGCTAAATATAACTTCTAATACTGCCATCTAGAACCGTGTTAAAAAAAAATAAAAAAATGGGTCATTGTTGAATTTTTTCCGACTCAAATCTGGAAATGTTTACCGGTATAGCAATGTAAGGATGGCTGTGGTCGACATTAGTCGCCCTCTGCACTTTAGACCGTTCGTATTTTTGTCAACTTATATTGCCCGTGGCATTGAATGAATTAAAGAAACTGACATCCCCCAAATAAGAATCTTTGAATAATATGTGGCAATTACTGTCCTTCTGGCCAGTGCATTTTTCATGAGAAAATGTCACAATGTACAGTTTATAGTATATATATGGACTTTTTGGAAAATATAATGACAAATATATTTTCACAGATTATTATTTTTTTAAATATTGCAATATCTGAAAATGGCAGTTATTTGCCTTTAGTTTTTCCCATATCTTACCAATCTATGGTATTCACACCTTTGGACCACAACAGTTTGGACCCATGATAAGCTCATGTATATGTTACAATCATATGTTAGCTATAATATATTTTGATTATTATATTTACAAAATTTTAAAGGCAGTATAGGAGTATAGCCCACATTTGCCTTTGTAGGTGCTTGCACACTAATCTGTGCACCAAGCATCGAAACATTGAACATGTCTAATTTGTGCTGGTTTGAAATCTTGGCAGTGCCCTTTAGAATTCACCAAACCGCGGCAAAGCATACGAGATTGCCTCCGTACCAACTGCAAGGGACTGAAACTCAGCTAGCTCAATAACCAATCAAAAGGTTGGTGGGGATTTTGAACTGACAGCTATTAATTAGCAGGCAAAGTTTGAAACAACCTGGATGTCTTGTGCTTGTAATCCTTGTAAACTGAGGTTTGGATAATCTCCCTGGCTCCCTGGCTCCCTGGCGTAAACCCCACCAGCTTCCCTCAGTCCAGCTTAAATATATTTTACAATTCGCAAACTATGTACAAGCGTGCTCATGTACGCTCCTGCTGCCGGCTCGGGGGAGCAAAGACACTCGCAGTTCTCCTCAAAAATACATGGTTCTCCTCAGAAACCACACGATTCTCCTCAGAAACCACACGATTCTCCTCAGAAACACGCGGTTCTCCTCAGAAACCACACGATTCTCCTCAGAAACACGCGGTTCTCCTCAGAAACTCGCGGTTCTCCTCAGAAACTCGCGGTTCTCCTCAGAAACCACACGATTCTCCTCAGAAACTCGCGGTTCTCCTCAGAAACACGCGGTTCTCCTCAGAAACACGCGGTGTCAGTGAGCTGCTTCTTTACACACCGCAAGCCCCGCGCGCGCACAGAGCTGGGGAGGAGGAGGACCCATTCATACGCGCATGCAGAGTTGTCAATCCACGGGTGCCCAGACGGCCAACAGGGGTCGTCATAGCAATGAACCGACTTCTATCCCAACCGACTGAAACCCTCCTTTATATCCCTTGGAAGAAGCGAAGCCAATCGTGCTCCGCCCCTGCAGGGCTGCTGGCAACAGTCGGCCCAGGCACGGGCCAGATTTGTGGTGCTCACTCATGAGCTGCAGGTGGTGCTTTGACAGTGTGAGCTACCCAGCAGCCTATCCTCAAGTATTTAATAATGCAATGCTGTGTTGCTTTCGTCTGGGAATTGTGTTGCCATGGTATGTCCTTGAGAAACTGTTAAAAACTATCCATTCAAAAAATATCATAAAACTGGCCAATGCTGACCTGTTAAGGGGCATTACTCTTTGGAGAGTGTACCAACACATTAATTCTAGGAGAGGACAGGAGTGAAAAATTTGAGGAAAAAAAAAATGAGATTTTTTTGCTGATGAATTAAAATAAAAAAAATAAAAAAATGTGTACGGGTATGGGGGGATGAACACAGGTAGTAGTTAAGTCAAAGTATATCAAAAAGACTTGGAAGCAGAAGAAATTGTAAATTCTGGTTGAAGTCAAATCAGCAAGAAGAAGCAAATCTACATGAAACAGCAGTGTCCTACCTGGGAACCTTTAGGTTCAGGTAGGACACCCTACCTGTTAGTGGTTAGGGAACCTTTAGGTTCAGGTAGGACACCCTACCTGTTAGTGGTTAGGGAACCTTTAGGTTCAGGTAGGACACTCTACCTGTTAGTGGTTAGGGAACCTTTAGGTTCAGGTAGGACACCCTACCTGTTAGTGGTTAGGGAACCTTTAGGTTCAGGTAGGACACCCTACCTGTTAGTGGTTAGGGAACCTTTAGGTTCAGGTAGGACACCCTACCTGTTAGTGGTTAGGGAACCTTTAGGTTCAGGTAGGACACCCTACCTGTTAGTGGTTAGGGAACCTTTAGGTTCAGGTAGGACACCCTACCTGTTAGTGGTTAGGGAACCTTTAGGTTCAGGTAGGACACCCTACCTGTTAGTGGTTAGGGAACCTTTAGGTTAATGTCTTTCTCAGTGCAGGGATAGCAAGCAAAGGCAATTTGTGGGTTTCACCGAAATCAGCTCCCAGTGTCACCTTGCATGGTTCCATTTTTTCAGAGAGTCCCAGAGGACTGCGTTCAAGCTTCGTTGAGCTTCGCAATTAAATTCTGAGTTCTGATGGAGGCCCAGAAAAGCCCATGACAGACTGCCCAGCTGAGGGCATTCGGGCTTTCTCTATAAAAATCAAGACTTCAGTAAGGATTTTTTTCTGTTTTTGATTAATCAGCATAGCTGCATGTGATGGCCTGAAAAATCACCATTTTCACATCATACCGGTGTTGTTTTCAATGTACCCACAATGCATGTTGCCTATTTAAAAGATGAACGTTAACAAAACTAAGTTCAGTTTGTTTTGTTATGTTAGTGACCATAAAGCACACGCAGACCACCCCCATCAAGCCATACTTAAAGCTCAAAGCTGACAAGTGGAGGGACTCCATAAAGCAACTCCCAATGACAAACGCTAAAGAAGACGCACACCCACCCCCTTGTAAGAAAGCCCAAGCCAGCAAAACTCTTGTCAAAGACAATGGATTTTTGGGAATTTGTATTCAGGAAATATGAGAGGTTCCTTCCCTGCCCTCTAACACAGTTCTCCTGGGAAATCTCATGGAACTCTCCGACTGCAGAACATGAACTTGTTTCACTCTGATGCTAAATTTTAGCATCAAAGTGAATTAAGTTCATGTTCTTCAAAGAGCCAGTCTTATGCTATTATGAATAATTGACTCCACTGATTTTGGGACCTACGCACCTGCCACACTTATCTCACATCGACTTGTAAAATAAGGTGCAATCTCCTGAGGAATACATTTGAAATCTTACAGAAGAGAAGTGGTACAGCACGGCTGCACGCATCTAGAATACAAATGTGCCAACACCTTACATGGTGAACAACAGAGATTTTCTTACTGTCATCGGATGTGAGATTTGCACCTCCAGGCGGAATCTTTCTCGTGCGAAGAGCATTTCAGCCATTCCACAGCTACTATAAGACTTTTTATTCTTTATGGGTTTTTATTATTGCCAAATATGGTTTTCTGTTTTTTTTTCTCCCCCAGGAATGAGAAAATACCTTGAACTTTTGTGTAAAACAGAAAGAACTGATATGTCATTTTTGCCTTCCCCCCCCCCAAAATAAATTGTCAGTGTGTCAGGTGTATTGATATTTTTTCAAACAGGTGTTAAAGCTTCAAACCTCTTGTGGAGATAATATTCTTTTCATGTGAGATCCGGTTAAAGCATATTGTGATTATGGGTGGGGAAGTAGGATCACACCAGCTCACGCACATCTGTAGCCTCCAGCCCCTTTTAACAAAAAGAGTACTGTAACATAATTCCCATGTAATAGTTTGCTTGATGTATGCTGAAAGGGTGAATTTACAGGTGACCCAGAGGAAATGCAGGATGGGAACGTGAGCAGGAGCCTTCTTAAATTTCAGGTCTACTGTAGCTATTGGCTTGGGATACTGGACAAATAACCGACCCTTTTCAATATGTCACAATAGCTTAATTTCCTCAACTCACTAACCCCTCCAGCTCCTACACAGATTCAGCCTTTCAGGCTTCCGGCAGGTTCATATAAACTGTGTATGAAGGAGACGAAGTGGGATCCCACTGTCCCCTTCTGATGACATCATCAAGTTAAATCAGCCCAAGCTTCTAAGTTACAACTGTGTTTCGAAAAACCATATATTTCAAGGTGGGTATAATTTTTCTGATAAATGGTTAGCTATTATTCTTAGGGATTTAAGTATAAAAAAGTGATTTTTAATGCAAAAAATGTAAGCAATTTTTTTTGTTTTTTTTAATGTTGATTTACTAAATATTGGTTAAGTTGGTCTGAGTGAATTTTGGAAAAACACTCTTCAATTGGCCTGTTATGGTATTACCTACCCTATTCCGGGATGATCCATGGTGATTTACTCTCTCAAACTTGTCTTCAGGGTAATGAATTTCAGTCAAATGAGCAACGAATTTTAGTACCCCAACAGGAAAGGAGGAACTCCTATAACATATAAGTCTAGCTCTTAGAGACCTAATAGGTCCGCCATCCAAACAATTCCTGCGCGTTGTTGCTTTACTACCCTTGGATACAAACTGCCTTTCTACAACTGCAGTGCTTGAATTCTTCCATCATTGGGTCGTCACAGTCTGAGGGGGTGGGTCAACATCCCTGATCATATGATAGGAGAATTTCTGCTTGGGATCCCATGGCCCTTTTGCCGCGCTATCCCAGAGTGCTTTGCAAAGGGCAGTTGTGGCCTTTATCTGTCGTCACGCTGGCAAGGGAAGCTAACAGGGTAAGGCTGGAAGTGTTCGGGTGATGGATGGCTTGGGCTAGCTCCAGTTTCCCCATCGCCTCTGCAGCTTAGCAGCCATTCTAAACTTCACTCTTAGAAATAAAGGTACAGTGAACTGAGGTACATTTTTGTTCTTCAAGGAACAAAATTCCCCAAAAATGTGCACTGAAAGTACAGTACTGTTCTATATGAGTACTGATAAGTACCTTTTACAAGCAGAATAAGGTACAAATTAATTATGTATTGCTAGCTAGGGGTAAAATTTTATGTACCTCTTTATGATACCTACTGCCTCAGTGACAAGTGGACAAGCGTTTGTACTTTGTCAGGTACGTTCTCGTACCTTTTTTTTGCCACAGGGCATAAGAAAAGAACTGCGAAAGAAGGGAAAGCCAGAATCTGGCTTTCTCTTGTTGAGAACCAGGGTGAATTGTGGGAATGGCCCCTGGGTAGAGGATTCTGTGGACATTTCAAAGCGCAACGTGGCCTTTAAAAAGGGGATCCAAGTCATTTACACGGTCCTGCAATTTAGTGCGCAGCAAGCAGGGTAAACACGAGTTATATTGCAAGCAGCGCTGAACGGCTTTAACCCGGTGAAGGGATATACATATTGATTGCGGTTATCAGCACACAGCAGGAAGCAGGAATTAATTAGCGGTAACTCGGCTCTCGCTGCGGTGAGCGGCGACTGTAAACACCGCGTCAGTTCACAGAACCCTGCACGCACATTAGCGCTCCGCATTCCTTCTGCAAATAACTGGTGGGCAGAAGTGGCAGACATCATCCGGCACCCCCCAGGTCCAAGAAGAATAATCTTTGTGTCCAGGAGTGCCCAGGAGAGGGAGATTATGACTTCATCCAGCGTTGGATACTATGCACTAGGCAGACATGGTATGACATCCAAATCACTGGAATTAAGATAACTGTTTCGGTTTACGAAATCCTACAAACCTTTGCAGGATTAGAATTTTTTTTAATCTTATTTGAATATGATGTACTATTATAGGTGGGAATGCAATACAAAACAAAAAAAAACTGGAAAAAGATTTAATAAAATTTGCAACAAAATTGGATTTGACCTTTTAAAATGTCAAAACCAGCAGGTAGAAGAGGGGTATTAAAAAAACACTAGATGCAGGGAGTTTTTTTTTACTTCATACTAAAGCTATTGCTGATGCACTTGGATGGCTTGAAAGCTTTACCATTGAAAATGTAATCATATACAGTAAACAGAACTGATACTCAAGGAAGTTTTTTTAAGTTTTACCAGTGAAAATTTAATCATATACAGTAAACAGAACCGATACTCAAGAAAGTATAATGCAATTTTTTCCCATTCAATTCACAGCTCAGGTTGGATTAAAGTACTTTAAATCTTAAGTCATTAACTAGAGTCCCTCTCTGGGCTGTCATTAAAGAGAGTGTAGCAGCAGAAATGAGTTAAAAATGACTTTCACACACGCACACCAAAGTCTTCACACAGAGAGTTATTATTATTATTATTTCATGGGATACTATATCAGGGTTTTTTAGTGAAGTCAGAGACTTCAAGACCAAGCTTATTTATGCATGTGCTATATTTATTCCCATGAATAGCTGGGCTGAATGGAAATGCCTCAGTACACACTGAGAGCTGGTACTGGTCGTAAGTGGGGTTATATAGATACTGAGAGCTGGTCCTGGTCATTGTAAAGCGACTCTCAAAAAGTGGGGTTATATAGATACTGAGAGCTGGTACTGGTCGTAAGTGGGGTTATATAGATACTGAGAGCTGGTACTGGTCGTAAGTAGGGTTATATAGACACTGAGAGCTGGTACTGGTCGTAAGTAGGGTAATATAGATACTGAGAGCTGGTACTGGTCGTAAGTGGGGTTATATAGACACTGAGAGCTGGTCCTGGTCATTGTAAAGCGACTCTCAAAAAGTGGGGTTATATAGATACTGAGAGCTGGTACTGGTCGTAAGTGGGGTTATATAGATACTGAGAGCTGGTACTGGTCGTAAGTAGGGTTATATAGATACTGAGAGCTGGTACTGGTCGTAAGTGGGGTTATATAGATACTGAGAGCTGGTACTGGTCGTAAGTGGGGTTATATAGACACTGAGAGCTGGTACTGGTCGTTGTAAAGCGACTCTCAAAAAGTGGGGTTATATAGATACTGAGAGCTGGTACTGGTCGTAAGTTGGGTTATATAGATACTGAGAGCTGGTCCTGTCGTAAAGCGACTCTCAAGAAGCGGGGTTATATAGACACTGAAGACGTCTTCTGCATATGTGGCACTGAGCCGCAAACTATGGAGTGCCTATTGAGACGTCCTCAATTGGAGCATGAATGCAAAGCCGAGGACAATGATATTGCCAAGAGTTGTGTTCAGCTTTGGCTGAAACACAATATCTAGCATGTGTGAACACGATAAGAAGAAGAAGAAGATTCCCATGAATGTTTTATGGTTTTTTTATGGTTTTTCCATGGGGCTCATAATACGTCTATTTGCATTATTATTGATATAGACAGAATAAAAACCAATATGGGCTGTATGGCCTGGTCTCACCATCACTCCTCATTCATCCCTCACTTCGGATAAAAACGTCTGCCAAATGAATGCAATGGAATGTCCTTCTGTTCTTATGGTATATTTCGTTGCCAGTATGCTGTTGCATACTGCTGTGAGATTAAAAAGATGTCTTGTTTCCAGTTATAGATAAAATGTATAAATTAATTAATAAAACAGCTTTGCCATCACAGGTATTTAGAATTGATTGCAAACACACTTGCTCTCGATTCCGTGTGACATCACAGAGCATTGCTGTCCTAAAATGTCAAATCTCAATAAAATGATACAACATTTCTAAAGCTCCATTCTGATCAGGACTCAAGTCACTCTGGCTCAGTTTTTTTCACGTGAACATCCCGAGACCCAGCCGTTCATTTTGTCCCCCACAGGGAACACAAGTCTCTGCTGTTAATCTCAAGAACCATATATTCAACAACGCTAAAACCTATGTACACCACAAGGGACATTCAATAAATTATATTTAAAACATATTTTCACTGGAACATGTTTTTATCATCCAAGACACTTGTATTATGTCAAAATATTAACATACTTACCAGGTCAGGGGCGGATTCATATGTCATATACTCATAAAGATACTACATCATAATGTAGCCAGAGATCCATGTGTTGTACTCTACCAAGGGAAGCCATTTTAGAAGCACTGCATTTATTTGATTTTCCTTGAAAACTGTTTGTGGGAGAAGATTGTGTCCAATGTCATAACTTGTCACGAGGACACATCATTTTGAACAGATGATACAAAAAATTCAGTTTATTCTCCTGCTGTTGTACTTTGAAATTATATATTATATGCAATGATGACAGAACATTTGCCTTAAACAGTCAATTCCAGCACCTTAATAAATTAGTATAAATAGTATTTTTTTGGAATGAAATAGAAATTGAAGGTCTGCTTCACTGAGAATGAACAGTTTGACAATTGGACCGACAACCAGGATATTTATGTCAAGTCACTCACTGTTAAATGTAGTCTAATGCTCATAGAACAATGAGGAGCAAAAAGAGCACAACCAGAAGTGCTGAGAAATAATAAATTGTGCAGAATCAAAATATGGCCTTTTCCCACTCACTCCATGCATTCATTGTTCCATAGCTCTCAGCCGCGATTCATTGGTCGCTTGCCTCAAAATGAAGCGGAACCCGATACATCGTATGTTGTAATGGCGTTCAATAATAAGAGGAGATGGGTCCCCTGGCCTCCCTTTCTCTATAAACAGATAATAAACACTAACATGAGAATGAAGAAAATTAGAACGTGGAAAAGAAGGAGCCAGTGAGAGAGGGAGAGAGGGAGAGAGGGAGAGAGGGGGGGGAGAGAGGGGGGAGAGAGGGAATATGGTGAACAGAGGGCAGGCGCACATCTGAGCTCAGAGGTTATGTTTTCATTTAATATGTGCTGTTTGCCTCTAATGAAAACATTCCATCACATCACATTCGTGGTGATATCTCAATGTGGGACTCCCGGCTATCTGCGCCGTCAGGCCGACAGGGATTATTTACAACCGAGATCCGAGGGGCACCATTTCCTAATGGATTCCAGGAGTCCGTGGATTTGAAGGCTACAATACGAACCACCCCCACCCCCACCAAATCCCATCCCATTCCTCTGTAATGTACAATAATAGAAATGAAAGATCAAAACTATAATTACTGGGCCATTGTCTCTTAATGCATGTTTTAATCAGGATAGAGAGATTGCGCAACATTTAGCCATGACCAACATACAGTTTTATCATTATGTGCATTACCCAGAATGCCATGCAGGCAGCATAAATGGTTTTGCTGTTATTTTTACCATTATAAACATCGAACAAAAAGATAAAAAGAGTCGTGTGCCATATCGTCCTGCAAACCTTGACTGCAAATCTGTAGAAGACAGCCTACGGTTCCTAAGTGCTGAAAGGGTGAGGAACCGGTCTTCTTGGGGTGTCGTCTTCTTGGGACGCCCACTTCGCGGTCTGTCTCTGACATCCCCCGTTTCATGGAACTTGGCCTTCAGTTTGGAGATGGTACTAGGGCTCACTCCAAATAATGCCGCAACTTGCTTTTGCGGAACACCAGCTTGAAGTTGCCCTATCACACGGGCCTTATCGAGATCAGACAAACGTGGCATGCCGATTCCTGGAGCAGACACCAATTGACCACTGTAGCAGGGCCCATGCTCACAGGTGCTGCCAATCAGGTGCCAATCAGGCACCTGATTGTCAGCACCTGGGGGTACCGGAAGCTCAAAACAAGAGTCAATAGCAACAGCAGAATAAGCTGTTTGGCATTGGCAGAGAAGATTTGGCAAATTTTTCATGGGCGCAACCCACATACTCAGCTGTGCTGCTCATCCCACAAATGCATGTTCCTTACAAATGGGGCACCATTTAAAAGGGAAATAAACAGGCTTTCCAACGGTATAAAATGTATTGCCAAGAAGCATTGTTACAACAGAGAAATAATCTACCAAACACAAATTTCCGAACTTTTTGTTCGATGTTTATATTTTTTTGCGTGTTTAAATGCAAAATATGTTGTTATGATGCTGCCTGTAAACTAATTTTAATTTAAGCACACAAATAATTTCCAATTTAAATCTCTGTTTGTCTACCTTCTCTACCCGCTCCCTCCCCTCAAAGCTATTATCAATATCTCTAATTGGAAGAGACTAAAAAGCCTTTAGGCAGATTAATTAAATTATGTAATTCGTTTGTAATTAGTGTATAGTATAGTGCACAGTACATGTTGTACGTTAATACACTGTGGTGACTGTACAACTTTATAATGAGGCATTTGCTGACTGTCCTTTTTACCACAAATGTAAGTGTCACCTTCTAGGCCAGTGGCTCTGATAAAACTTAAGGTAAGTTTTGGGGTTGGGGTGACAGCCTGAGAGTGCAGCCAAAAGAAAGGCTCCTAGGTAATAATGTCAAACTTCTAGATGAGATATGAGACACACAGGCATCACCTACACTGGCCATTTAAAGGAACAGTTCCTTTCCTGGAGTTTTCTTCTTTTTTTTTTGCAAGTTATTTCAGTTTTTTTGTACATTCCTGATTGGCCGAGGTGGTTCTTGTGTTCAGCAAAGGATATTTGTGATACGTTTATGTTTCTAGACATTACTGATGACTAGCTGGCTTTACAATGGCAATATATACAATGATATTGGGGCATTTGAGGGTTTAAAGCCTGGGTCCTTGAATGTACTGTAGGGGGCCCTTGGCCAGACTAGATGTGCAATAACTATATATAGATTTGGAAAATATTTTTAAATATCTTTTATAAAAAAATATATTTTTTATATAACCCTTTTTGACTTATGGTGGGGGGAGGGGGTTGCCTTTTTAGCATTATGCTAAAACTGAAATTATATTTTAAAACTGCACACCAACCACAGCAACAGGTGAGCTTACTCCCACAGAAACATCTCTCCTAACAAGGCAGCGCACAGCCACTGATAATCATTTAAGGCAGCTCCTCAGCATCAAAGCGGTGCCGCGGGTGTAACCTAAGTGCCTTCGCTGTAGGGGAGTATCAACCAGCCCCTCCAGCGCCTCTACCATACAGTGTGCTCTCCCGACCTGTCTCCTGACCACACATCTCTCTGCAGTTCCTGTGGAAACGTATAACTGCCCCCCGGTGGCTTTCTGCTCCTGGAATTATAAATTGGAAATTCATTTCCTCTTCAGCGAGCCGGGGTTTTAAAAAATATATATTTTATGTTGTTTTCATGACACCTCTGAGCTGCTCTTCCGTCAAACCATAAATGAGCACTTGTGAATCTTTTCTGGTAGATTAGGTAAATAGAACAGTGGCAGATTAATCAAACAGAACGGCTTCCATTTGCCTCGGTCTCTTAGTGACAGCAGATCACTATAGCTACAGTGGCAGATTTAGTCCAACACTTTTTTTTTTTTTTAATAGAAATAGTATTTGTTCAATACCCTTTGGACAGTTCTTTAACCCAAAAATCAGCAACACAAAACCAGATTTTTTATTATAGTTTTTTTTGTGGGGGGTAAGTTTACTTTTCTCCCTCTGCACATTATAAATTACCAGATGTCCTATGCTATCACAACGCTGCTATGAGACACACACGCACGCACGCACGCACGCACGCACGCACGCACGCACACACACACAGACACACACACACACACACACACTCACAAACCTGGACCTCACTCACTTTTTTGTGTGTATTTACAGCACTGCATTGCTGTATTTTTAGGCTCAGTATTTTCTGCTCAGAATACTCTGCCTGAAATCCAAAGCGAGAGCTAGAAGTCCTGGCCACTGTCTAAACTTCCTCTGGCCAGAGAGCTGTATATTCACTTGTATGGCAAGACTTATCCTCACATACTGTGCCCCCACCCCCCCCCCTCCCCCCCCTCCCCTCTCTCCTCCTCTTCTCCTCTCTCTCTCTCTCCCTCTCTCCCTCTCTCTCTCTCTCTCTCCCTCCCTCTCTCTCCCTCTCTCTCTCCTCTCCTCTCTCCTCTCCTCTTCTCTCTCTCTTCTCTCTCTCTCTCTCTCTCTCTCTCTCTCTCTCTCTCTCTCTCTCTCTCTCTCTCTCTCTCTCTCCCCCTCTCTCCCTCTCTCCCTCTCTCCCTCTCCCTCTCCCCCTCCCCCTCTATCTCTATCCATTCTCTCTACTCTCTCTCTCTCTCTCTCTCTCTTCTCTCTCTCTCTCTCTCTCTCTTCTCTCTCTCTCTCTCTCTCTCTCTCTCCCTGCTCTCCCTCCCTCCCCTCCTCTCTCCTCTCCTCCCCTCTCTCCCCCTCGCTTCTCTCTCTCACCTCTCACACCCACCTCCTAAGAAGACCCCGGAGAAACTACAGCTCCAACAGCATCCAGTAAACAAACAGAAGGAGAAGAATGACTGCAGCAGTAAGCTATCACATCTGAACTGGGGGAAGCCATACGGCAGAGCAGACCTGTAAAATCAGAATCATCCTTTTTCAATCGCTAAATTGTGTGCAAAAACCCAAAGTAAAAGAAGTATTATCATATCAAGTGTATTTTCAACGGAGAATTTAACCTTACTATTATGTAAGCATTTTACTGCCATTTGTGTTCAGGTTTCATTCCGGGTAAATATACAAACAAAAAAAACATAAAAGTTCGGAATATATTTTTGACACATATTTTTTAATTCTCTAGGATGTTCGCTGAAGACACTCACCAACTTGAAATTATAAATAAATAAAAAAGACCCTAACATAATAGTTTTTTTTTGTTTTTATCCTGATGGCAACAATGTTTGTATGCTGCCCACAACAAAAGGATTTGAATTTGTAGATCATGTTCATTGCATAATTACCCTTTTACATTTTAACCAATCAGAAATGTGACTGTTAGTGAATTTAAAGTAAACACTAAGATGGAGCAGACATGCTGTGTCACACCCCGGGGCTCATGTTTAGAAATGACATCATTGCATCGGAAAAAAAAGGACGTCTTATTATGTCAACTGTTTATAAATGTGAGGGACAGTAAGTAATAAGTATACATCTTTATCACGTTGCTTAATGCAAGAAACTAGCGATAGCACAGCTGCAAGTTGCAGCGGTATGTCTTCCCCAGTGTTAACTCACCAGAAACCCGGTTCCTCGTGTTTTCTCTGCTCTCACTGGCTCCTAAAAACAGGTGTTTTCTGCCTGGTAACAGTTTCCAGCGGCATATTACAGCACAGAACGTCTATTGCCACAGTGTTCTACTTGGTCATGTCCTGTCATGAATATTCATGAGGCAAATCAAATTGGAATATATTGGCTTCAGTGGCGGGGAGACAGAACTCGCACGGATGAGAGCTTGGAGCAGAGTACCTGGGTACCTGGTGAGTCTGCTGCATCTGTGATGTTCCCCGCCCCCCCCATCCCTTGAGTTTGGACTGAGAGAGGCCCCGCTCTCTCTCTCTCTCTCTCTCTCTCTCTCTCTCTCTCTCTCTCTCTCTCACACCTTCTCTAAAAAGAAGACTCCTGAGAACCTGCAGCTCCTATAGCATCCAGTAAACAAACAGAACGGTGGGAGGGGGCCCAGCGGAGGTAACGGCGGCTGGCGGATGGAAGAAGACTTCATTACCAAATGAAAACCCCAAACGCACACTTGAGCTAACAAAACAGCCCCCCCAAACCCTAACCCCCCCCCCCCCCACTCCCCACGCTCCAAACTTCAAAAAGCTTTGATGCGCCACTCCGTTATCACCTTGGGCAAAATGTGTGTTGACATGGGGTTTAAAATGAGGGAAATATCCGCTGTGACTGGGCACGGAGCGTCAGGAATGATTTTTTCTTTTGCTCTGATCCAACACTATGACCGACTCTGACCTGTATGGAGGGTGGCAAGGAGGGGAGCGGGGAGAGGGGTGTTGGGTTGGGAAGGGGGAGGTTGGTGGGGTGAGGGGATTTGAAGGGGCGCTCGGAACTCAGCCTTGTTTGTTTTGTCCTCAAGGTTAGTTGAAATGGACCAAAATCCAGGCATTTAGAGGAAATTTCAGACGTTGAGACACACAGATGGTGCCCTTGTGGAGACCCTCATGTGAAAACATTGCGAAATTCCCAATTTCTATCCCGTACCCCGTCTTTTTCTCATTACTTTCTCTCCTCTCACCCTCTCCCCCCATTTCTCTCTTTATTTTTCTCCCCCTCTTTCTCTCTCTACCTCTCTCTTTGTTTTCTCTCTACCTCACTCCCTCTCTTTCTCTCTCTCTCTACCTCCCTCTCTCTTTCTCTCTTTCTTTCTCTACCTCTCTCTATCTCACTCTCTACCTCCCTCTCTCCCTCTCTCTCTTTCTCTAACTCTCTCTTTTTCTCTCTCTACCTCACTCCCTTCCTCTTTCTATCTTTCTCTACCTCCCTCCCTCTTTCTCTCTCTCTATCTCTCTCTCACTCTCTCTCTCTACCTCCCCCTCTTTCTCTCTCTATCTCTACCTCTCTCCCTCCCTCTCTCTCTCTTTACCTCTCTCCCTCCCTCCCTTTTTCGCTCTGTCTCTCTTTACCTCCCTTTCTCTCTCTCTCTCTCTCTCTCTACCTCCCTCCCTCCGTCTCTCTTTTTCTCTTTCTATCAGTCTCACATGTGAGGATCATTTGGAATTGCTCTTGTAGCCCTCTGCTGAAAATCATGTGTCGTGTCTATTGATCAACTTAGTGATTTATTGCATGTCCATAGGCTGGCCACAGGCCACAGGGGGCTCAATTTGTTTCTGTCAGTGAACCCCCCCCCCCCAGCAACCCCTACCCTTACCCCACCCCTCCCTTCCACAGAAACAGCTAGACTTGATCTGACAAATCAATATTCAGTCACTCAATCTTCTTCTTTTTTTATTTATTTATTTATTTGTTTTTGCTGTGTGCTCCAGGTTTGCGACGCGCCCAGTCTCGTGGCTCGCTGCCATTTCGGCTGCTGCTGCGGCTAACAAGACTATTCAAATAACCGCCCTCTCGACCTCACTGCTGCACACATTTGAGAATACAATGCAATACATGAATCATAGACAGTGGACAAAGAGGACAGTCACGGGAAAAGATTTTCATAATATTTACTGAAATATAAGCTTTACTTTTTAAATAGGCCTTTTAGAAGATGTGTGTGCCTATTGACAAAAGGGAAAGCAATGCGCTGGTATGTAGTCAGGGCATAGCTACTGACAGCCTTTATTGCCTATGAATATTGCCCATAAACCTCACAAATATTTCACGTTAAAAGCTAGGTTTGAAAAATGAAAAAGATGATCATGCGTTAAACAGATGTAGCATTATTTAGCGTGTGGGGTTAACCTACAGTTCATTGTTCTTATTTTACACCTTGTCAATAGACTTTGTGCTGGTGTTCTCACTAGGGGGTGTATTTTTAACTGGAAAGTTTTTCAATTCATTCCTTCCTTCCACCAGTATAAACTAAAACCGACAGCATCATCGGTACGGTACGGAAACCAAAACAGAACGACGCCAGAAAAGCATTCTTCTGAATCAGTCTCGAAGCAGATAATAGTTTTTCTGTGCGCTCGCTTTCCCTTTGATGGATATCAGCTCGATTTCTTTTTGCGTACGAATTTGCCAAACCGTTTGTCTTTTAACTGGCTAGGGAAAACAAATCTTCAAGCTCCATTTAACCGGCTTTGAATTCTAATGAGGAAACCTTCTAAAAATAAATCCCATCTTCCTTTCCTCTGGTAAAGTGGCCTGAAGCTATTACAGGTGGCGATGATCTTACCTCAGCAGAGACTACAGTGGAGCTACAGGACCTAAAAATGTTCTTAGATTTCTATCGTTGCTGAACCTTGCATGTAAAAAAATAACTTTTTCTTTCAATCCCCATGCTCTGTATTGTATTTATATTTACTTTGGAATTCACAAATAAAATGTTAAAAGAGGCCATTTGACTTTTCAGTCACTCAGGTCAAAAATCTAAGACATAAAGTAAGTGCAAAATCATTGACAATTAAGTCAATTTGACTGAAAAAATCCAAAGCTGTTGATGTTGGTACGGAGCAATATTCTCAAACTCTAATATTGTTTATTATTCCAGTGTTCTTATCAGAAGACGTTTTTTCTCAAACGTCAGCAAATTTAAGTGAATTAAAAAAAACGAAATGACACTGCTTCCAAAGCGCCTGTCTCGTGACGGTTTCAGCGTGCAACATCACACTGCTTCGCAGAGTGGAAAATGAGTGCAGCTGCCATGCTTGACACTTAAGGGGATTCATATTGCACCCAGACCATTTCTAAAAGATATGATGCCATCAGAACAATAAGCATTGGGTTCATACAAATGGGACATACTATTGCATCAGTAGATTGTATAGCACCAATCTAATTATACATATGAAATTTCACAATTCTGTATGATGAGATTGTTTATGTCTAGCTGCCTACCGCAGCTTCTGGTGTTTGCATAGACCTCACACACTGACAAAGCACAGCAACCGAATGAATCAAACCAACGAACAGCACCGACACAGCACAGCAACCGAATGAATCAAACCAACGAACAGCACTGACAAATCACAGCGACCGAATGAATCAAACCAACGAACAGCACCGACAAAGCACAGCGACCGAATGAATCAAACCAACGAACAGCACCGACAAAGAACAGCAACCGAATGAATAAAACCAACGAACAGCACCGACAAAGCACAGCAACCGAATGAATCAAATCAACGAACAGCACCGACAAAGCACAGCAACCGAATGAATCAAATCAACAAACAGCACCGACAAAGCACAGCAACCGAATGAATCAAACCAACGAACAGCACCGACAAAGCACAGCAACCAAATGAATCAAACCAACGAACAGCACCGACAAAGCACAGCAACCGAATGAATCAAACCAACGAACAGCACCGACAAAGAACAGCAACCGAATGAATCAAACCAACGAACAGCACCGACAAAGCACAGCAACCGAATGAATCAAACCAACGAACAGCTCCGACAAAGCACAGCGACCGAATGAATCAAACCAACGAACAGCACCGACAAAGAACAGCAACCGAATGAATCAAACCAACGAACAGCACCGACAAAGCACAGCAACCGAATGAATCAAACCAACGAACATCTCAGCTTCTCACTCAGTCCACATCCTAGCATAGATCCTGATTTGTTTCAGCCATGTTTCACTTCATTCAATTGTGTACTAGTTGGGTCTTGCGCTAAATTTATATGGTGTTGCTGTTTACTCTGTTCAGGTGTTTGCTGGTAGCCTCGTTATTTGTGTTCAGTGCTGCTTGTGATTATGGCCTTGTAAATCACTGGATTAAATGTACATGAATACATTCCAGGGCACAGACACGGGACTGGGGGGTATTCCTCAAAGCAGGATTACCGAGTTAGCTGGATATCTGCACTGAGTAAAACCCGGAACCCACCCAGATCTGGAACATGGACTGAAGTAAAAAGAGCTGTTGCCAGTTATCCAGCTAACTGGGTAATTCTGCTTTGTGGAATACTCCCCTGTCCTGGTCTTGTGCAGGTTAGTGTATAAACAGTGCACTGTTTTGTCTTGCAGTGTCTGAGCAGCCATAACGAAGCATTGTCTTTTCTCTGGCTCAGCTGTGTATTACAGCTTGCTTATCTCACCGCCCTGATGGCCAGCCACCTTTCGGCCCTGTTGCTTTGGCGTTGAGGCCGCTTCGAGATGCCGCCCACCTCTGCCGAGCCTTATTCAGCAGCACGGATACGCTGCGCATCAGAAAATCATTCCATACATATGAGTTGTGCAGCAAGCATCTAAAAACATCACATTGTGACTTTTCTTTCGGCCTGGATACGACCTCTGTAAAATAGCAATAATAATATTTTTAATTAAATATTTTTCAACACTTAAATCACCACCCCACTGTGATTGCTTTCACAATTCTCTCTTGAAATAGGCCTGCACCTTTTTTTTTTGGGGGGGGTGGGGGGGATATGAAGCCTGCATTTAGCATGTAATGTCCTTCTTTTTTGTCCTTGAAAAAAATGTGGTTAGTCATTTTGGAAAAAAAGACTAACTGCATTATTCAACTCTGACATTAAGTTTCCCAGAATGAGACTCAACAGCTGACCGGAAGATGGATGATCATAATAATGGACAAGTTTTCTGTGCATTTTATCAAAAAATTATTATCAGCCTATGTATGATGACATGGGAATATCTGTTTTTTCCCTCTCTTCTCCCGAACAGGACAGAAGCCAGCGGCCCTTCTCCTTTGTGAAAAATTAATAAGAGCGTGTTACCCACGTGCACGCGTTGAATGAGTACGTCTCGGGACGAGCCATAAGCTGTCACCGCGCATCTGCAATTACGAGGTTAATGCCTCGCACAGCGCATAAACCACCGCGGTTATTGCTTCCTGACGGGGGACTAGTCGCAATGCACGGGACAGATGGAGCACAACAGCGATGGTTTAGGAGGTAAAAAAAGATCCTACTGGGGAGGTATCGCTGGCAAAGTGGCGACAGCGGGTGAGAAGGAGGTGCCCTCCCGCACCTGGTGAGACACAAGAACATGAAACTGGCCGATGAGTCTAATGAAGACGTTCGTTTTCAGCGAGTAAAACAAAAAGCTGAATAATAGCGGGTTGATGATTCAGAGCGAAGTCATCGCAAGCTCTCCCCGTTCGGCTATCAATTGTAGATTATGGTGCTGGGCTTCAATAAGTCCCGCCAGTTCTGTTTCCTGCAAATACAGGAGGACTTCCTGGCAGAAATAAAGCTGAATAAATAAATACAAAATAAGTTGCAGTGCAAAAATAATGCAGTAATGGCTGCACTAAAATAATTTTTGTTCTTTATTTTTGCACTGCACCTATATTTTTTGATTTCTTGTCCCATATTTTGTTGCAGGTTTTGTTAAATTTGTAAAATATTTTGATGAATTAATGAATGAATGAATGAATGAATGAAAATAACACAAGTAACCTAGCTCCATGTGCACAATCATGCCATAGCTGCAGGCACACATTGACAGCTTCAGGGAGACTGTAAGCAAAGCAGGTATCTTGGTGCACTTATCATGTTGGGAGATTATGAGGGCAGGAGCCCCCAGTGGCCAGAGAAGGAACAGCAGGAAGCTTAGTTTCCGAGAGAGCTCCCGGTGAGTGACAGCATGCATTAACCTCTGAGGCTGGCTGGGGGGGGGGGGGGGGGCGGAAGCCACGGTATTCCACTTTAAAGCAAAGCGAGAACGGTCACAGTAGAAAAGTCCTGCCCACCTATCTGTACCCACACCGTCCAGTTCTGTACGCAGCACTGCCCCGACAAATGAAAAGTGATAGGAGGCCAGACGAATGCGGAGGATGGATATCATTGCTGAAAGGTGCCCCTGGACAGGAGGGGTGGAGAGGAGAGGGGTGGGGAGAGGGGGGAGGAGAGGGAGGAAGGAGAAGGGGGCGAACAGCACCAGAGACCATGGGAAGTATAGTGTGAGCGGAATGAATGCAAATCCCATCTTGTCCTTTATTGCGACAGTACACTGTATGCCCTGTTCCATATGCAAGTAGGGTCTTTAGCAGGAAAGTGCACCTGTGAAGAGAAGAAAGGGAAAGAGAAGACGAGAATAAAAGAGCTGCCAAAGGAATGGAGGAAATTAAAATGTCAGCAGGGATGGAATGTGGAATGGAGGGGGCAAGAGAGAGAGAGTTAATGTGAGAGAGTTAATGTGGGAGAGTTAATGTGGGAGAGTTAATGTGGGAGAGTTAATGTGAGAGAGTTAATGTGGGAGAGATAATGTGGGAGAGTTAATGTGGGAGAGTTAATGTGAGAGAGTTAATGTGAGAGAGTTAATGTGGGAGAGTTAATGTGAGAGAGTTAATGTGGGAGAGTTAATGTGAGAGAGTTAATGTGAGAGAGTTAATGTGAGAGAGTTAATGTGGGAGAGTTAATGTGGGAGAGTTAATGTGAGAGAGATAATGTAGGAGAGATAATGTGGGAGAGTTAATGTGGGAGAGTTAATGTGAGAGAGTTAATGTGGCAGAGTTAATGTGGCAGAGTTAATGTGAGAGAGTTAATGTGGGAGAGTTAATGTGGGAGAGTTAATGTGAGAGAGTTAATGTGGGAGAGTTAATGTGAGAGAGTTAATGTGGGAGAGTTAATGTAGGAGAGTTAATGTGAGAGAGTTAATGTAGGAGAGATAATGTGGGAGAGTTAATGTGAGAGAGTTAATGTGGGAGAGTTAATGTGAGAGAGTTAATGTGGGAGAGTTAATGTAGGAGAGTTGATATGGGAGAGTTAATGTGGGAGAGTTAAAGTGGGAGAGTTAATGTGGGAGAGTTAATGTGGCAGAGTTAATGTGGGAGAGTTAATGTGAGAGAGTTAATGTGGGAGAGTTAATGTGAGAGAGTTAATGTGGGAGAGTTAATATGGGAGAGTTAATGTGGGAGAGTTAATGTGGGAGAGTTAATGTGAGAGAGTTAATGTGGGAGAGTTAATGTGAGAGAGTTAATGTGGGAGAGTTAATGTAGGAGAGATAATGTGGGAGAGTTAATGTGGGAGAGTTAATGTGAGAGAGTTAATGTGAGAGAGTTAATGTGGCAGAGTTAATGTGAGAGAGTTAATGTGGGAGAGTTAATGTGGGAGAGTTAATGTGAGAGAGTTAATGTGGGAGAGTTAATGTGAGAGAGTTAATGTGGGAGAGTTAATGTGGGAGAGTTAATGTGGGAGAGAATGTGACCTTAATGTGTAATAATGTAGCATTATGTGCCGATGATGAGGAATGCCATATGCAGTAGCAATGAAAAGCAGCTCTGTGGAGGGCTGTGTGATGAAGGGTTTTTAATAGTGTACAGCATGGTAGCACACAGTCACTTATCTAACTCATAAGCTTTGCTTGACACTTTCTCATATCCTCCTGAGATCCGGCAGAATAAATTATATTATATTATATTTTCATTTTCTTTGACATAAAGTGTCTTGGATGACAAAAACATGAAGTGAAAATATTTTTAAAAAATAAAAAAAATTCTTATTTTTTATTGAATGTCCCTTGCAGTGCAGGTTTCAGAATAGTAGAATATATGGTTCTTGAGATTAATCCCAGAGATTCATGTCCCCTACAGGGTACAATAATGCATTGTCAGGTTTTGGAAAGTTCAAAAGAGGGACTAAGACCAGGCAGCAAAATGTTACACTATGACCAAGGTTGTGAAATAAATAACGTGTTCAATACATCTCTTAGGTTATTTAGGGAATATAAGGCGAAGAGGTCAACAGCAATCCCAGTTTCCATACAGAAAGGCCACAGCCACTGGGAGTAGAAACCACAGGAGTACTTGTACTTGTTCATCATTTTCCATACAGGGGATTATTTCAGACAAAGGGGATATAATATGGTGATATTTTTACACAATAATGGCGCTTTCTGCACTAGCAACATTAAGTAGCACTAGCCCGTATTCAGGCCGGAAGCGGTTTATTTGATTTGCATTAATTGCGTTTGAAATTTTTTTACGGTGACATTTTCAATCAATCTGGTAACACAAAAAAAGTCTGTAGACAAAGAGGTTCAAGAACAGTAAACATTTTATTTTCAGGCTTGTGTTCAAAAAAGGTCCATTATTTTCAATTTAGTGGGGGGGCATAATACGGTTGTCATTTCTGACAAAGGGGGCATAATACGGTGATATTTTTAAACAATAACGGCAAAGGTTTCTGCACTGCCAACATTTTTAATTAATCTCGTTTTGAATGGGTCAGATTAGCTTGATTTGTAAAGGAATGATCCCGGGGATAAGCCAATAATGTATGCTGTATGTAGGTGGATTTGGCTACCGTACCGAACTGCATTTAGACATTCTAAATGCGCAGTCTGTACGTATGCAAGTGTTTACGGTTAACTGTATGAGGCCAGACCTGTGCCAACAGTGGAAACAAACATGCGCGGCTTTGAGATAAATATAATGTGCTTTTTTGCGTACAGGTTTCATTTCATACCGCTTCTTTTTTTACTTCCATTTGTGGTGCTAATGCAGTGGCATCTGGAATACTAATGACATGGAAAACTTAAACTGATATTGGCAAGGGAGATGATATTGGCAACTGCATTTTTTTATGTGTGTGTGTGCGCGCGTGTTTGTCTCTGTGGGGTGGGGGGGGAGTAGACACAAACACGCAGGGAGCAATAGGGGTTGATTTCATTGCAGCACAACGATATAATAAATTATTTTAGGTGTTAAAAATATCATACTAAAATGCCACTAAGTAATTATTCTGACAGGACGTGGATGATTAATTAACATTTTTTGCTTAGTTATGCTTTAACGTTTGCTCGGCTTTACAGATCTTGGTATTTGGGTATTCGGGATGCGTGAACGGTCTGCCCAAATTTTACGTCATTCACGTCATCCCGCTAAAACCCACTCCTGACAAAAAACAACCTAAACATGCCCTGATTTATATTGCTCGGGGAAACGAGTGTGCGCTTCTTGTTTTGCTATTAAAATGCATAAAACCCTTTAATCACTGTCAGCGCGCTGAGAGGGGAGGACGTTTGGCGGAGAGGAGTTGAGTAAAAATGTGGCTTGGGGAGCAAAGGGAGCCTCAAGCAAGGTGAATCAGACTTTGTCTCCGACAGGACTAGGAAGAGATTGATGTTTCTTCTCAGCTAGAAGGGGAGAAAATGATACCTCAGCTGGCTGTATATACCCGCTGTCTGTGTGTGAACAAAACCTCTATTTTTTCATGTGCCCCACAGAAAGGCAATCTAGCAGTGGACAAAGTGTCCGAAGATTTAGGTCCTGCGTTTTCAACAGGGGGGTCCTTGAAGGTACTGTAGGGGGTCCCTGACCAGACTTGATATGCAATGACTAAACATAATTTTTTTAAAATATAACCCCTTTTTAATTTATGATGGCGGTCCCCTGGATGTTTTTTAGCCTGGGTGGGGGTCCCTGGATTAGAAAAGGTTGAAAACCTCTATACTAGGTCCATTTATTAGTGTACATTCCACAGTTGTGATTACAGTTGTGTTGTTCTAAAGCTCTATGCTGTATGTAACTGCTTGTAACTGTATGTATTGTGGGGGTCTGGAATTTGATACCCTTCTGTGGGACTGCTTAACGGACCTGATTGTGATTATTTTCTCTACATTAGGCATCAGTGTTGTACTCCCTAAGAAGTGGAAGTGTTGTACTCCCTAAGAAGTGGAAGTGTTGTACTCCCTAAGGAGTGGAAGTGTTGTACTCCCTAAGGAGTGGAAGTGTTGTACTCCCTAAGGAGTGGAAGTGTTGTACTCCCTAAAGAGTGGAAGTGTTGTACTCCCTAAGGAGTGGAAGTGTTGTACTCCCTAAGAAGTGGAAGTGTTGTACTCCCTAAGGAGTGGAAGTGTTGTACTCCCTAAGGAGTGGAAGTGTTGTACTCCCTAAAGAGTGGAAGTGTTGTACTCCCTAAGGAGTGGAAGTGTTGTACTCCCTAAGGAGTGGAAGTGTTGTACTCCCTAAAGAGTGGAAGTGTTGTACTCCTTAAGGAGTGGGTGGAAGTGTTGTACTCCCTAAAGAGTGGAAGTGTTGTACTCCCTAAGGAGTGGAAGTGTTGTACTCCCTAAGAAGTGGAAGTGTTGTACTCCCTAAGGAGTGGAAGTGTTGTACTCCCTAAAGAGTGGAAGTGTTGTACTCCCTAAGGAGTGGAAGTGTTGTACTCCCTAAAGAGTGGAAGTGTTGTACTCCCTAAGGAGTGGAAGTGTTGTACTCCCTAAGGAGTGGAAGTGTTGTACTCCCTAAAGAGTGGAAGTGTTGTACTCCTTAAGGAGTGGGTGGAAGTGTTGTACTCCCTAAAGAGTGGAAGTGTTGTACTCCCTAAAGAGTGGAAGTGTTGTACTCCCTAAGGAGTGGAAGTGTTGTACTCCCTAAGGAGTGGAAGTGTTGTACTCCCTAAGGAGTGGAAGTGTTGTACTCCCTAAGAAGTGGAAGTGTTGTACTCCCTAAAGAGTGGAAGTGTTGTACTCCCTAAGGAGTGGAAGTGTTGTACTCCCTAAGGAGTGGAAGTGTTGTACTCCCTAAGGAGTGGAAGTGTTGTACTCCCTAAAGAGTGGAAGTGTTGTACTCCCTAAGGAGTGGAAGTGTTGTACTCCCTAAGGAGTGGAAGTGTTGTACTCCCTAAGAAGTGGAAGTGTTGTACTCCCTAAGGAGTGGAAGTGTTGTACTCCCTAAGGAGTGGAAGTGTTGTACTCCCTAAGGAGTGGAAGTGTTGTACTCCCTAAAGAGTGGAAGTGTTGTACTCCCTAAGGAGTGGAAGTGTTGTACTCCCTAAGGAGTGGAAGTGTTGTACTCCCTAAGGAGTGGAAGTGTTGTACTCCCTAAAGAGTGGAAGTGTTGTACTCCCTAAAGAGTGGAAGTGTTGTACTCCCTAAAGAGTGGAAGTGTTGTACTCCCTAAAGAGTGGAAGTGTTGTACTCCCTAAAGAGTGGAAGTGTTGTACTCCCTAAGGAGTGGAAGTGTTGTACTCCCTAAGGAGTGGAAGTGTTGTACTCCCTAAAGAGTGGAAGTGTTGTACTCCCTAAGGAGTGGAAGTGTTGTACTCCCTAAAGAGTGGAAGTGTTGTACTCCCTAAGGAGTGGAAGTGTTGTACTCCCTAAGGAGTGGAAGTGTTGTACTCCCTAAAGAGTGGAAGTGTTGTACTCCCTAAGGAGTGGAAGTGTTGTACTCCCTAAGGAGTGGAAGTGTTGTACTCCCTAAAGAGTGGAAGTGTTGTACTCCCTAAGGAGTGGAAGTGTTGTACTCCCTAAGGAGTGGAAGTGTTGTACTCGAAGTGTTGTACTCCCTAAGGAGTGGAAGTGTTGTACTCCCTAAGGAGTGGAAGTGTTGTACTCCCTAAAGAGTGGAAGTGTTGTACTCCCTAAAGAGTGGAAGTGTTGTACTCCCTAAAGAGTGGAAGTGTTGTACTCCCTAAAGAGTGGAAGTGTTGTACTCCCTAAAGAGTGGAAGTGTTGTACTCCCTAAAGAGTGGAAGTGTTGTACTCCCTAAAGAGTGGAAGTGTTGTACTCCCTAAAGAGTGGAAGTGTTGTACTCCCTAAGGAGTGGAAGTGTTGTACTCCCTAAAGAGTGGAAGTGTTGTACTCCCTAAAGAGTGGAAGTGTTGTACTCCCTAAAGAGTGGAAGTGTTGTACTCCCTAAAGAGTGGAAGTGTTGTACTCCCTAAAGAGTGGAAGTGTTGTACTCCCTAAAGAGTGGAAGTGTTGTACTCCCTAAAGAGTGGAAGTGTTGTACTCCCTAAAGAGTGGAAGTGTTGTACTCCCTAAAGAGTGGAAGTGTTGTACTCCCTAAAGAGTGGAAGTGTTGTACTCCCTAAAGAGTGGAAGTGTTGTACTCCCTAAAGAGTGGAAGTGTTGTACTCCCTAAAGAGTGGAAGTGTTGTACTCCCTAAAGAGTGGAAGTGTTGTACTCCCTAAAGAGTGGAAGTGTTGTACTCCCTAAGGAGTGGAAGTGTTGTACTCCCTAAAGAGTGGAAGTGTTGTACTCCCTAAAGAGTGGAAGTGTTGTACTCCCTAAAGAGTGGAAGTGTTGTACTCCCTAAAGAGTGGAAGTGTTGTACTCCCTAAAGAGTGGAAGTGTTGTACTCCCTAAAGAGTGGAAGTGTTGTACTCCCTAAAGAGTGGAAGTGTTGTACTCCCTAAAGAGTGGAAGTGTTGTACTCCCTAAAGAGTGGAAGTGTTGTACTCCCTAAAGAGTGGAAGTGTTGTACTCCCTAAAGAGTGGAGGTGTTGTACTCCCTAAAGAGTGGAAGTGTTGTACTCCCTAAAGAGTGGAAGTGTTGTACTCCCTAAGAAGTGGAAGTGTTGTACTCCCTAAAGAGTGTAAGTGTTGTACTCCCTAAAGAGTGGAAGTGTTGTACTCCCTAAAGAGTGGAAGTGTTGTACTCCCTAAAGAGTGGAAGTGTTGTACTCCCTAAAGAGTGGAAGTGTTGTACTCCCTAAAGAGTGGAAGTGTTGTACTCCCTAAAGAGTGGAAGTGTTGTACTCCCTAAAGAGTGGAAGTGTTGTACTCCCTAAAGAGTGGAAGTGTTGTACTCCCTAAAGAGTGGAAGTGTTGTACTCCCTAAAGAGTGGAAGTGTTGTACTCCCTAAAGAGTGGAAGTGTTGTACTCCCTAAAGAGTGGAAGTGTTGTACTCCCTAAGGAGTGGAAGTGTTGTACTCCCTAAGGAGTGGAAGTGTTGTACTCCCTAAGAAGTGGAAGTGTTGTACTCCCTAAAGAGTGGAAGTGTTGTACTCCCTAAAGAGTGAAAGTGTTGTACTCCCTAAAGAGTGAGAGTGTTGTACTCCCTAAAGAGTGGAAGTGTTGTACTCCCTAAAGAGTGGAAGTGTTGTACTCCCTAAAGAGTGGAAGTGTTGTACTCCCTAAAGAGTGGAAGTGTTGTACTCCCTAAAGAGTGGAAGTGTTGTACTCCCTAAAGAGTGGAAGTGTTGTACTCCCTAAAGAGTGAAAGTGTTGTACTCCCTAAAGAGTGAGAGTGTTGTACTCCCTAAAGAGTGAGAGTGTTGTACTCCCTAAAGAGTGGAAGTGTTGTACTCCCTAAAGAGTGGAAGTGTTGTACTCCCTAAAGAGTGGAAGTGTTGTACTCCCTAAAGAGTGGAAGTGTTGTACTCCCTAAAGAGTGGAAGTGTTGTACTCCCTAAAGAGTGGAAGTGTTGTACTCCCTAAAGAGTGAAAGTGTTGTACTCCCTAAAGAGTGGAAGTGTTGTACTCCCTAAAGAGTGGAAGTGTTGTACTCCCTAAAGAGTGAAAGTGTTGTACTCCCTAAAGAGTGAAAGTGTTGTACTCCCTAAAGAGTGGAAGTGTTGTACTCCCTAAAGAGTGGAAGTGTTGTACTCCCTAAAGAGTGGAAGTGTTGTACTCCCTAAAGAGTGAGAGTGTTGTACTCCCTAAAGAGTGGAAGTGTTGTACTCCCTAAAGAGTGAGAGTGTTGTACTCCCTAAAGAGTGGAAGTGTTGTACTCCCTAAAGAGTGGAAGTGTTGTACTCCCTAAAGAGTGGAAGTGTTGTACTCCCTAAAGAGTGAAAGTGTTGTACTCCCTAAAGAGTGAGAGTGTTGTACTCCCTAAAGAGTGAGAGTGTTGTACTCCCTAAAGAGTGGAAGTGTTGTACTCCCTAAAGAGTGAAAGTGTTGTACTCCCTAAGGAGTGGAAGTGTTGTACTACCTAAGGAGTGGAAGTGTTGTATTCCCTAAAGAGTGAAAGTGTTGTACTCCCTAAAGAGTGGAAGTGTTGTACTCCCTAAAGAGTGGAAGTGTTGTACTCCCTAAAGAGTGGAAGTGTTGTACTCCCTAAAGAGTGGAAGTGTTGTACTCCCTAAAGAGTGGAAGTGTTGTACTCCCTAAAGAGTGGAAGTGTTGTACTCCCTAAAGAGTGGAAGTGTTGTACTCCCTAAAGAGTGAAAGTGTTGTACTCCCTAAGGAGTGGAAGTGTTGTACTACCTAAAGAGTGGAAGTGTTGTACTCCCTAAAGAGTGAAAGTGTTGTACTCCCTAAAGAGTGAAAGTGTTGTACTCCCTAAAGAGTGAGAGTGTTGTACTCCCTAAAGAGTGAAAGTGTTGTACTCCCTAAAGAGTGGAAGTGTTGTACTCCCTAAAGAGTGGAAGTGTTGTACTCCCTAAAGAGTGGAAGTGTTGTACTCCCTAAAGAGTGAAAGTGTTGTACTACCTAAGGAGTGGAAGTGTTGTACTCCCTAAAGAGTGAAAGTGTTGTACTCCCTAAAGAGTGAGAGTGTTGTACTCCCTAAAGAGTGAGAGTGTTGTACTCCCTAAAGAGTGAAAGTGTTGTACTCCCTAAAGAGTGAGAGTGTTGTACTCCCTAAAGAGTGAGAGTGTTGTACTCCCTAAAGAGTGGAAGTGTTGTACTCCCTAAAGAGTGGAAGTGTTGTACTCCCTAAAGAGTGAAAGTGTTGTACTCCCTAAAGAGTGAGAGTGTTGTACTCCCTAAAGAGTGAGAGTGTTGTACTCCCTAAAGAGTGGAAGTGTTGTACTCCCTAAAGAGTGAAAGTGTTGTACTCCCTAAGGAGTGGAAGTGTTGTACTACCTAAGGAGTGGAAGTGTTGTACTCCCTAAAGAGTGAAAGTGTTGTACTCCCTAAAGAGTGGAAGTGTTGTACTCCCTAAAGAGTGGAAGTGTTGTACTCCCTAAAGAGTGGAAGTGTTGTACTCCCTAAAGAGTGGAAGTGTTGTACTCCCTAAAGAGTGGAAGTGTTGTACTCCCTAAAGAGTGGAAGTGTTGTACTCCCTAAAGAGTGGAAGTGTTGTACTCCCTAAAGAGTGAAAGTGTTGTACTCCCTAAGGAGTGGAAGTGTTGTACTACCTAAGGAGTGGAAGTGTTGTACTCCCTAAAGAGTGAAAGTGTTGTACTCCCTAAAGAGTGAAAGTGTTGTACTCCCTAAAGAGTGAGAGTGTTGTACTCCCTAAAGAGTGAAAGTGTTGTACTCCCTAAAGAGTGGAAGTGTTGTACTCCCTAAAGAGTGGAAGTGTTGTACTCCCTAAAGAGTGGAAGTGTTGTACTCCCTAAAGAGTGAAAGTGTTGTACTCCCTAAAGAGTGGAAGTGTTGTACTCCCTAAAGAGTGAAAGTGTTGTACTCCCTAAAGAGTGAGAGTGTTGTACTCCCTAAAGAGTGAGAGTGTTGTACTCCCTAAAGAGTGAAAGTGTTGTACTCCCTAAAGAGTGAGAGTGTTGTACTCCCTAAAGAGTGAGAGTGTTGTACTCCCTAAAGAGTGGAAGTGTTGTACTCCCTAAAGAGTGAAAGTGTTGTACTCCCTAAAGAGTGGAAGTGTTGTACTCCCTAAAGAGTGGAAGTGTTGTACTCCCTAAAGAGTGAAAGTGTTGTACTCCCTAAAGAGTGAAAGTGTTGTACTCCCTAAAGAGTGAGAGTGTTGTACTCCCTAAAGAGTGGAAGTGTTGTACTCCCTAAAGAGTGAAAGTGTTGTACTCCCTAAGGAGTGGAAGTGTTGTACTACCTAAGGAGTGGAAGTGTTGTACTCCCTAAAGAGTGAAAGTGTTGTACTCCCTAAAGAGTGAAAGTGTTATACTCCCTAAAGAGTGAAAGTGTTGTACTCCCTAAAGAGTGAAAGTGTTGTACTCCCTAAAGAGTGGAAGTGTTGTACTCCCTAAAGAGTGAGAGTGTTGTACTCCCTAAAGAGTGGAAGTGTTGTACTCCCTAAAGAGTGAGAGTGTTGTACTCCCTAAAGAGTGAAAGTGTTGTACTCCCTAAAGAGTGGAAGTGTTGTACTCCCTAAAGAGTGAAAGTGTTGTACTCCCTAAAGAGTGAGAGTGTTGTACTCCCTAAAGAGTGAAAGTGTTGTACTCCCTAAAGAGTGGAAGTGTTGTACTCCCTAAAGAGTGAAAGTGTTGTACTCCCTAAAGAGTGGAAGTGTTGTACTACCTAAGGAGTGGAAGTGTTGTACTCCCTAAAGAGTGAAAGTGTTGTACTCCCTAAAGAGTGGAAGTGTTGTACTCCCTAAAGAGTGGAAGTGTTGTACTCCCTAAAGAGTGGAAGTGTTGTACTCCCTAAGGAGTGGAAGTGTTGTACTCCCTAAAGAGTGAGAGTGTTGTACTCCCTAAAGAGTGGAAGTGTTGTACTCCCTAAAGAGTGAAAGTGTTGTACTCCCTAAAGAGTGAGAGTGTTGTACTCCCTAAAGAGTGAGAGTGTTGTACTCCCTAAAGAGTGAAAGTGTTGTACTCCCTAAAGAGTGAGAGTGTTGTACTCCCTAAAGAGTGAAAGTGTTGTACTCCCTAAAGAGTGAGAGTGTTGTACTCCCTAAAGAGTGAGAGTGTTGTACTCCCTAAAGAGTGAAAGTGTTGTACTCCCTAAAGAGTGTAAGTGTTGTACTCCCTAAAGAGTGAAAGTGTTGTACTCCCTAAAGAGTGAGAGTGTTGTACTCCCTAAAGAGTGAAAGTGTTGTACTCCCTAAAGAGTGAGAGTGTTGTACTCCCTAAAGAGTGAGAGTGTTGTACTCCCTAAAGAGTGAAAGTGTTGTACTCCCTAAAGAGTGAAAGTGTTGTACTCCCTAAAGAGTGAGAGTGTTGTACTCCCTAAAGAGTGGAAGTGTTGTACTCCCTAAAGAGTGAAAGTGTTGTACTCCCTAAAGAGTGAAAGTGTTGTACTCCCTAAAGAGTGAGAGTGTTGTACTCCCTAAAGAGTGAAAGTGTTGTACTCCCTAAAGAGTGAAAGTGTTGTACTCCCTAAAGAGTGAAAGTGTTGTACTCCCTAAAGAGTGAAAGTGTTGTACTCCCTAAAGAGTGAAAGTGTTGTACTCCCTAAAGAGTGAAAGTGTTGTACTCCCTAAAGAGTGAAAGTGTTGTACTCCCTAAAGAGTGAAAGTGTTGTACTCCCTAAAGAGTGAAAGTGTTGTACTCCCTAAAGAGTGAAAGTGTTATACTCCCTAAAGAGTCAAAGTGTTGTACACCCCAAAGAACATGATCATCTACTCTAAACAACAACCACCCTCCCACACCTATATTACAGGCATTTAGCAGACACTCTTATCCAGAGAAACTTACACAACTTTTTGACATATTATCCATTCATACAGCCGGATATATACTGAAGCGATTCAGGTTAAGTACCTTGCTCAAGGGTACAATGGCAGTGTCCTACCTGGGAATCGAACCTGCAACCTTTCGGTTACAAAGCCAGTTCCTTAACCATTATGCTACACTACCACTTGGTGGGTGATGTTAAAAATCAAAGGTTTTTAAATGCAAGCTGGTTTAACCTTCTCTAATGATTTAAATTTCATATAGAGTAGGTCATTCCCACCAACAATGTGATACCCTCGGTTAGCACACTCCACTAAGCAGAGGGTCACACAGTGTATTGCATTTGCATAGCCATATTTGCTGCTTTGTATGGCCTTCCTCAGCTGCAGAAACATGTGACCTGTCATTTAATGGTAAACAGATACAAAACAGGAAATGAAATACTGAGCCTTCAGCCAACAAAGATCATACATGTATGAACGCACAGGCACAAGCTTGCAGGGCCGTACGTCATCAAACCCCATATGCCGTCGATAACGGCACCACAATTCGCCTTACTGCCGTCCCCCACCTATACAGATAGCAGAGATGAACTACGGAGATGAAGATTGTCGTCTCGGTGCAAATGCAGTGAAAATATAACAATGAATTGTCATTCAGCTCAAAGCTCTCTGAGAGAAGCAGTGTGTAGGGGCTTGAATACCAGAGCTGGACTGACAGTATGTGCTGTGAAGCCCTGGCTCTACCAAAATAGCAATGTGTGAGAGAGAAAGATGGAGAGAGAGACACATTTATCGGGCCTGGTGTAGCCTGTTTGGATAAATAATTCACCAGCCTCACTCACAGAAAATTACAAAAATAGGACATGAATTATTAAAGGTGCATGCAGATTTAATTAGCCGGGATAATGAATTAATAATCAGATTATGGTAAGCTCTCGGTTATTAGCTTCAGATTCAGGGGTTCGGCATTATACGGCATGCCTGTGCTGTATGTTAAGTGTGGCTTTCTCAAAGGGAGCAGAAGCAGGGAGTGAATTAAAGCTCAGAATTCCCATTCAAAATGCATCTTTTTGTACAGCCCTGAATGGACATAACATCTTTTGACTTTTAATGGGATCACTGAGAAAGAACATAATTATTGCTGTGAAGGTCATTTGAATCTCTCCACCATCCTAACATACCCCCCCCTCCACCCCCCTTTTTGGTTGCTTGGCAGCAGTCTGACATTAAGAACAATGTTGCAGCCAGTAAGCATTGCCAATTAATTTCCTCTGTGCAATAACCAACCTTTTAACAATAAACCTGTTATCAAAGGTTAGTGTTCCCAGTGGACATTTAAAACACAGAGCTTATGAAAAGGCTCGTATATCTTTTTTTTCTTCCCTCAATCAACTCTTTTATGTTCACAGTTCAGGTTGAATGACTTCCCCTGGCCAAAATATTGTTGGTGAATTCCAAAGCAACGGAACCACAAATGTATTAAAAAAATGTGAGAAAAACCACAAAAGAACAGCAAGCGATTTTTGTTTGTTATCTTCCTCTAGGCATCACATGGCAATACTGAGATGCAAATTTAATCTGTCATTTGCACAATCTGACCACAATGTAGTGCTCCTCTACATGATCATTAGACCTCTATGGTCGCTCCTCTACATGATCATTAGACCTCTATGGTCAAGTCACGTGCCACTCCTCTCTATTTATTGAGCAGACATGCTCCTCCACCAATCATATCTCGTTTCACAGTTTCCCCCCCACCCCCCACCTCCCCACCCCCCAAAAAAAAGATTTCATTCGGGAGAGCGCAAACAAGCACTCGATGTCCTCCGAAACGTGTGATGTCAAGCTGTCGCTGCTGCTTTTCACACCACAAGCCACAAGCTGAGCTTGCACAAATATAGTCTGTAGTCAGAGGAAAACAGTCGATCAGGGGTGTCCAATATTATCCAAAAAGGACCGGTGTGGGTGCAGGTTTTTGTTTTAGCCCAGCACTAAGACACCTGATTCTACTTATCAGGGCCCATGATTGAACACCAAGGTTAGTCACAAAAGGTTAGACAAAAACCTGCACCCACATCGGCCCATTTCGGATAAGATTGGACACCCCTGCACTTAAGGAAGCAGATTGTAAATGCCACGACTTGCCTACAGGGGTCCCTGGTGAGCAATAAGACATTCTCTGTAACTGAAAACACTCTCCTTGGGCAACACAATGGTGCCCTCTGGGGCTGCTGGCTGCCGTTGGCACTGGCCAGAGAATCTTTTCCACTGTCTGGTGTCCCCAGCCTCCCAGAAAGCATGTCTAGACTCCAAGGGGACTTTTGCACCCCCCACCCCCAGACCAATATCCCTGCAACTCTACACACCAGGCCCGGGTCAAATAATTAGGCTACTTGTGAAGGAATTTTCTGTTTTACAATATGTGTGTATTAACATGGAGACAATCACTCCATTAAACAGAACTTTCATATATAATCCTTATTACCCAAATGCAGTATAAATGTGCTTGCATTCATACATACCAAATATCTTTCTGTGTCTGTCCCTCTTAGAGGAAAACAGGCAGCCTAGAAGATAAACGGCTGTTATTGTTAGTGAGAGTCTGATTGAACATTCTGATCTTATGGCAAGGTCAGGAGAGATCTGGAGACCCAATACTATTAAACTTAGGTTGTCAGCTAAATGTCTTTCTCTGTACTGTGATATTATATGTACATAAAGTCGGCAAATCCGAAGTAAAAGTTATAAATGCCTTCTGTACTTCCTGTTCGAGAGAGAGATCTGGTGAGACCTCTCTCATTCTGGTTTAGTCTCATTCTATATCAATATACGGTTTTGTTGTGGTTCTGTTTCGATCAGACTTGCTCACTGTGGGTAAAAGGGAAGATTTCCACAACACTACTACTTGAAATACTTTAGATCAGTGGTTCTCAAACTCGGTCCTGGGCGATCCGTGTGTACGCTGGTTTTCATTCCGACCACAATTGCAATCCCTGAATTTTAACAAGCTGTAAATTTTTCTTAATTACGCTTATGTTCTGAGGGATTATTTACCCTCTTTAGCCACATTATGTCAAAAATAGCTATACAATATATGAAGAATAAAATATTATTCACATCTTCACATTGTGCTATATTGCAAACCATTATATAAAGAGAGCTAAATTTTTTAAACTGATCAAATTAAAGAGTGAGGTGAATCACTAGGCTCCTAACTAGAGAAAGTATGGATAGCCAGCCACTGAAACTAACCATGTGCTAGTTATAGAAGAATTCAAAGACAAAGCAAATGATAACGAGCCAAACCTAAACCTAAACCTAAACTGAATGATTCTGGGATTGTAATTCTGATTGGAATGTAAACCAGCATACACAGGGGTCCCCCAGGACCGAGTTTGAGAAACCCTGTTTTGGATAAGTTTAGATGTCAGTTAAACTGAAAAACATTCCTTCAGATCCCTGAGAACTGTCAACATGGTAACATACCAAAACACGGAATAATCCAGGAATAATATTCATCTGAATATTGGTGAAAATTGATGATCTCTCCTTTAAACCTGTGAAGCAGTCAGAGATAATTCTACTGCTATTAAAAGGGTCAAGGTATTTCATATAAAGCATTTGACCCAGGCTTCTCACATACCTTATAGCCCAATGGTTTTTGCCATGAGGCCAAGTACAGGGCATTTCTCCCCCACAGTTAGGTCAATAACGGGCCCCTTTACGTGTGTGGGTACATCCTCCATGTTAGATCCACTTAAGTCAAATCTCTAGATAAGCCTCCAGCTATGTGTTTACATTGCAGCCTCCATAACCTCTGCATTCTAGAGAGGTCACGCAAATCCTCGTGGTGCGCTTTTTCTTTTTTTTGGCCCAGATGAGAAATGTGAACACGAGGTTTTCGAACCTGTGCTTTTATGAATGTCAACGCGGATCATTCTCCTAGTTCTCACAGATATGAGCTCTAGGCACAGGGCTGCTTGAAGCAGTGCTTATTCCTATAGCTGGGGAAGACACCGCAAGAACATCAGTCGCTTTCGGGGGGGAAGAGCATCCGCCTCTGGAACATCTTTTTGGCCTTTATCTGTAAACCATGAAGTTTTAATGCTGGCCTTTACGTAACAGGTCAACAGTTTAAATGCAGGCTATCACATGAGGAAACATGTCCCCGGAACATTTCTATCTGAGATATTAATGTAAGTGCAGCTTGTTCTGTGTTCTATACAGTGGTTGTGTTACATATGTCCTGTGTAGGAGGTTCTGGTTTTTGGCTTCTTCCCAGTGAGCAAAAGCCGGAATCTAGGTAGAGAGAAATTTTGACATAAACGGACTAGGTGAACCCCAATATTGCTCAAGTTTTACCCTGATAAAGCCAGGTTATGTCATTAGGGGTTTAAAAATTGATTAAAAAGCAACAAAGGGAATCTCACGGATCAAGGAGCCTATAAATTATATTTTTTCCAGGGATATGCACATGTTATTCTTGGATAAAATGGCTTCATAGCGGGTAGCCAATTCCAAATGTTTAATAAAGTTTCTGGAATTTCATTTATTTATCTTTTTAGTTATTTATTTATAACTTAAATCAGGCGACTGATATTTTTGCTTTTTGACCAAGTATCACATGAGCGACTTGCGGAACTAAACTCTTTCCAGCACTCGGGGGCGAACCTGATGAACATGCAGACTCCACCGAAATAAGGGAAGTCAGGGCTGACACACCAAGCTCATTTTGAAATCAGGGAATTGTACCATTTGCCACCTCAGAACACCACAACTACGGAGGTGTACCCCACCGAGTTACTCACGGCTGCCCTACGAGGTGAAAGTGCAATGTCTAGAGCAGAGGGATGGCTTCAGCGTGAAAGTGCTAAATTTCAACAAAATCATGGCAAAAACTGAGAATAACTTTTTTACACAAACTTAAAGTTATAATTACAAGTTAAATCGAGGGTAAAATCATAGTGTTTTGCATCAAGTGCTGTCATGGCGCAGTTAACGTTTGTCAGGAAGTAGACACTCTGCTGGAACACAGGGAACCAAGGGGGAAAGCACAGAATATAGTCAAAACCACATCAGACTATAAAAACAAAGGAGGTTGTGGTACAAACACATCTTCAGTTCTTGTCATAGTTATGTCATTATGTTCCATTGTAACTACAGAATAAAAAATCGCCTACGGATCCTTAGTGTGTCAGCTGTCAAGGGAGTGTTGGCATACAGACTGCATGGATTGTTCCATCCGCTCAGGGACTCTGTAGTCACTGGATTCTGTTGAACCCCCACTCACACACACACACAGAAGAAAAAAAAACCAAGAGGAAAAAGACAAAAGGATTACTCTCTGTTTTTCATTAGGGCACAAATCACAGCCATGGACAGCCAGCAGAGCTGGTTATAGAAGATAGAATGAGTCCGGGAGCTCACAACTGCATTGTTTAACAAGCCCCAGATCCCACCCAGTCCACAGCTCCAAGTGAGCTGTTCTCACGGCATTGTACATCTAACATAGCCCAGGGCTGGGGATCTTTGTCTTTTCCAGTGGATTCCCTCCAGGTGAGCCAATCCTTCGATCGGCCCCATCGTTAGGCACCGTGGGCAAAGGTGAGTATTTTCAGATCCCAGAGACCCGTCCACCAGACAGGTTTTGCCAAGCCTGTCATTACCGCGCCGGGGTTATCTGTGTGCCAACGCTCGTTCGACCACGCTCCCTTCAACCACGGAGAAAGGACGTGGTAATTACCTTTTTATCTCGCTGAAAGCCCACGGCACCCCTCTGCATTATCAGACGTAACAATTACATCCGCAAATGATCAGCATTGATCTTCTGGGCCGCGTGTGCACTCAATCAATCGATAGTCTGGCCCAGAACAAAAAAACGAGAGGAAGAGGAGGGGCGGGGGGTGTGAGGCAAATGGGACTGAATTAAGATTCCACACTTCATCTTTTTTTTTTAACACCGATAACAGAACACAAGGTACGGCTTTAATTAAGTCATTAAACCCACGCATTAATAATGCTTAAGACACCGGTCCTGAAACTCTTGAAGTATTGATAAATGAGAATGGTTTGTATGTTCTTATTATTCATGAGGTCATTCATTAATGTCATTTAAGTAGGTTATTACACCCTTTAGGCGTTCTCACAACTGTTTATATGGGAGCCTTCGTGATGTCCCGTGATTTTCTGCATCTATTACCAAGGATTATCACTATAATCCATTCATCACGCATGTTAAAATTGTTTCACATTTGGATTATTACTCCACAGTATTTATTCATTCACACACCACATGAATGCACCTTTTTGTAATTGAACAAAAACAAACTAGTGTCGTAGTCAAACACTAAAGGTACAACCTCTATGTATTCATGAAAGACTCCGTTGCTACTGCAATCCACTCACAGCAATGATGTTTCTCTATCTGCCCCGTCCTTAGGGAATAACTGTTAATATTAAATTACAAAATACATTGCAACAAACAGGAACAACAGGACACAATTTATTTTTTGAAAAATTATATATATATATATACAGTGCCCTCCACAATTATTGGCACCCCTGGTAAAGATGAGTAAAAAGGGTTATTAAAAATTAATCTTTTAGTGAATTAGCTTAATCTCACACTGACAAAGTGAGAAAAATCCAACCTTTAATTGAAGTAAATTTATTCAGAGAAAAAAAAAGAAATAATTATTTTTAACAAAACCACGTGTGCCACAATTATTGGCACCCCTAGAAATTCTTATGAACAAAATGTAACTGAAGCATTTTTTCCATTTATATTTTACTTTTTAAAGTTGATCAGAGTATTTAGGAACTTTCAAGCAGTAATCTATGACTTTCACTGGGGTATAAATATGAGGTGACACAGAGGCCCTATTTCTTTATTCATACATCAAAATGGGAAAGATAAGAGAACACACAAATCAAATGAGGGAAAAGTGTGTTGAGCTTCATACGTCAGGGAATGGCTATAAAAAAATAGCTACTCACTTGAAAATGCCCATATCTACCGTTAAGTGCAATACTTAAAAAGTTCAAAGCAACTGGAACTGTTACAAACTTTCCTGGAAGAGGACCCAAGTTTATTTTTCCTCCACGCACAGTGAGGAGGATGGTAAGAGAGGTAAAAAAAACTGGGTTGTTGTTGGATCTTCCAACAGCACAATGATCCAAAACATACATCCGAATCAACACAAAAATGGTTAACTGAACAAAAAATCAAGCTTTTTGCAGCCATCCTCAGTCCCCCCCCCCTAACCCCCATGAAAAAAACTGTGGGCTGAGCTGAAGAGAAATGTGCACAAGCGAGAACCTAGAACTCTGGATGATCTGGAGAGATTCTGTAAAGACGAATGGTTTCAGATTCCTTGCTCTGTATTCTCCAACGTTATTACATGTTAAGGGAGAAGACTCAGTGCTGTTTTATTGGCAAAGGGAGGTTGGACAGAGTATTAAATGCAGAGGTGCCAATAATTGTGGCACACATGGTTTTGTTAAAAATAATTATTTCTTGATAAAAGATTTGTTTTTCTCAGAATAAATGTACTTAAATTAAAGGAAAGATTTGTTTCATTTTTTCAGTGTGACATTAAGATAATTCACCAAACGGTTAATTTTTTATAACCCTTTTTACTAATCTTTACCAGGGGTGCCAATAATTGTGAAGGGCACTGTATATATATATAGTCGTGGTTCTCAGCCCGCGTAACTGAGGGCTTTTGTTTTCAGTGTCCGTCTCCTCGCTGTGTGAGGAGGAGGTCCTGTTTTCTCATTGTTTTATTATCCCCTTTTGCGGGATTCTCCCCGCTCTAGTGGTGTTCATCCGGGAGCACTTTCAGAATCCCACTGTCGCGCTTGGTCCTTTGACTGACAGAATATGGAAGCCAGCAGGGAGGTACTAGCAACAGTGCCAGATCTGAGGCAAATCCTCATGGCTCAGGGGGCAGCTATCTTGGGCCATGAGGAGGGAATTAGAGCCCTTCAAACCTCTGAGAACACCCTTCGGTGTATGGCTGCCTCCCACCCTACGTCTTGGAGTCGACGCCTAGCCTGGGCAGAGTACGCTCATAATACTCTGAGCAACGCCTCCACAGGTCTCTCGCCGTTCAAAGCTCAGCTGGGGTATCAGCCCCCCTTATTCCCCCTAATCTTTCATTCGGAGTTGTCGGTCCGTGTGGAGGCGGATGTGCGCGGTTCTCCAGCGCGCTTCTTTTATACAGAAGAGGGTGCCGGATAGGCGTCATCGCCCTGCCCCGTCATTTATGGTCGGCCAACATGTGTGGCTTTCTACGCGGGATCTCCCTCTCAGGGTAGAGTCTCGTAAACTCTGCTCCCCGTTTCGTTGGGTTGTTTATGATCATGCGGCGAATTAATCCGTTTACCGTGAGACTACAGCTCCCGCGCTCTATGCGCATCCACCCCAACTTTCACGTTGCTCGGCTTAAACCGGTACTTATTAGTCCTATGGTTCTGGCAGACCAACCGCCGTCGGGCCCCCGGCTCATAGACGGAGGTCCAGTTTATACCGTCCGGCGCATTCTAGCCGAGAGACGGGTAGAAAGACGGTTCCAATTCTAGGTGGATTGGAAAGGATATGGCCCGGAGGAGCGTTGCTGGGTTCTCTCCAGAAACATTCTGGACCCTCAACTTATTCTAGATTTCCAGGGAGACAGGCTTAGGGGATCATTTGGGGCCATCTCTAAGAGGGAGGGGGTCCTGTCATGGTTCTCAGCCTGCTCTTTGTTAAGCGGCCACTTCTCCGCTCAGCGCTTGTGTAACATCCTCTCTCTTCTGTTTTCCATGTTTTTTGCGTGTGCTGCTACTCAGTGTTTTCACCTGTGCCGCAGTTCCGCTTCCTATTTAAACCTCACGTCTTTTTCACTCTGCGCTTCCATATTGGCTATTGCTTGACAAGGAAAGCCATTAATTTACAGTATAGAACTGACAGTTTGAGTCGACCGCTTTACCTCAACCTGTTTGAAGTAACACGGGACTTGTCTCTGGTGTCTTTAGAGTTAGCTAGGAAACCCATGTTTTATTTACTCTCTGGTCTTTATTTAAGTCTTTCTGTCCTAGAGAATTCTGTCTTCGCCGTTTCATTTCTACCTCTTTGTTTTTTTCAGCTCTCATTCGTGAGAGTGAGAGGTCTTTCTTTCTCTTTTTATTTTACTAAGCTCTAGCTTCAGGCCCGATCCGGGTCGCTTTCTGTTTGGTAGCGGTTTTTCTCTCGTTGTTAGAGAGTTAATTACTATTCTCTCTGTGTTACGAGTTCGCCCGCTTTAGTGTGGGGTTTTTGTTTTCAGTGTCTTTCTCCTCGCTGTGTGAGGAGGAGGTCCTGTTTTCTCGTTGTTTTATTATCCCCTTTTGCAGGGTTCTCCCCGTTCTAGTGGTATTCATTCGGGACCACTTTCAGAATCCCACTGTCGCGCTTGGTCCTCCGACTCATACACTACCTTGACATATATATATACTACTAGTCAAAAGTTTTAGTACACTTTACTCGTGTTTTCCATACTCTGTTTTTAGTGTAATTTAAGAAGTTTAACTTTTGAAAATAACCTTAAAAAAAATGCAACAGACAAGTAGAATGCATTTGTGAGATCCTCTACAGCAGCGCTGGTGTGAAGTTTCAGAACTGTACGACTGCCCTTGAACAAATGGCACAAAACATGATACCTCTGAATAACAGGAGGAAATGCATAACTGAACCAAGAATGTCTTTGTCTCACACTCTCTCCTCTTAATGACATAATAAAGTAAGATTTCTTACGGGCTGGAAAGAACAAACTCTCCAAGCAATTGAGCTCAGCACAATGCAGAGGCGCTGAACTTACCACTTGTTGAGTCTCCTCATTCCCCAGACACAGAGTAGCTCTCAGGTGTGTAGAGGTCTCAAACAATACAAAGTTAATTCATCTCAGAATAAGCATTTCACACTTTATTACTATTTATTATTATTATTATTATTATTACATAATTTCTCAACCCAGGCTTTGTTTTCGTGTCCAACACTTAGAGATTAGTCCTTTTGGGAGGATTTCTAGAGGTCGTTTCTTGTTTTTCTTCCACCTGTGTTTAAGTTGTGGCCTTTTTGACTCCAAAGTGAGGTCATACAAGAAGGGTACGTTCACACAGTTCACTCTCATAAAAAAAATGATACGAAAAGTGCCTGAAAAGATACAAATGCTTGTCACTGGGATGGTGCCCTGCTATTGGTACATAAAACTGTACCTAACCAAATCAAATCAATATTTATTTATGCAACGCATATCACAACCAATTGTCACAGCACGCTTCACAGAAAACCTTGGCCTAAACCCACACAAGAGCCAAGAGCAACAGCAGCAAGGAAAAACTCCCCGGTGGTAGATTAAAAGAAACCTTGGGAGGATCAGACTCAAGGGGAGAACCCATCTTCCTCTGATCAACTCATAAATAATTAATTTGTACCCTTTTTGATTGTAAAAGGTACTTATTAGTACCCAAATAGAACATTGTTGCACTTTCAGGGTATATTTGAGAAACATGTTCCTTAAAAAAAAAAAAGCACATCCACTGTACTTTCTGAGAGTGTGGGAAGCCTTCTATGTGTCTTTCGATAGCAAGGCTCTGAGTACTTCTCCAAAAGCAGCTTGTTTTTATTGCATTTCCTGTAACCCAAACAAACTTCTCTATGGAGTTTCCTTTCTAGAGGAAAGGTAATAGCTTTCACTATGCTGAGTGCAGAATTAATCTTTTTCTCGGCAAGGTTTCATTTGCAATGCAAGAGGCCATCTTTTTTTCCTCTCCCTTACACGTCACTTTTCTCCCCTTGTGTATAAGCCTCATAAGTTGTTTTTCCTGAAAGTGGTTGGCCAATTTAAACTTTTTTTATTTTAACTACTCCTATTGGGCAATAACACCAAACCCCGCCCCCCACCCGCAGTTAAAAAAATAAATGTCGTCCCTTTGATTGAACATCAGCGAACAGCTAATGCACAGCGTGTGCTGAAAAACCATCTGCCCCATGTCGACGAAAAATCTGTACTTCTCTTTCTCCTGTCTTTTATCCTGTTTTATCATGGAGCTCCACCAACATCAAGGCACGACCGATCAGGCAGATTTTTCTGTTGCCACACCAGGCCTGTCTGGGAAGACTGTAAGACACGTCCTCTATCCCCGCTTTTTCCATGCCTGTCAAATTCTGTTATGCTTTTTACATCAGATGGGCTCAAGATTCATGAGTGCTATATCTAAACTAATTATTTGGGGGAAATTCTTCAATGGGTGTAGAATTCATAAATATTCAGCGGCTTTAACAGAGAAGACTGCGTGACTCTAGACAAAAGTGTTGTCCGTGCGTCAGCTCAATCAACAAAGAGATCAACTAAAAGCGGCTTTAATATTTCCCTCCATTTATCAGACTGAAAGGTGTATATTGTGGCTTTCTCTCACAAGATACGTCAAGATGATTTCTCTGTTGCCACTGTGCCTGTGTTTGATGACTGCCTCTGGCTTATTCCATTTGAGATGTTGCAGGAGACAACAGTGATCCGACTACGGCCGTGGGGGACCCCTGTACGCTGGTTTTCATTCCAAACGCAACAATTGAAATCTCAGAATTTGACAAAAGCTGTTAATTTTTCATAATTGCGCTTTTCATGTTTGAGGGATTATTTACCCTCTTAAACCACATTATGTCAGAAAAATGTATGGTATGCAATTTAGAATACGTATTTCTAACATTGTGCTTATTGTGATATATTGCAAACAATTTCATTAAAATTGACAACAAAATGACACCAATCAAATTAAGGCCGGGATGAATCATTAGGCTCCTAATTGGTCAAAGTGCGGACACATGACCACTAAAACGAACCATTTGGTAGATAATGTAGAATTCAAAGACAATGTGAATGATAACAAGCCAAATCTGCATTGTGTTAATACTTTTTTTTTTTAAATGAAAGAACTTAAACACATATGATCAACTACCTAATTAGAAGCCTATTGGTCCTCCTCAGTCTAATTTTATCAGTTAAAAAGTCTTATTAACTCTTTTTATGTAATTGTTTGTAATATAGCACAATAAGCACAATGTGAACACTGGACATTTATTCTGACATAATGTAGCTTAAGAGCGTAAATAATCCATCTAAATATGAAAAGCACCTAATTTTAAAAATTTACTTCTTGTTAAAAATCTGGGATTGCAACTGCGGTTGGTACACAAACCAGCATACTCAGGGGGGCCCCTGGACCGAACTTGAAAACCAGCGGTCTAGGGGGGAAAGGAGCAACAAACTCCAAAAAAATGGGAGGATTGCACTGTACCCACCTGTTGAAAGACTCCGAAAAAAAGACAGTGGAAATCCACTAAGAATGTTTATGTATGTGTTACATCAAAATGCCGGCGATTATTTCGCTTAGCGGTGCACTAACTCAAACTCTCATGAAAGGGTTCAGCCATTGTGTGTACTTCATATTGATCTGAAATCAATTTCGCAGCCAACATAATCTATCCTAAAAGCTAGGCTCGTCTGCTGCCATAATGTTTCACAATTATCTACTTAAAGGCAAGAATGACTCAAATCGCAAAAGAGCCACTTTATGTAAGAACCAACCGTCAATTGATACAACTTGTCAATTTTTGTTTGATTCTGTTATCTATTATTTTAGTTTATAGAAATTGTGTACACAACGGTGGACGGACTCGTTGAGCGCAGAACCCAAGAAAGCCGTAGGAACCCAGAGGATAAATATTGTGCATGTGCCTGCAGAATAACGATACTAAATGTGTAACCAGAAAGATTCCGCATGAACATGGAACCAAAGACAGAGATAAATGCATGCACTGCTAACACAAGAAGACATGTTCTTGAGATATAATCAGTTCATACGCTTACATCACACAGATACTGTAAGAACCAGGCATGCAGCTCAGTAAATTCTATGCTGAGGACATAACTCAACAGAGGTAAGTGAGGGACTCTGAATTAGGATATTTATGTGGTGAGCACAGTTTCCCAGAGAAAGTGTATTCCATACTCATTAATCATTCCTTTTGAATTCACAACTGTAACTGTCAAAAAATGGCTGCCAGGTGTAATATGTACCCCAGAGAGAGAGAGACATGGGGAATGATTCATTAATACGATCCTCTGATAAAATAAAAAATCCAAGTTAGAATTCCTTCACTTTTTTGTTGTTGTTCAAAACTCGTATCTTAATTCACCAGCGGTGGCACTGTATTGCCTTTTGTTCCGCAGCCTTCCTGTTGCCACGCCAACGCTACCGTCCATGACATATGAGGATACTCTGATGATGTTTTCAGAAGGAATTGAAGAGCCCTGGGGCCACATGTATAAGCAGTGCTGAGCAGAAAAATGCCCTCAGAAAGCCGCGTAAGAGAGTTTCCACGCAGAAATTCCGATGTATAAAATAACACTTACTGTGAGAATCTGCGTACCTCTGCACACGCTGGACACCATATGCACGCAATGTTTGACGTCAGTGTGATATGGCAACATAGTGCCCGAAAGGCAGAGGTAGAAAATTCAAAACTTTTTTAAAGCAGATTTCCGACTTTCACTCTGAGCGCTCTTTTACGCATTATTTTACTCAGAGTTTTATACATGTGGCCCCTGGTCTATGTCCAAATCAGAGCCCTATCTGCTATGTCCTATGTGCAGTGTACTACCATACTGTATACTGCTTACTCCATACTCCATACTTACTCCACACATTAGTGACATGCAGTGTATGCGAAAAATATCCTCCATACTATTATCAGCGAAAACCAAGAAATAAGTAGGCTATATAGTTCAGAAATTTTAAGTACACTACATTTAGAAAAATGTTGTCTAGTTAACAACGTTCTCATCCAGTGAACTCAACTAGCATATTCAATAGTATAGAAGGGCAGGAGGAGACAGAGTGCCCGAGGGACCCTGCCATCAAATCTTGTATCTCCATAAGACTATAGATGCCCTGGCATTTTTCTTTTCTTCTTTTTTTGTTTTGTTTTATATTTTAATATGCATAGACAGACTTATACATTGTATATTACAATATACATAGTACAGAAGAACACATTCACAATATCCCTGGGGTATTTTGGTTAGATTTTAATAAACTCCATAAGAACGCCGCCGTCGCTAGCCACACAGTATGTTCGTCAGGGCCGCTGGCTGAACTATGCTATGTTCTATCGACAGATAAGAGCACGAGAGATTGCGGCATTCATGTTAGACTACAAAAGCTGCTCTGAAAGGCTCCCGCGGGCAGATACGCATCTTAATGAGCGCTGGGTAAACATGGTAAGGCGGTCCGCTATCATCGAACGGGCACAGATCCGGAGGCGAATGCTGATTGGTCGGCATTATGATTTGTTGTAATTTGGGCTCGTGTCAAGGTCCGTTAAGGCTTGTTTGTCCGGCTTACCCTGTTATCTTCACGGCCCCGCCGGTGCTCTGCAAACCCTTGACTGATTAGTCACACAACTCCAACTGACAAAAAAACAGAGATACCGCATTGCCCATTTTCATTTGGGCTGTAGCCTATCAGGTTCTGAAATGAGTTTCGCGTATTTGCCAGTGTACATTCTGAAATTCTCGGAGCACCGCTTTTAATCGATTGGCCACGGAGTAAAATCCACATGGGAAATCAATAGTAAATATATAGGCTATGTAAAATATAGATCTTTATGCCTTGGCCAACACCCAGTCACTCGATTACAATGGTTGACTGTCCCTACGATTTTATTATTAATTGCACAATATCATTAAGTAATATAATACAAAGTAGGCTGCACCTACACCAACAAGTGAGACATGTTGTGACAAATAATTCCAACTCAAATGTGCTTACTGCATTGTTCAGGGTTAGGATTCATTTTACTTCAATTAAGACAACTAATAAAATATTCATATAATTCACCGAAAAATATATTAGTTTTGGGTTGCATTGTGGACCTTTTTTACAGTTCATTAATAGAATTTCAGTTTGTTTTCTGAATCACCACAAAATTGCCTTGCATAAAAAAGTGCAAACGGTGCCCTGTGCCGAAAATCACGTTTCAGCCGCAAAACTTTCATCAGTGTTGATACTGCCAGTGCAGAAATGCATTCTTTACAAACAAGTTCCTCCTTTGTATCCGACAGAAAATGAGCCAAAGAGGGCAGACGCCACTAGATGACAGTTAAATGCCATGTTCTGTAAAGCTTTCTCACAATCTTTTCCATCCTCAAAAGCTGACTTTCTTTCCATATTTGCGTGCTCTTGTGACATCATGTGCGTCACTATCGTTCAGAAGATCACTTGACTCGGCTTCACTTTAGCCCTAGGATAGAAAATAATAACTAATAATATTTAAAACTTTATTTTTTCTCCTGTCAGTAGAATGCTCATTCCCAAGGCTTGCAGAGCCATAGACACCCATATTATTGTTGATGCTTATTGTATTAACAAGTATGCTGTTGCCTTGTTATTTATGCACTGTTCACCTTGAAGTCATTGAATCGATTTAACAAACACAATATGGAAATTAATAAAACTGTAAATAAAACACAAATCGAAACCAGAGGTTGCAAGGCTCTTAGGTTGATTGGCTTACAAAACAGAATTTATATTCAATAGTACATCTAGACGCAATGTCTGGGAATTTGCCACATACAGTGCCCTCCACTATTATTGGCACCGTAAAGATAGTAAAAAGGGTTATAAAAAAGAAATCACCATTTGGTGAATTAGCTTAATCTCACACTGAAAAAATGAGCACAATCCAACCTTTAATTGAAGTTAATTTATTATGACTTCTCATAATAAATTTACTTCAGTTAAAGGTTGGATTTTTCTAATTTTATAACCCTTCATAACCCTTTTTACTCATCTTTACCAGGGGTGCCAATAATAGTAGAGGGCACTGTATTTACTGAATACTGAATGAGCAAATAACATAATGTAAAATAATGCTGAAGATCTTTGAGCAACTCTAACATTAGCCACGTCGCTCTTGGAGTCAAGGTATGACCGGGAACCCAGAGCTGTCCCTTACAAACATGGAATATATTGCATGATAAATATATGTAATTTATAGCAGTGGAATATATTTACAGTAAATGTCTTTAAAAGGCAACATATTTTCTAAAATATTTCAAAGTGTATTGCAATATATATTTATTTCAATGCATTCTAAAATGTGTTCCATTTCTGTAAGAGATGGGCAGTAGGCATGCATATGTGATTAATGTACTAAATTTAGGATGGATGGTTTATGATTATGATTCGCTTGTGGATTATAACCTAGAATGACAAAGTCAATCCAGATACGACGATGAAGACTATGAAGAATAAACATACGTTTTGCAGACAGTTTGGCTCTCCATAGCCTGTGACCAAGACGATTGGCGAGCAGTGCATGTGTGTGAATAAACACACCAAATATATAACATGTATACAACATTTACATTTAATAGACACTCGAATTCAAAGTAATTTACAGAGCTTACTTTTACACAAACAATCCATTTATACAGCTGGAAATTTAACTGAAGCAATTCATGCTAAGTACCCTGCTCAAGGGTACAACTGCAGCGTCCCACCTGGGAATCAAACCTACAACATTTGAGTTCCAAACCCACAACATTTGAGTTCCAAACCCAGTTCTCTATCCATTACGCTGCACTGCCACCTCAAAATAAGATGTTGGGGGGAAAAAAAGAGGAACGAAAAGTACTGTACATACGTCTATGGATTATGATCAGCAAATGTGTCCAAATTTGGGTAATAGTATCATGAGTCATCCATAAAAGAAATATGCACGACAAAGGAAAATGTGCTTACTGCATTGTTCAGGGTTAGGGTTAATTTTACTTCAATTAAGACAACTAATAAAATATTCATATAATTCACCGAAAAATATATTAGTTTTGGGTTGCATTGTGGACCTTTTTTACAGTTCATTAATAGAATTTCAGTTTGTTTTCTGAATCACCACAAAATTGCCTTGCATAAAAAAGTGCAAACGGTGCCCTGTGCCGAAAATCACGTTTCAGCCGCAAAACTTTCATCAGTGTTGATACTGCCAGTGCAGAAATGCATTCTTTACAAACAAGTTCCTCCTTTGTATCCGACAGAAAATGAGCCAAAGAGGGCAGACGCCACTAGATGACAGTTAAATGCCATGTTCTGTAAAGCTTTCTCACAATCTTTTCCATCCTCAAAAGCTGACTTTCTTTCCATATTTGCGTGCTCTTGTGACATCATGTGCATCACTATCGTTCAGAAGATCACTTGACTCGGCTTCACTTTAGCCCTAGGATAGAAAATAATAACTAATAATATTTAAAACTTTATTTTTTCTCCTGTCAGTAGAATGCTCATTCCCAAGGCTTGCAGAGCCATAGACACCCATATTATTGTTGATGCTTATTGTATTAACAAGTATGCTGTTGCCTTGTTATTTATGCACTGTTCACCTTGAAGTCATTGAATCGATTTAACAAACACAATATGGAAATTAATAAAACTGTAAATAAAACAAAAATCGAAACCAGAGGTTGCAAGGCTCTTAGGTTGATTGGCTTACAAAACAGAATCTATATTCAATGGTACATCTAGACGCAATGTCTGGGAATTTGCCACATACAGTGCCCTCCACTATTATTGGCACCCCTGGTAAAGATGAGTAAAAAGGGTTATAAAAAAGAAATCACCATTTGGTGAATTAGCTTAATCTCACACTGAAAAAATTAGCACAATCCAACCTTTAATTGAAGTTAATTTATTATGACTTCTCATAATAAATTTACTTCAGTTAAAGGTTGGATTTTTCTAATTTTATAACCCTTCATAACCCTTTTTACTCATCTTTACCAGGGGTGCCAATAATAGTAGAGGGCACTGTATTTACTGAATACTGAATGAGCAAATAACATAATGTAAAATAATGCTGAAGATCTTTGAGCAACTCTAACATTAGCCACGTCGCTCTTGGAGTCAAGGTATGACCGGGAACCCAGAGCTGTCCCTTACAAACATGGAATATATTGCATGATAAATATATGTAATTTATAGCAGTGGAATATATTTACAGTAAATGTCTTTAAAAGGCAACATATTTTCTAAAATATTTCAAAGTGTATTGCAATATATATTTATTTCAATGCATTCTAAAATGTGTTCCATTTCTGTAAGAGATGGGCAGTAGGCATGCATATGTGATTAATGTACTAAATTTAGGATGGATGGTTTATGATTATGATTCGCTTGTGGATTATAACCTAGAATGACAAAGTCAATCCAGATACGACGATGAAGACTATGAAGAATAAACATACGTTTTGCAGACAGTTTGGCTCTCCATAGCCTGTGACCAAGACGATTGGCGAGCAGTGCATGTGTGTGAATAAACACACCAAATATATAACATGTATACAACATTTACATTTAATAGACACTCGAATTCAAAGTAATTTACAGAGCTTACTTTTACACAAACAATCCATTTATACAGCTGGAAATTTAACTGAAGCAATTCATGCTAAGTACCCTGCTCAAGGGTACAACTGCAGCGTCCCACCTGGGAATCAAACCTACAACATTTGAGTTCCAAACCCACAACATTTGAGTTCCAAACCCAGTTCTCTATCCATTACGCTGCACTGCCACCTCAAAATAAGATGTTGGGGGGAAAAAAAGAGGAACGAAAAGTACTGTACATACGTCTATGGATTATGATCAGCAAATGTGTCCAAATTTGGGTAATAGTATCATGAGTCATCCATAAAAGAAATATGCACGACAAAGGAAAATGTGCTTACTGCATTGTTCAGGGTTAGGGTTAATTTTACTTCAATTAAGACAACTAATAAAATATTCATATAATTCACCGAAAAATATATTAGTTTTGGGTTGCATTGTGGACCTTTTTTACAGTTCATTAATAGAATTTCAGTTTGTTTTCTGAATCACCACAAAATTGCCTTGCATAAAAAAGTGCAAACGGTGCCCTGTGCCGAAAATCACGTTTCAGCCGCAAAACTTTCATCAGTGTTGATACTGCCAGTGCAGAAATGCATTCTTTACAAACAAGTTCCTCCTTTGTATCCGACAGAAAATGAGCGAAAGAGGGCAGACGCCACCAGATGACAGTTAAATGCCATGTTCTGTAAAGCTTTCTCACAATTTTTTCCATCCTCAAAAGCTGACTTTCTTTCCATATTTGCGTGCTCTTGTGACATCATGTGCGTCACTATCGTTCAGAAGATCACTTGACTCGGCTTCACTTTAGCCCTAGGATAGAAAATAATAACTAATAATATAAAAAACTTTATTTTTTCTCCTGTCAGTAGAATGCTCATTCCCAAGGCTTGCAGAGCCATAGACACCCATATTATTGTTGATGCTTATTGTATTAACAAGTATGCTGTTGCCTTGTTATTTATGCACTGTTCACCTTGAAGTCATTGAATCGATTTAACAAACACAATATAGAAATGAATAAAACTGTAAATAAAACAAAAATCGAAACCAGAGGTTGCAAGGCTCTTAGGTTGATTGGCTTACAAAACAGAATCTATATTCAATAGTACATCTAGACGCAATGTCTGGGAAATTTGCCACATACAGTGCCCTCCACTATTATTGGCACCCCTGGTAAAGATGAGTAAAAAGGGTTATAAAAAAGAAATCACCATTTGGTGAATTAGCTTAATCTCACACTGAAAAAATGAGCACAATCAGAATCAGAATCAGAATGCCTTTATTGTCATTGCACTGGGTACAACGAAATTGAGCAGCAATCCTAAACAGTGCATCCACACATACAAACAGCAATTAAAAATACAGTTAAAACTAAAATAATTAGAAAAATGCTAAATTAAAAAGAAATATATATGTGGCCTATAAACAATAAGATATAAAGACAGTTAACTGAAATGAAATATTGCACTTCGGGATATTGCACATCTCTGAATTGCGGTGGCCCTATATACAAGTAGTTAGGAATATATACACATATACATAAAAAGTGCAGGTGGATGTAACATGTAACATCTGTGCAGTGTTATATAAATAAATAAAAGTAACTGTAACAGTCAGTGTTTGGCAGTGTTCAGTTCTCGTATAGCTCTGGGGTAGAAACTGTTCTTTAGTCTATTTGTCCGTGATTTGATGGACCTGAAGCGTCTACCAGAGGGCAGCAGGTCAAACAGATGATGACCAGGGTGGGATGGGTCTTTCAAGATGTTGGCTGCTCTACTGAGGCAGCGAATGCTGAAAATGTCCTCCAAAGAGGGCAGTGAGCAGCCGATGATCTTCTGGGCGGTATTGATGACCCTCTGGAGGGCTCTCCTGTCCGCTGCTGAGCAGCTGGCATACCACGCAGAGATACAGAATGTCAGCACACTCTCGATGGAGCAGCGGTAGAAGGACACCAGCAGCTTCTCCTGCAGGTTGTTTTTCCTGAGAATCCTCAGGAAATAGAGTCGCTGCTGTGCCTTCTTGACAACCACAGTGGTGTTGGTAGTCCAGGAGAGATCCTCAGCGATGTGCGTGCCCAGGAACCTGAAATCAGGGACCCTTTCCACACGGTCCCCGTTGATGTATAGTGGATCTGGGTTTGCACTGTTCTTCCGGAAGTCTATTATGAGTTCTTTTGTTTTTGAGGAGTTTAGGACAAGATTGTTCTCTGAACACCACACTGCCAGTCTTTGGACTTCATCCCTGTAGGCTGTCTCGTCTCCTCCCGAGATTAGTCCCACCACAGTCGTGTCGTCCGCGAACTTGATAATGGTGTTGGTGGAATGGGCGGAGGCACAGTCATGAGTGTAGAGGGCGTAGAGCAGGGGGCTCAACACACAGCCCTGTGGGGAGCCGGTGCTGAGTGTAAGGGTGGGGGAGAGGTGGGGGCCTAGTCTCACAGTCTGGGGGCGGTTGGTCAAAAAGTCCTTGATCCAGTGGCAGATGGGTTGGGAAAGTCCTAAGTCGGTAAGTTTGGTGACCAGTCTGCCCGGGATGATGGTGTTGAAGGCAGAGCTAAAGTCTATGAAAAGCATCCTCACGTAGCTCCCCTGGTGTTCAAGGTGGGTCAGTGCAGTGTGGAGAGCAGTGGCGATGGCATCCTCTGTAGACCTATTCGCTCTTAATCCAACTTTTAATTGAAGTTCATTTATTATGACTTCTCATAATAAATTTACTTCAGTTAAAGGTTGGATTTTTCTAATTTTATAACCCTTCATAACCCTTTTTACTCATCTTTACCAGGGGTGCCAATAATAGTAGAGGGCACTGTATTTACTGAATACCGAATGAGCAAATAACATAATGTAAAATAATGCTGAAGATCTTTGAGCAACTCTAACATTAGCCACGTCGCTCTTGGAGTCAAGGTATGATCGGGAACCCAGAGCTGTCCCTTACAAACATGGAATATATTGCATAATAAATATATGTAATTTATCGCAGTGGAATATATTTACAGTAAATGTCTTTAAAAGGCAACATATTTTCTAAAATATTTCAAAGTGTATTGCAATATATATTTATTTCAATGCATTCTAAAATGTGTTCCATTTCTGTAAGGGATGGGCAGTAGGCATGCATATGTGATTAATGTACTAAATTTAGGATGGATGGTTTATGATTATGATTCGCTTGTGGATTATAACCTAGAATGACAAAGTCAATCCAGATACGACGATGAAGACTATGAAGAATAAACATACGTTTTGCAGACAGTTTGGCTCTCCATAGCCTGTGACCAAGACGATTGGCGAGCAGTGCATGCGTGTGAATAAACACACCAAATATATAACATGTATATAACATTTACATTTAATAGACACTCGAATTCAAAGTAATTTACAGAGCTTACTTTTACACAAACAATCCATTTATACAGCTGGAAATCTTTACTGAAGCAATTCATGCTAAGTACCCTGCTCAAGGGTACAACTGCAGCGTCCCACCTGGGAATAAAACCAACAACATTTGAGTTCCAAACCCACAACATTTGAGTTCCAAACCCAGTTCTCTATCCATTACGCTGCACTGCCACCTCAAAATAAGATGTTGGGGGGGAAAAAAGAGGAACGAAAAGTACTGTACATACGTCTATGGATTATGATCAGCAAATGTGTCCAAATTTGGGTAATAGTATGCACGACAAAGGAAAATGAACAGAAAGAAAAAAGCGTCCAAAAACAAAAAAAACATTTTTGCACCTGCAGTTTGAGAGTCTAATTCATTCATAATACATTCAATACAGCACGAGAAATGCAATCAGGCATACGTATATTCGGACAATAAAACGAGGATTCAGAACAAGACTAGAACAACACATGGTTCAGAACCCGCAGAACGGGGAGGGTTGCAAGACGTGAGAACTCAAAGTTAGCTGAAAAAAAGGTTTGTTTTGAAAAGCTCTTTGCATATGGCAGCTGTCCCTGAATGTTGACTGGCAAACACACTGACGCTGAGCCAGTGCAGAGCCGCGTCTCAATCAGCTGGGTTTGCTTTTCATCCATGTAATATGCAGCCTTGTGATTTTTCCAAATGCACAGCGAAAAATTTCCATCAAAAGCAGTTTACCACATCATTCCAGCAAGAGCAAACATCTGGCACTGGGCACTAAATAGGCTTTAGCAGCCAAAATTTTGAACAGAGCGCGATTCTACATTAACAGAGCTTCAACGCTCAGAATCAGAAGTCTAAAGTGCTGGAATCACCAGACTGCTCACATGTCCAAATTAAGTTCTAAATAATTCAGAGTACGCAATTGATGCAAATGAAAGGCATTTACTCTCAGGGAATCGGCCAACACGAGGTGATTTCCAAACCAGCCTTTGATTATCTTGCAGGATACGCATCAGGGGCAAAATGTTATTTTCATGCAGAATTTTAAAAGGCTATGAGCCATCCGTTTCTTGCCAAAATATAATTAACCTTTGCTTGTTGTATTTTCATCACTAAATCCCACTCAAATAACTGTATTAGAGTGATATGCAAATTAACTGTTTGATTTGCACACAGAAAGCAAGTTCCGGGGTCATGGTTAAGCAAGAATTACATCAAAACTAATCAAGACAGTGATGCCAGCCGAATTAATTAGCTCAGGCTGATGGACCTAGACTCCCCTGGTTGTATTAGAACGATCTTGTTGAACTGAAATTGGATTTTGGCTGACATTTAATACACAAATACAAATATTACCCAGAGAAATTATGTAAATCAGCAGTGGTATAAATATGGAAATGAAAGCATAAAAACTCTGATAAAGCAGTTTGGTTGGTCATGTTTCTTATGTACATAAGTTATTCCCTTCAACGCAGACACATCAGAACCAGCCTTCTATTTTAATTAAAAGTTACAGCTATTCTATATCCCTGTTAATCGAATCACGGTCCTGGAGAGTAGAGAACTGCTGGTTTTACACTATCCCTTTAACCTGGGAGTTAGGTGGGAAGACAGTGTGTCCAATCAGTTGCATTAATTGTTCAGTTAATTACCTGGAAGAAAAAAAAAACTAGGGCCGGATTTGGATTTAAGGTCCAGATTTGAATATCCATGTTTTTTCAAATAGGTTATTGTGCGAGTTCCACAATTATTGCATTTAGTTTCAGCATATAAAAAGTATTTTAACAGTGCCGGCTTGGCTCATTAGCATTTGTATTGCCTTTGACCTCAATGACCAGGTGTCCAAACTTTCACCATGTAGTACCCATCTGTTTTCAATTATACATACTGTATATCATTTAATCAATACAAAATGTAACCTCCAAAAGGGAATACTCTTCCACAGCATATTACATAAAATTAAATCATTAATTACCTGATAACTGATCTGACTGATTAAGTCCTTAAATGAATATGGAATACCTAAAAAAAGATGAAATATGTATATCTATCGAAAGATGACTATTCGTTTCTGAGATAATGTGGCATTAAAAAGGTAAATCATCCCTCATTAGATGTTAAACATTTATCATTAACAGCTTGTTTTAGGCTACTCCACGAATTACAATTAAGGTTGAAATTAAAACCAGCATACACACAAAGATACTCCAGGGGCATGTACTACGAAGCAGGATTACTGAGTTAGCTGGATAACTGTACTGAGTAAAACCGGGAATAGCTCTTTTTACTTCAGTCTGTGTTCCAGATTTGGGATGTTCCAGGTTTTACTCTGTGCAGTTATCCAGCTAAGTAATCCTGCTTTGTAGTACACCCCCCAGACCCAGGGTTGAGGAGTTTGTGTAAGGTGGAAAGACTGCCTTAACCTAGCCTAGGGGCTGCACCACAAAGCAGGATTACTGAGTTAGCTGGATAACTCTAAAACCGGGAATAGCTCTTTTTACTTCAGTCCATGTTCCAGATTTGGGATTTTCCGGGTTTTACTCTGCGCAGTTATCTATCTACCGCTGCAATCCTGCTTTGTGATACGGGCCACAAAGGGCCAGTGTGGATGCAGGTATTTGTTTTAGCCCAGCGCTAATACACCTAATTCAACTTATCAAGGTCTTGATTAAAGACCATTCAGTCTCTTAGTCCTGGGCTAAAACAAAAACCTGCACCCACATTGACCCTTTTCGGATATGATTGGACACCCCTGACGTAACCTATAGGGCACTTAAAGGAAGAGGTTCACCATACTTCCAATCAATCTTCACACCTTCGCGGTGCTCTTCATTCAGGGTCCTGGAGAGCCGCAGGGCGATGTAGACTCAAGACCCACCTCCATACCACCTGCCCATACTCATATTCATACCTAAGCACTCCTATCTAGTGTAAGTAATTCAAGTTTTGTTGTATATGTTATGGTTTTATGGCTATTTATGGATCGCTCTAAATAGGGGCGGGAGGTAGGAGGTAGGTCCGTCTGTCGCTGATTTGGGGTTTCGGTTCCTCGTTCTCCCCTCCTCTCCTGTCCACATGTCGAAGTGTGGGCCACTGAAGCCCCAATTGCAAAATTGCTGAGCAGCAGCAGGCCTTGCATTTGCAGCAGCGCCATTGGTGTGGTGGTGTGTGTGTGTGAGTGGTGTGTGAGGAGTGCCCATTGTAAAGCGCTTTGGTAAAAAAGCTAATATAGTGCAGCAGTCATTACCATTTTACCAAATAAGAAACATCTTCTTAATTAATGTAATGTAATGAAGTCACTTAAACTCAGGCAGGATCCACAACATGAATGAAGACCAGGATAGCAACAATGTTTTTTTTTAAAAATGCTCAACATAAAGTTTATGTCAAATGGTTCACTCCTCGAGAATGAAGAATTTAGAGCAGGGGTATCAAACTCAAATCCTGGAGGGCCACTGTTTCTCCTGGTTTTTGATGTGTTCCTAATTTAAGTAATTGATTAGCGGAGTTTGCACCCCATGTTTTCATGGCATAAATCGGCTGCTGATTGACAGACAATCCCAAGAAGCAGCGGCGACTTAAACCCTCCAAGTATTGAAATAGATATTTGTGAAATAAGATGGCACCTGGGTGGCTAAGTTGTAATTAAAAGCCTGCATGCAAGGCTGCCCGCCCTGATGGGCACTGTGGCAACGCTGGTCCACAAATCCCTCCACTGCTAACCTCTCCTCTTTCACTGGCAGCTTTAATAGAGCAGGTATCAAAGGATTCCAGTGTCCAGAGCCTGCAGCAAACTAAAAGCTGATAGGAAGTGGACACTTGGCACTGGACGTGACTTCGCCCCTTCCGCAGCCTCTCGTATTTCAGGGAACATTTTGGAAAGGGTAGGCCAAACGCCAGGGGCATTCCGTTCTCTGCAAATAACTCCCCCCCCCCCCCTCCCCCTCCCCCTCCCCCTCCCCCCTCCCCCTCCCCCTCCCCCTCCCCCTCCCCCTCCTTACCTTTCACCCATTATCGGAATTTGAACAGGACAGTTTTTTTTTCTTTTTTTAATGGAACCATTTCAGGCCCCGTTTACACCTGGTCGTTTATGAGTCTTCAGAATAGAGACTATCCACATGAAAACTCAGGTGTAAATGCACCAAAGACTCATTACGAACACATTCAAATCCGATGGCCTAAACCACTTCGAGAGGTGGTCTGAGACGCATTTCGAGATAGGTGTTACACAAGTGTAAATGCATCAGTCTGTCCAAGACCCAATTTAAAAACAAAACTCCTCCCAAAGTATAACATCAGGCAATGTCTCCCAAGGCGGAAACACACGTGGCTTCACAATCACAACAAGCTATATCAGCCTTGTACATTGTCCCTAAAGTTTAAAAAACTGAAAAATGGCGTACAACTTGTTTTGGAAGTGGCTACCATCTCTGCTCCCTGAACGGTGGAACAAAACAGGAAGTGGGTTGTCAGGGTTTCAAATTTTACGTGCAAAATAGCCATCGGATTTTAATCTGGCCAACCCGGAGACGCATCCGACTACCAAGTGTAAATGCAACATGGTTAAATCTTACTCGGATACAAGTCACATGAAACGACCAGGTGTAAACAGGGCCTTAGACTTCTCCACATCAATGCCTCATTGTTGACTTAAAAGGTGAGGACTTTGTGTCCTTGTCCAGTTCAAAGACACTGATAAGGTCAGTCAGGTAATTGATCGGTTTGATCTCTTGTAAGACGCGTCTGAAAATAGCACATCTCACAGTTCTCTGGCTGAGAAAAATGTCACTTTATCCTCATCTCACCATTACTAATTATTTCTGGTGAACATTTGTTCATTTGGAGCAGTCGGGTAGCTGTCTGTGGGACAAGAGTGGACCTATGAGAGTGGACCTCAACCCACCTTTGGTATGGCACATCTGGCCCCAGCATCTGTAAATGGACTTGGCTCAAACAGACCCCCTCCATCCCTCCCCCAACCTTACCCAGAGTCACCCAGGCTGACCCATTTTCAGGGCTGGGTGCCCACGTCTCCTGTTAATTTACTGCCTCTTGGGCCGAGTCTATCTCTATTGATCCTAAAGCCCTGCAAGCTGTACTTTACTAGTTGTGCCACATTTCTGTCACGGCAGGGCAGGAAGAGGGTATTGATCAGAGTGCAGACTCTGCTGCGGGCGCTAATTAACCAACTCAAAGCCACAAAGTTACAAACAAGTGTTCAGACTGCACGCACAGCTTTTATATAAAAAATAATAACAATAAAACCTTGAGCACTAAAATTCTTTAAGAATAAAACTACGTGAAATCACTGTTATGACTAAAATTGTAATAACTCGTTGCGGCCCTTCAGTTGGGAGTGAATTCCATAATTTGGTGTGTTCTTCATTTCCGGATTCTACGATGAAACTTGACACGACGAAAGAAAGCTATTACAACTCTATACTTTTTTAGAACAAATGAACACACACACACACACATGCAAACACGCAGACACACACAGGTTTTGCAACGAATGGTCACTCCTTGTAATTTGAATGAGCACGGTTTGCTTTCCTTGTCTTTAAAAGTCAATAAACCACAAATAACAGCATAGCACAGGTATACATGCACATTTCAGTTCTTCTATTTAGTCAACATTGTGTGAATACATTGGGCTGTTATGAGTGGCCCAAAAGCAGTTGTGTGCATTTAACAGAACGTAGCTCTCTGTATCGAAGTCCTGCGCTCCATCTTCCCCAATGGCAGTTTCCGTGGTCCCAATGTGGTAAAAAAAAGAACCTCAATCAATCAATCAAATTGTATTTATACAGAGCATTTTACAAAGGATTTGTCACAATAAACTTCAGTTTACCCGGGCCTGAACCCCTATAGAGAAGCCAGAGACAACAGTGGCAAAGAAAGTCTCCCTCAGCTCCGGTTCTGTCTCACTGACAGAGTGTTTACAGGGCCCGACTCTGCAAAACTGAAAATGGATGAGATATTATTTGAGGTAGAAACTGTTTGTGCTGTTCTGTGCAGCTTAGCAAAACAAACCGGAGAAAACATGTCAACACCAATCATGTGAATCCATGACAATCTGATGCAGCCTCTGCACTTTCAATTCCTCCGTTCCCAGTTTCGCCTACAAAATGCCTGTACAAAGAGCAACCTGCTGACATCGGCTTAATGGGCATTAAAAAGCCAAAACAGCAATTCAGCCTCAAGCTCTAGCACTTTGTTCGCTTTGGGAATAAACAAGTGCTGGATGTTGCCTGGAAATTACTATTTTCCCCACTGAAAAAGTATTTCTAATTCTTTTTACAAAAATGCTCTTACCCACTAAAAAAGTATGTACAAAATGAGATAAAAATGCTCAAAGATCCACACAAAAATCAAGTTATCACTTCAACTTAAACTGACTAAAAAATAACAAGTATTTGTGTTTGCTGTTCACAAAAAGAAAAGCAAGTCATTTACTTAATTAATTGTGTCTTTGTGGGAAGACTGACTCTAGTTATAAACTGGGCTTCACCAAAAATATAGTTAAAGGCTTGATCTCAATTTTTGGATGACTCTGCAACTGCCTCAACAAAGGAAACGACTGTTTCCAAATTTTGAATGACAGTATTTATGAAAACCATCAATTACAGTAATGCTGGTTGGCAAGACGGGCATTCTCTTAATGATTCTCAATTTATGCTTTGAGAATAAACCTCAATCTAAAAATCCAAACTTGTTTTCAGAGATGTACTATTGCCATCTAGTGTTTAACACTGGAAATGTAATTGCTCATGCTTTCAGTTTGTTATGCACGGTGCTATTAATAATGACACAGAAACAGAAATTATTCCAGTATTTTGTTTAATAAAGATTTCAAAACAAACTATTACACTACTTTTGAAAATTGTTCAATGATATTAAAAACTAAATGGAAAAAGAACAATTTGAAACACTTACAAAAAAAAAAAAAAAAAGTTTTTTCTTCTAAATACAAAAACTGTTAACATGTAAATATTAATTATATCGAAAAGCACAAAAAGACAGCAGAATAAATGAATAATGCATAGTTAGGCCAAAAATTATAGCCAGACACTACTACTACCAAAGACCTCTGCATACATACCAGATCCTTCATCAATCCTTAAAATGCTAAGCAAAAAGAATACATTGAGTCTATTTACACTGGGCATATTTTTTTCGCAATGTAATTGTGTTCTGGCATTAAAAATCAGTGTTTGCCTTTGCATGATGTGCATTTTCAAGCCCATGAGCACTAAACAAAAACAACCACTTATAACGGTTTCCTTTCACATCATAATGGTGCCAGACCAAACAAGAACAAACTCCCACGTTGGCTTGCTAAACCAACCAAAAAATAAAATCTAAATGTTTTTTCTTCAACAACCATGTTCTTTTCTGAGAACACAGAGTCTGCTGAAAAAGTACTTCCTGTTAAGAACAGCCAGAGGCCACATCGTGAATGGGGTAAAAGCATTTGTGTCCTTCAGCTATATTGCATTCAATGTTCACAGTTGCCCTAGAACTCAAAGACTAGGGAGTGATTTTTTTTCCATTCAAACTCTAAAGGCCTGATTTACTAAGACCTTTAGCATGTGCAAAACCAGTAACATGAGCAATGATTGGTCATGCCATTTTTTTTTGCACCAATCATTGCTTGTGTTAGTTTCAATATTTGTCGTAATGCCTTAAAAAGGTTTCTACAATACAAAACGTTAAACACAAAGACAGGTTCTTACCAGTGCCCAATAAGCAAACACCTCATCTTCAGCTTCTGTCCAATTTGTGTCTTTTTGCTTTCAGTTGTCATTGTCAAACGGGAATTTTTCATGACTGTGTGGCAGTTCTGTTGGCTTGTGGAGCACAGAGCCCAACTGTCAAAATAGTTCAGTGTGGCAAAATAAAAGACATCCAGACTAGCTCGAATATTAATCATAGCTTGAAGGTGCTCAAAAAAAGAAACAGTTTGTAAACATCCGACACTGCTACAAGACCTAGGATGATGTACTGTGCGTACAGGGACTCCATTGTCAGGGCTAAATCATGGGGAAACCCCATTACTGAGTTAAACTCAAGGACCAAAGATGGTGTAGAGATGAAAGATGAGATATGAAATAATGAAGATTAATGACGGTCGTTTCTCCCACAAGACTGGTTATAAACAGCAAGGCCAATAACATCAAATTATAGATATACAAAGATTCTGTTGTTTTAACAAATGGGAAGATACAGCAATCACAGTCAGTGGTTTAGCAACTTAGCCACATCTCACACACCCAATCCATAATGTAGGAATTCTTACAAAAGCTACTGTATATAGTCAGGTGACATTGTGAAGGAGCCTTTGTATGCAGGCACTCTTCATAGTCAAACTGAACCCTTTAATGGTGCAGTTTTTAATGCCTTTGAATCAAATATATTTACTAACAACTGTTCAGGGGAGTGACCCGATATTGCCTTTTGAAACTCAATGACAAAACTGACAAATGTACATCCATATCAATAAATTATTTGTTAAGCAGCTAATTATGCAGTCATCCAAATTATGATTTATGCTGGTCATAATGAAACTACAGATGGACACAGCACCACACTTGCAGAAAGGAACTTAAGACGAACAACAGAAGACACACAAAATGGTGTGTACCAAGGGGCACGTCGTGAAATATAGGAGACAAGAAGCCACATAAATGTTTTTTCTGCTAAAAACACTATTTGTTCCTATTTGACTAGATTTAGTAATTTGAGTGTCTTTCTTTGTTTTAACTTCATAGATTTTTTTCCATGAAAATATCATCAGAAACCCGATCCTTCAAACAAAACAAAAGCAACATGTGGTTTTCATATATCTGTTGTATAAACAACACAAAATGACCCAGACAATAAAGCATTGTTTTCGAGTAGCCGGACATCAGCGCAATTATGTTTATACAAAATAAACCATATTTCCACTCAACTATTGTAACGTATCAAGTTGATACCATCTATCTGTGAATAGTTTAAACTTTCTTCTTTGAATTTAGCATGATTTATTCTTGGTACACAAATAAAGCTTTTTGACAAGTTGTAATGCACTTGAGGTTTGAAGCAGCTGTTAACACAAGTTTCAATTCAAGAGGTGAGACGTTTCAGAAAGTGCCTCGATCACCAAACAGAACAGGTTTTTGGGTCACACTTTAAACAAAGTCTCCATATGAAGGCTTTATATATATAGCATATATAAAGCCTTCATAAATGAGACATAATGGCTTCATAAATCATACATAAGCAAATGTCATGCTTCATAAAAGCTGACATAACACCTTATTATGCAACATGTTATGCCAAATGTGACATCACCAACAATGTCACCTGGCTAATTATAAACATTATACTGGGTGACATAAAACATGCTTATGTAGAAGGTTAGGCCAACTGTGTTGCAGCTCTGGCATAACATGTTGCATAACACCCTTATGTCACCCTTTATGAAGCATGACATTTGCTTATGTATGATTTACGAAGCCATTATGTCATGTTTATGAAGGATTTATATAGCATATATAAAGGCTTCATATGGAGACTTCATTTAAAGTGTTAGCGGCTTTTGAATAAGAGTACCAGGATAAGCCATGGTAACCAAAAGGCACTAATGGTTAGACGGCAATATAAATATGACATGACTATAAAATATGACTTAATAAAATAATCTGCACTCTTAAAAACACTAAGCAAGTATTTTCTTTTACATGCAGTTTTTAATTTATCTGTAATTAATTGTCATTATTTAATTAATTCCCTAGTACACTGCTTAGTAAATTTAGTCTAATCTAATATATATCATTAATCAAACATTGTTAACTAGAAGTAGTTTGTTAGAAAGACCATTAGTTTTGCAATGAGAAGCAGAAGCTCAATTTATCCTTGAGTTGTAACCTTCTGCTTCCTGATTGGTTCACCCTTTAAATGCTGTTTGCTGGCTTCATACCATGGCCGCCTGGTATGGCATACCTTTTTGATTTTCCGAGCTAACTACCTTGTCGCCAGAGTAGACGTTTTTAGGCCACAGTTACTGAAAACCAGCTGTTCTTTGGAAAACCACTAGAGGGCCCATATAAGCAGATTTCATAAAAGTGTACATAAATAAACATGTATTTGCTATCTCCTTCCCTCTGTATATTTGTTGAATGTACTATTTGGGAAAAAAGGGTCAGTGTAACCTGTATAAAAAGCTTCATGACCAAGGCCCAACTACATACATGTGCATTTGTTAAGCAGGCAAATTTCCCATAAGTGCCATCTCTCTGAAATAGTGTGCAGAGACCTGACATAGTTTGATACAATCTGATCTGTTTCCTGGGGTGTTTAATTCATTTTTTATTTTGTTCACAGTTCAGATGTGCATGTGCTTCCTAATTTCCTTTACTGGGACATTTATAGCTACAAGCAGACAGGATATGAAGGCCTGAAAGCCTTCCAAGTGCGTGTGGTTTGACCTGAACTTTGCACCGTTAACTGAAGTTATTTATGGTCTGTTGTTAGTCTGTGGGTGTGACTGCCAAACTCATTACGCTGTGCAAAGTCACGCAAGTAACAAGTGACAGTATAAAGAAGCTTAAGCAGAAAGAATCAAGACCCCTCTCCCCCCCATTCACAAACAGCAAAATCAAGTCACTTGACTTGAAATTAAAGTACAATCTCCATTCAGCAGCTTGGGCCCATGTAGCGGGTGTTAGTTTGAAGTGATGAAAAAGTACTTCACACATAGCTTAGGTTAGAGTCGTTGGCGATTGTGAAAGAAGCGATACGATTTAGAAATTAGTACAGTTGATTTAAAATAAAAAAAACATTCCTGTGTAGATGCTTACATGTAAGCGACGGGGCTCACATGACGTTGTTCTGACCACTGGGGAGGGCTCTGCCAGGGACGGCCATCAGGGACACATCTTCGGGAGTGTTGGATTTGGCTTTTGCTGGAAGGTGACGGGTCATGTCCAGCTCCAGCGTAGGAATCACGGACGTCTTCAGCCGCTGAGGGACAGAAAAGCACATCCAGCGCTGAGCTAGAAGGACTGACAGCGTTCCCTGTGATAAGGGCAGACTGGTTTTCCACAGCACTGAGACAGAAGGAATGACGGCGTTCCCTGTGATAAGGGCAGACTGGTTTTCCACGGGTTTGGGGAAAAAGGGACTTTGGACTGTTTAAATATGCCTGCAGTTACCCTCATATCACACTGAAAATTCAAATTCAAGTGTGCATGTGTGTGTGTGTGTGTGTGTGTGTGTGCTGGTGCATGTGTGTGTGTATGTGTGTGTGCATCTGCGTGCATGTGTGTGTGTGTGTGTGTGTGTACTGGTGCGTGTGTGTGTGTGTGTACTGGTGTATGTGTGTGTGTGCATGTGTACAAATGCATGTGTATGTGTGTGTGCATCTGCGTGCATGTGTCTGTGTGTGTGTACTGGTGCATGTGTGTGTGTGTGTGTGTGTGTGTGTGTGTGTGTGTGTGTGTGCATGTGTATGTGCATCTGCGTGCATGTGTGTGTACGTGTGTACTAATGCATGTGTGTGTGCATCTGCGTGCATGTGTGTGCATGCATGTTCATATGAAGAACTTGCTAAAGTCCGACAATAAAGCAATTAAGGATGCAAAAGCTAAATATTTTACCTCCCTTATTGATACAAAAAAGCTGAACTCCAGGTTCTTATTTAAGACTATAGACCTTGTGAATCAAGCTCCTGCTAGTGCTGTTGCCTGGACTGTTGCAGATTGTGAAGTTTGTTTCCTTTTTTGTTGGGAAGATTGCCAATATAAGATCCAAAATTCATCACACTGTGCCATCCGATGAATTACCCTGCCCCTAATCTAAATCTATTCAATTATTTTAATGTTATTTATTTGCAAGAACTTACGGACACTGTGTCCAAGTTAAAACCCTCCTCCAGTTCTCTAAATATTTTACCGACCAGTCATGGTAGAAATTAGATTTAGTTTCAATTATAAATAGTATACAGGGATGGTTCCAGACTATTTTAAGTCCGCATGCTTCCAGCCTCTAGTCAAAAAAACCCCAACCTTGATGCATCCGTTTTGAATAACTACAGACCTATTTCTAAGTTACCGGAGAGAGTAGTTTCAAAGCAACTCGTAGGCGTTTTGGAAAGATATAATATTTATAAAAAATTCCAATCTGGCTTCTGGCAGCATTAACAGTAATGACACCGCCCTTAGTCAGTAATGACACCGCCCTTAGTCAGTAATGACACCGCCCTTAGTCAGTAATGACACCGCCCTTAGTCAGTAATGACACCGCCCTTAGTCAGTAATGAAACCGCCCTTAGTCAGTAATGACTTGCTGATGAAGCAGAAGCCGGTTTTGGCTCTATCCTGTTGTTGCTTGACCAGAGCGCTGCTTTTGATACGGTCTTTTTAAAGGCTGAGACACTGGGTTGGAAATGGTTTCTATGGAACACAAAGACTGCCACAATAATAAAAAAATAAATAAATAAATGGGGAAATAAAAAATAATAATAAATGTGGAAATATAAAAATGAATAAATAAAATAATTTGGAAATAAATAAATAAATCTGGGAATGAATATAGAAATTTATATGTATGTGCAATTAATTTAACTTATTAAATTTTTTTATTTTCAAATATATTCATTCATTTATTTTCATATATATATTCCCAATTTATTTCCCTATTTACTTATTTATTTCCATATATATTTACCGATTGTCATTGTCATTTCCCAACGAGCACAATCTGTCAATCAACTTGCTTTGCTCCACCCACTAAGTTCGCCACGTTCCCACCCTTTCAACATAGAGACTGTAGAAAAGTGTTTCCGATCTGCAGACAGCGTTTCTCAATGTGAGCAAATACATTAAATGAAATTACTTACATATTTAGAGAAACGGCAGATAGAGAAAGCTAGCTAGTTTGAGATTTAGATTTGCATTGGATGCCAGCGAACATTGTAGGCTATTGAACATGGCCATGTCGCTAGCTTTCTCGGACACAAAATCGCTATATTGCTCACAGCAATATACAAGCTATCAGGCCGCCTTTTCTTTCAATATTTGAGAAATTTACTTCTCTACTTTCTCATAAGAGACCTGATTGATTTGTAACTAGGCGAAATTAGTGGGTGGACCAAAGCAAGTTGACAGATTGTGCTAGCTAGTTAGCTTTCTCTATCCGTCGTAAATGATTCTAAAGGTTTGTTTTTCGACAACCGATCCTGCACTCATGGCTAAAACGATAAAACGAGTAGCCTACATGACGTGGGTAACTATTTGGATAGAGCAGTGATTTTATGTTTGCTGGCCGCATCATTATAAGCTCAAACAGGCATGGCAGCAGCATGAGTGAGAGGTAGCGAGCGAGAGAGAGAAACAAAGCAGCCGCTGTGAGTGCTATCCAGTAGAGTAGAAATTAGCTTCTGGCTACTAGTGAAAAACAATTGCTGGGGCGTGGTTTGATACCTGGAGCTCAGCCCCTATATTACCACTTTATCACGCCCAGATTTAGGCATTTTTCGAATTTCAAAAGGGGGCGGTGTCTAGCGAAACCATCGTGTTTTGTTACCCTTTAAGTTATGGGCTAGTTCTATTTTCCAAATCAAACATTTCGTGCTTACGCAAAATCAGGGAAAGCAAGCTTGCACACACAAAAAGCAAGTTGAGCAACATAGAAACATAGGCTGCTCATTTCTCGCCCGCATAAATTAAAAAACACGGCAGTCAACGTGCGTTCAAAGATAAGACACGGTGGTCTACATAAAAGTAAAGTTTACAGATCAGCCACGTCTCCCGTCTCCCTGTTAAAGCGTGAACACAGCGTAACAACTACTAGCCTACTTTTCCACGAGCAACTGAAAGTCAGCGCTCTTTCTGATTTTCACGATTTTCTTTCTAACCCACTGGCAAGCCTCTGCATATCAAAGAAAAGCAGCGACTATTAACTGGTTTCAATGACAACCGAGAAATAGGCAGAGAAAGTGGTAAATGAAAAAACGCCAAATATAACAAAAAATATCCTAAATTATGACAAGCAGCAAAAAGTCATTTTCCCCTGCATAATAACATAAAAATAAATAGCCCAATTGGGCTGGAATACGCCCAATCTGGCAACACCGAACACATACAGTTGGAAGGGTGGGAACAAGGTGGGTGGAGCAAAGCAAGTTGATTGACAGATTGTGCTTGTTGGGAAATGACAATGACAATCGGTAAATATATATGGAAATAAATAAGTAAATAGGAAAATTAATATTGAAATAAATACATTTAATAAGTTAAATTAATTGCACATACATTTACATTTCTATATTCATTCCCAGATTTATTTATTTATTTCTAAAATATTTTATTTATTCTTTTATTTATTTCCACATTTATTTATTTATTTATTATTGTGGCACTCTTGGTGTTCCATAGGTTTTAGTTTCCATTAGAAATGAAGAGATCCTCATGGGCTTCGGTCTGTGGCTCTATTCTCGGTCCGACTTTGTTCTCCTTACACATGCTTCCCCTGGGCCATATTATCAGTCTTATTAATTTATCTTTTCATTGTTATGCTGATGACATGCTCTACCTGTCTTTCAAACCTTATGCCTTGAATAGGTTAACTGATCTTCATGACTGCCTAGGGAGATGTTCAAAGCTGGACGTCACAATTTCCTTCAACTAAATCCAGAGAAAATTAAAGTACTAATTATTGTTCCAGTCTCTCTGAGCAAGCTCAGTTGGCTATTGGACCACTGTTGGACAATAATTAAAGCCAGTTGTTAGAAACCTTGCAGTGATCTTTGGTCCTTATCTAAGCTTTGATCATCATGCAAAAAAAAAAAAACGAGTGTAGTGTATCAACTGAAAAACATTGCCAAAGTTAAACAAGTTTTATCCGTTCAGGACACTGAGAAAATTATACTTGCTTTTATTTCTTCACACTTAGACTATAATGCCTTGTTTATATGCCTGAACCACCAATCTATTGCCAGACATTGCTGCTGAATTCTGAAATCTGCTGCTAGACTAGGACAAAAACAGTCACACATTGCTCCTGTACTAGCTGCCCTCCATTGGCTGCCAGTTAACTTTATAATCAATTTTAAAATGTTACTTATCACTTACGAGGCTTTACATGGTCTGGCACAAACTTATTAGCTCCGTATGAGACTAAGACCTCTTAGATCTTCTGACAAGGGCTTTCTAGCCATCCCAGAGTCCAGATTAAGAACTAAGGGTGATCACGTCTTTGCTGTAAAAGCTGTGGAACAGCCTCCCCCTGAGCATCAGAGCTACAGAGTCAGTGGCCTCTTTTAAACCACTTTGCAAGACCCATTTTAATCCAACTGCCTTTTGCAGTGCAAGGCCTGTATTTGACTTATTTTACCCGTTTTAGCTACTTTTATTACTCTCGCAATTTTGCGTTTTAATACCCAGTTCCATAATTTTTTATTTATTTATTTATATTTAATTCTATTTTTATTATTGCATTTCTTCTTTTCCGTTTTTAATTTTATTTTTACTTTAATAAATTGTTATTGTTATAATTATTATGCGTATGTGCGTGTGCGAGTGTGTTTGCGTATGTGCGTGTGCGAGTGTGTTTGCGTATGTGCGTGCGTGCGTGCGTACACACGTGTGTGCATGCATCTTGCCTGTAGTAATGAGCCCTTGCAGTTGTACAGCTCATGCACGGCTCCCAGAGGAATCCACACGATGGACACCAGAGAGATGAACCAGCCCAGCACCTCAGCCCACGGCGGGTAGTTGTACGTCTTCCCGTAGCGGGCCGGCGTGTACTGGACCACGCTGGAGATCAGGATACACTGCAGGGAGAGGGGGGGGGGGGGGACAGAGTGCCCGTCAAAGACCACGCCCGTACCCTACAGAGACCTGCATCAGAGGAAGTGCTCTAACCGACAAACTTACCATAACCAACAAAGGAGAGGCCACCAACCAGCAGAACCGAAAGAAGATGTTTGGGCGTTTCCCCAGCATGCTCTCCACCAGGAAGGAAAGGCGCCCCACTCCTGCGGCATAGAGACCACAGTCAGAGCGAGCGGTAACCGTCACAGGCAATTTTACAATTTCGGCTTTCCACAATTACTAAACAAGAATAATCGAGAATTACCATTTTGAAGGCTGTTACAAGTAAAAACTCTCACTTTACTGGACTTTCTGTGGTGTTCTATATCAAATAAAGCACTTCTATTTTTGCCTCCCTCACAGTAGAGAAAAATATAAGCATTATTCTGTTAATAAAAAATGTTGCAATAAAAAAAGTGTCAAAAAAGTGCAATAAAAGCATTATGTTCTGAAAACCAATGAATAACCGTGTTATATAATCTCAATATTGACTAAATAATCATGGTTATAAATGTATCCATAATCGTGCAGCCTTAGCTGCTAAACAAAACCTGTTGACTGAAACCATTTCTCTGTGGGCCAATTACACCCACCCCGTGGGACCCCCTGCCAGAGTGTGCACTGCGGATTAGAGGATTAAGTTTGTTTTGTGGGGAGGGGGGGGTAATTCAGTTGGGACTGCCACAAGGCAGCAACCGTCTTTTCGGTATTTTTACGAAGCTGCAATGAAAGCCCCCCCCCTTTCAAAGTGGCCCTCGACGGCATGGTTACCGAAAAGCCAGCACGTGGCGAGCACCTCGAAGAAAGCCAGGAACATCAGAGACACCACAGCTGTGTAGTGATCCATCAGCTGAAAGACATAGATCCCTCCCTGAAAAGCACAGGTGGGCACGCAGGTTAATGTACAGCCATCCATGCACTTGGACTACACTACCCAAAAAGCACTTGATGCAAAATGACGATCACCATTGATATGACGAAGTCCAAGGACACCATGTGTAGCCAACTTCCTGACATACAATTCCCTACAATCAAACATAGTCTGCAATTGTGTAACAGAAGGAGGGTGGGGGGTGGGGGGGACCGAGATTGCGGAAGATTGTGAGATTGTGGAAGCGGGGGGGGGGGGGAGGCTAGATTGGGGGGCCCTGCGGCAATACAAAGTTTTTCCCCATTCAGTTTTATATCTGGGTGTTTTTAGGGTGATACAATCCTGAGATCTATTGGCATAGTTTGAGATGTTAATTGATAAAAGACTGGATACATACAGAGGAACTTTAGCAAGGAAAGCTTTGTAAATAAATAATATATAATGCAGCTTCCTCCGTAGATCTAGAGAGAACCAACCAACTGTATTTACTGTATTGGTTTTAGCCTATGTAAAAAAAATTGTAAAATGTTAAAATTATTAATTATATATCTTTTCCAAGACAACTACTTGTTTACCAGGACATGTAGGAAATTTCCTCAGTTTCCATGACTTTCCATGAGCAACTGTGTCAAAAGAATTCCAGGTTTTCCAGGACGCGTGGGAACTCTGATACCATTGGAGCAGGCTGCAGAGGTAAGATTGGTGAGCTATTATGTCATATAATAGACATGTGTTGGGATATAAAGAAGTGCACTGTGACATAATGGAGCAACTTTAGCTGAATATTAATTTGCACAGGACTATTCTGGGGCAGAACATGAAAAGCGAATTAGTGATATCTATGGTAGATTGTAAAATATTTCAAATGCAGGTTAATTGCCATGTGAGCATCACCTGAACTGAACTGGTTTTATATTGTAAAGCATAAGGGCCCAAGAGATTAGCTGAGGATCACTTTCTTTAAGGTTCACCTGCAGCTGCGCTTTGTAGAATAGAGAACCTAGCCCCAAGGTCACAGGTGAGCCACTGATAAAGATATCTGAACTAAAGGATGGGGGAAAATGGCCGCAGGCAGCACTCTTACATCCCCTCACCAACCTGTCCATAAATATAGTGCTTGTTGTGTGTTTTGTGTTTCTCTCACGTACATTTTTCCATCGCTCCCGTTTACTAAACTTAACGAAATTAACACCCGCCACCAGCCAAATGCTAGAAAAAGTTTGATTGTGGTTGGTAAGATTTTCTTCTCTAGCAGCCAGTTTGGCAGATAATCAACCAGGTTGTGTTATACTGTAAAAAGTAATGTGGCTGGTAAAATTTTGAAAACGGCCGGTGATTTTTAGAATCCACAAGCCACTCTGGCCAGTGGGTGAAAAAGTTAATTTCATGCCCTGAAAATAACGCACTAACTCTGGGGGGCGCACACCCAAGGCTAGCTGCCCGCTTCCCGGTTTTTCACACACACAAACAGGTTCTTAAGCTCCAGTCTGAAAACTACTGCTGTGTTTCTGACAGCTTAAACTACACGGGTGTCTGCTGAAAAATGGCATCAGCTACATGTATGCGCTTAATTTTCTGTATGTCAGCCAGGACAGAGGCTGAAAGGACGTGGTGAGCGTGCAGAGTTCCGGCCACATTCTTCCCACCTGAGTGATGTGGGGAATACCGAGTAGAAATCCCACCGCACACACGGCCAGGACAACAAACTCCTTGTGCTTCATGACTCGAAGAACCTTGGGGCCAAAGCCGTCCATGATGAACGTCACAACCACTTCCACCATGGCAAACTGTACAGAACAGAGAACATATTAACGATAACATCATGATACTATTATCTCTTCACATGTCATTATTGAATTACTCTCACCTACTTAAGATTGTTAAACTACTATCAGAGTTTGTAATACAAATTCCTATAATCCGCTTTTCCCTGCTTTTTTCCTAATCCGTCTGATCTCTGGAATGTGAGCGACCACTTGGGTGACAAGGGTGAGATCTTTATTAAAGATAAAAATAAAAAGACTAAATTACTTAGTCTATTAGGAAAGCAGACTCCATACCTCTTCCATAAACCTACGTGTTATTGCCCAACACAGGCATCATAAATTGTTTGCTTGATGACCACGCTTATCCACACCTCTTTTCCGTGAATCCTGGGATTTTATTCACGGTTCATATATTTTTCTAAGCTTCTTAGAGTACAATCTCTCGGAATGTGGACAGAAACACCCGTGGGGCAACTTCTCTGCACTTGCAAAGAATAAGAGTCAGAATGTGTGCGTTTGTGCATGCGTGTGCGTGTGTATCTGTATGTGCGTGCATGTGCGTGTGTGTGCGTGTGTGTGTATCTGTATGTGCGCGTGTGTGTGTATGTGTGCGTGTGTGTGTATCTGTATGTGCGTGTGTATGTGTGCGTGCATGTGCATGTGTGTGCGTGTGTGTATCTGTATGTGCGTGTGTGTATCTGTATGTGCGTGTGTGTGTATCTGTATGTGCGTGTGAGAGTGAGTGTGTGTATCTGTATGTGCGTGTATCTGTATGTGCGTGTATCTGTATGTGCGCGTGTGTGTATGTGCGCGTGTGTGTATCTGTATGTGCGTGTGAGTGCGTGTATCTGTATGTGCGTGTGCGCATGTGTATCTGTGTGTGCGCGCGCGTGTGCGTGTGTGTATCTGTATGTGCGTGCGTGTGCGTGTCAGCATGTGGTTGCACCCTGCAAGTGCATTGTGTGGGTTTTTGTGTGTGTGTGTGTGCGTGCGTGCGAGCATGTGTGTGTGCGAGCATGTGTGTGTGCGTGCAAGTGTGCATGTGCATCACGTGTGGTGTGTGTGTGGGTGCGTGTGTGTGTGTGTGCGCGTGTGTGTGCGTGCATCACCTGACTGTCCAGCCCCAGGCATAGCAGCATAAGAAAGAAGAGCGCTGACCACAGTGGAGACAGAGGCATAGTAGAGAGCACCTCTGGGTACACAACGAACACCAGGCCAGGCCCTGAAACCACAAAAACACATCACTTCACTTTCAGTCTGGACCCAAAACAAAACCTCCTGAAGGATAACCACTGAAAAAGAACCAGTTAGTCAGCAAACTCAGCCAGCTACCTCAGCCAGCTAACTCAGTTAGTCAGCTAACTCAGCCAGCTAACTCAGTTAGTCAGCTGCGAAGAACAGGGCTCAGAGGCCAAAACAATGATGAGTTTGGGTTTGAGAAGTGGTTCCGGAAGCTAGAAACGAGGACACTTTCTCCCAGAGCAGACTCGGTCATACGTGTGGCTGGGAACCCCGCACAGCAACACAAAACCAGACTGTACGGCGTGAGGTAATATTGGTCCAGTCCACCCACATCTCATTTCCAATTAATCATTCATACTTGAGCCTCAAAGCTGCCTGTGATCTCACCCTCACAGTGACATCCCAGAATGTTTCTTTTAAAAATGTACCATCAACCCACGACAATTTAATTCTGAAACTTTATTTCAGTTCGCTTTTGTCACTGCTGGAACACATGACGTCCGTGTCTGTCAGGTTCACGCGCGCAATTTGAGCGCAAAGCACAGCCGAAATTAAGAATGAATAAAAAAAAATTTCTTGCAGGGTCAATGGTGAGACACATCCATGTAAGTGTGCGTGTGCGTCATGTACTACAGCACAACTTGTAAATTATCAAACTGGGCTTTAAAAGATACATATTACACATTAGTCTCATTGTGTCGTGTTCCTTTCACCTCCGGGAATAAGGAAAAAAACATTCCACAGGGCAGTTACTGTATCTGTAGTTATTTGCTTCTTAGGAAGTGGGTTTGAAATTTGAAATGTGCTTAATTGAATTATCTTTATCTTTAGAAACAAAAATGGAATACAAACTTATGTTGATGTTAAACATCATGTTACATGTTAAAATCTGATTGTGAAGTGAATGAAACTAGAATAGGTCCAAAAGTCTTTTGAAAGTGGATTATTCTCTACTTTTTGAAACAGTGCCTGGAAGCGTTGTTGGAAGTTTTGTTTTTATTTTGAGATCCTTATCCATTCCCCCACCATTTTTAGCAGTGCATAACTTCAGAAATATGGTGCGCACATGCTTGGATCTGATAACGTTTACCAGAATGTTTACTGAAACAAATCACAATCTTAGCTTCAACAACACAGTTTATCTCTACTCCGCCAGAGATAAAAAGCAGAGACAGACCCTGACCACCGATTGGCTACAGAAATAGGAAGGCACAAAAAGACATGGTGGCCCAAAAATAAGCATGCTCCCTGCATTAACAGGGGAGGTAGAGACAGAAGTGCACTTTCTCCTCCATTGCGAGAAACTTTCCTCCTTGCAGGAAACATTCCAAGATAAAATCATGTAATTATTGTCCGAATTTCCCCGAATAAAACCCTGAGGAAAAATACAAAATCGTAATGTGTGAGAGAATAACTGCCCGGATTGTGGCAATATATGCCATGGCATGTCATAATGCAAGATGGGGGGGGGGGGGGGGTCTGAGTAGCTGTATCTAAACTATCCCCACATCTCACCTATTGTAATCAATCTTATTCATCATTCATGTATATTACAGGTGTCAAACTCCAGTCCTGGAGGGTCACAGTGTCTGTGGAGTTCTCTGCACCAGCGGTTCATTTGAGTTAATTATTGCCCAAAAAAATCCACACACCTTGTTCCCAATTAAGGCCTTAATTGGCAGCTGGTTGAAAGAAAACCACAAAACAGCAGCCCTTTTGGGAATTTAGTTTGACACCCCTGATGTACGTATATCAACTCTATGGCTTTGGCAATATTGTTCCATTACTTTCATTCAAATGAAGCTCTTTGAATTGAATTGAATTGATGACAAGGTGCATTCCAGTCTTCTTATATTTACGGTGTAGATCTCAGTTTGTTATAATAAAAACTTGATCTTTCAACAGAGGCATTAGCAGCCTTAAGTTTGGAAAGGAATGTGCTGAATATTCATATTTTATCTGGGTTCTGTTAACTAGATACACCTGGACATTTAATTCCTGCGCTCCCTTTGAAGCCACCTCAAAGTATTATTTTCAAAATATTTGATACATAAATCCTCAGTTTGCTTCATAACCTCTACTGACAGCAATAACACATTTCAAAGCAGCTGCCAGCTAATAATCCCTTCTCAGGATTTAATTAATCGAAGACCTGACAGACATCTATATCTCACTGTATTATTTTCCAGAATTTTGATAATTTGACCTAATTTTGAAGGCAACACTAAAGGGTTCCTTTTCTGATTTACATAATGGCTGTTTTGTTACAATTTTCAGCAAAAGAACAGTAGCTAGCCATGAATACCCACTCATATGCCCATGCTACTCTAATGTACACTGCTGAACATGTGGAATTTTGGTCTACAGCAATATTTAGGTTATGAAAAAAGAGAAGGAAGAGAGCGAGAGCGAGAGTGAAAGAGAGCGAGAGAGAGATGAGAAACCAAGATGAAAAGCTTTGTGTTTTGGTTTGTTTTTAGTTTATTATTTTAGTTTATAATACTTTCTTGAATCTTTAAGATTTTTGTTTGATTTATTTTAGACACCTACCGTCTGTGGCTATGTTGTCGATGGGGAGGTTGTGAATGTGAGCCATATATCCAATAGCTGAGAATATCACAATGCCGGCGAACAAGCTGGTGGCCGAGTTCGCCAGGGAGACAATCAAAGTGTCCCTGTGTGGAAGAAAAGCAAAACAAAGTTTATCAAGTCAAGACTGAAGGGGGTAGATGTGCGCTTGACGCCCTGCTAAAAAAAATTCTATCTGTAATAGGAGAAATATTACTCCCATTTGCCACTTTAAAGAATTATGTATCTTTGTAACATTATGTAACACTCACGGTTTGACAATGCAATTTTTGTGATCACCAACTGTGTGTAGACAAAACAAATAAAAAGATCTAGGCCATGATGTCCTAGTTTCCCTCAACAGTCACAATAAGAGATGTACTTTGGCCCTGCTCTAGTTTTCCGACTCTGATGGAAGTGATGACTATAAACTGTACATGCATTCGTGAGTCTGAGAGGTCAAGCGCAGTGCATCAATAGGACTTTGCCCAGCTCAGAAAAGCAGAGTAGGCACTTGCCAGTGTGACTAAAAAGGAGACGCTTTTCAAAGCTGCCACTTCTGCCCACCTGAGGATGTTGTTGTTGAACTTGTTGTAACTGGCCATGGAGATCATGGACCCGAAGCTGACGCCGATGGAATTGAAGATCTGGGCGGCGGCATTGACCCATACCTTGACAGGACAAGAAAATACCAGGCAGCAGAGCGCGTGTGCGTTAAGGTCGACGCGTGCCTATACGTAAAGCCTGGCCGCGCAGGTATACAACCTGTTCCAAAATTACACAATCTCCACCATTCATTCAAAAAAATTTCCTCAGGTTCACCTCTTTTTGCGTTTTAACATTTACATTCACATTTAAGAGCAGTAAGTGCATAACCAGGGCAATGCGTACCAACCGTCACAAATTCTACCGCTCAAAGGTTATGGGGGTGGACGACCTTCAGCACAATTACTGTAGTATCTGGGCCAAAGAGGGCAGGTGTGTCTATCAATGCCCCTGATCTCGCCTGAGTCAGGTGTACTGAAGAGAAGGCCAGCACAGAGACAGCAGATAGCAAGGATGTGCAGGTGGTAGCTTAGATACACAGGCAGGTGTTAATGTAGCCCGCAACCCTCTTACTGGAGGGCACAAGGGTTGGCACAGATGGGCCCTTTCGTGAACAGTTCGGACCCTGGAATGCTTTGTAATACTATGAGGTAATTTGGGAGTGACAGGTGACGGGGGGGGGGGGGGTTGGGGTTAGTCAAAAGTACCTGGACCTCCAGCAACTTGCGCCAGTTAGGCATCAGAAAGTAGAGTATCCCATCCCTGGCCCCTGGTAGCTGCACATTGTTAACCATCAGTGCGAACAGAATGAAGTATGGAAACGTGGCCGTGAAGTACACCACCTGCATGGACAAAAACGGGACACTTTTCACCTACGTCCACCGGAGCAGCAGTGTAGTGTAACGGTTGTACCCTTGAGCAAGGTTATATTTAGACCACCGAAACATCGGGCGTGGGAATAACACGTCAATTTGTAGGCGTTTCTGTTGAAACTGTTGATACAAAGTAACTCATGCGGACAGCTCATTTTTACATATCTATATATATATATATACACAAGCGCAATGTGTTCTCATTTGATCGAGGATAGCCTTTAGTTCAAATTGTTTTGCAGGCATGTACACCAGCTAGCTCCAACCAGTGACTCCTCAAATATTTATATTGACAGGAATATTTTCATCATTGCTACAACCTCTGGCAGCTGGTTGCTATGACAATGGGGAGATTTAATATGATGATTCTAAGGTTGAGAAAGAGAGTGAGAGAGAGAGAGAGAGAGAGAGAGATAGAGAGAGAGCCTTTCGACACAGAAATTAAATGCCTGCTCTATGCAGTAATACAATTACTTAGGTTTGAAATTAATTTCAATCATGCAGTGAATGAACTGAGAGAAGGCACGCAGGGCTTTTTATGCCATAAAACGACAAATTTACATTGAAATTCCAATTAGAATTTGGCTTAAATGGTTTGAATTAGTAATTGAACCAATGGCCCTATATGGCAGCGAAGTGTGGGGTCCACTCTCAAATCAAAATTTTGAAAAATGGGATAAACACCCAATTGAAACCCTGCATGCAGAGTTCTCTGAGAACATCTTACATGTACAAAGAAAAACAGCAAACAATGCATGCAGGGCAGAATTAGGCCAATATCCTTTATTAATCAGAACTCAAAAAAGAGCAATCAAATTTTGGAACCATTAAAAAAAAAAAAAATTTATTTAATTAATTAAAATTTTCTATAAAAATGCATTATGCTGGTGAAAACCGGAATTACCACATCTCCCGCTGTCCAGCTACGTGAGGATAGTCACACCCAGCTTGAGACAAAAACCAAAATGACCACATCTTCCCGTGTCCGGCTATTCTGGTATAATGGTAATATCGATCATATGCTTGTTTTCGCCAAGCTATCCGCAGCTCCAACTAGTTGTACATGCGCTGCCCCTGAACCTCTACCAGTCATCCTAACTCAGGAAAAGAGAAAGCAGAAATAAAGTAATAAAGTGAATCTACACTGACCTTCCCAGTGGATTTGACCCCTTTGAAAATACACAGGTATACCATAGCCCAGGCGAGGATGAGGAGGCCGAAGAGCTCCCAGCGCAGACCACCCAAATCTTCGATCCCATTGGTCATCTCCAGTAACCTACGGCTGAAACGCAAGCATTGGACAACAGGCATCCGGTTGTTCGTGCCTAGTTTATTTTGCTAAAATGCATCACCAATGATCATATTATCAGAAAATGGAAGTGAATTGCAAGAAAGGAGGCAACCCAAAATGGCAGTCTATGGAAGACTCCTTTCCCGCAGTCTATTTACAATTAGATTTATGCCAGAAGGTTCAGCCGATGAGTGCAATCAACACTTGCTGTGCACTGAACGGGATTAGCGTTTTCGGGAATGCTAAGTGCGATTTAGGAACGGGAAAAAATAATTACTAATCCAAAATGTGACTGTTTCCTTTTGGTAAACAACAACGACGACAACAACTTACTCAAAAAACTGTTGGCTTGCAGACTGAAGGTGCGTGGCGTTGCCAGGAAAACCGGTGGAACAGTTAGCCAAAACATTCCAGGTATTGTTACAGGATTGCCAGGGCAGGGAGCTTTGGAAAGTGTTGAAGAAGTAATAGAGGGTCCAGGTCAGGAGGACATTGTAATAGGTGCTGAGGACATAGGAGATGACAATCGTGGCGAGTCCCACACCTGGAGAGGGACAAGAACACCACAAGTCAGGAACCACACGGCAACGCTAACGGCGCTGCTGTTGTTGTAGCAGTAGCTGTTGCATGCTCTTTTGTGCCGCTTCTGTATGCATTTTTGTTTTCCAATGTTCTCTCATTCAAAGGGTAGGCCTTCACAAATAACAACCTGAAATAACCTTGTAAATGACAAAAACCTTTCAGAGCAAAAGACTGGCACCAGTTAATCTCTCCCACCTTCCCCGTCCAACTTTCCGCCCATTCAATTCAATGTTGTTTTTTGCGATTTGAGAAATTGAGGCTGTACCTTGTTCCACGTATCCAAATAACTAAAACAGACGTACAAAGTTACAGGCACCCTTGAGTAATATGACCCAAAAAAAGTCTACATAAAATATATAAAATAAACAACACAGGTAACAAGTTATGTATACTCTACGTATATGTGTTTTCTGTAAGAATCCTCAAAAAGATAGACGTCAAAATTATTGTTATGCCAATGTTCAATACTTGAGTGCACCCTAGCACAGTTGAGAGCCACTGTGCTTGCCCATGCCTGAACAGCGTATTCAGGAGAAAAATAAGAGTGGCTGAAGAGGTCCAAGTGGTAGTGATTCATCCAGCAAAATTTTCCACTAAAGCTCCACCCCCCTCCCCCTTCCCAGAATCTTCACAAAGCCATAACAGCTCATATCCATGGACAGTATTCTAAAAAGGGCTTTAAAAGGAAGTAAACAGGGAATCAAAACCAGAGGTCCCTCGCTTGGCCCGTTTCCATCACCGTACCGCACCGTGTAACCGAGATCTTCTTTGATCTGATTTTTGTTAAGTAAAAGAAACTATATTTCACTACTCCTCCAGAGAGGTACCAAACAAAGATACCAGGAACTATGGGGTGGAGCTAGCACATCGGCGATTGGTCAAACGCAAAAACGTCCTGTGAATGGTCATATGCAGAGAAAAACAACCGCCATTTTTTAATTCCTGGATACAAATTTGAAATAAATTCATTAACAGCAGCTTTCACTAATAAGTAAGCTTTTACTTTCAGCAACATATATTATGATATGGCCAATAACGTTAGCGCTGCAACAAAAACCAACTTTGTATGTAAAGAAATATAGCTTATATCGGGGGTCTATAATGTTTAGTGCAAAATAAGCGAGGCATGTGTCCGGAATACACAAATATAATTTATCATTAATTTTATCTGTTAACCTCCATCAGCATAACTCCTCTGGAAACCAGAGGTATCAAATGAGCAGGAGACACGCCATTGGTTAAAACATTCCTAAACTTGATTAACCTACCCATGACCCCAGTGGGAGACAAAACAGTTGAGCAGAATCATGGTTGGAAGACCTTGGACTTTGATAACAAGGTGAGCACAGCTGGAACAGGGACAGAGAAGACGACGTTGTGTGAGGAACAAGGCACAAGGCTGCCGATTGAGAAAAGGAACCCTAATCAGACTCGTCTAGTTTTAACAGATAAAGAAGCCAAATTTGGGTGAGAAGGGACAGTGGGGGGGGCCTAAAAGTGCCAACCACAGCGCAAACAAAACTGGGACGAGTACAGCACTGGACTTGCAACCACTGGACGAAGAAAACGCGACCGTGAATCAGCATTCCAGCGTCGTTCTTGCTGACGTGTAGATTCACAGGAAACAGGAAACAGAGCAAGCGATCCTCTCTGTTGACTCTGCGCGCACTTTGAACTGCCAAACTCTGTATTTGGGTCGCTCAGTTGAGCAGCCAATGGCACTTCTTTATTAATACAGTGCTTAGTCATGGGAGAACACGGCCGCTGCGACGAACGCCAGAATCATCGACCCACTATAAAGGTCAAAGAGAAATGTACATACACATCTGATTAACTCGTGTTTCCTAAGATAAATGGTGTACATTAGGGGGTAAGGGTACGCTTTAAACCCAAAAATCTCATTTTCATACCTTTCCATAAAACCACAATACATACAGTAAGCATATTCAATTTTCTTGTTTATAGAATGAATGTGTCATCATTACCCTTCAAGACAGAACAAAGTGCAATGCAGGGCGTGTGCGCGCATGCGTGTGGTTGTCCAGGACATAAGCCATGACAACATTAATATTTAATTCTGTTTTACAGTTATCCAATATTTTATTTCCTACATTAAAAATGGTATATTGTAAAATTCCCTTTTTAAAAAAGACAATTACCCAGGTATGGAAAAATGTGGTAAGTAGACCATCAGACCCAACATATCTCTGAGTGTTTCCTTGACACGTGACATAAATGGTTGCATACCTTGGTTTGCAGCATTTATTTGGAGAGAAAAAGCCAAAGAAATCCTGAAAAAATGAAGGCAGGGAAAAAACCATCTCTTTTAAATATTTTTAGGAAGCTATAAGTAATAGTTTTTTCCATGTTAGTTTAAATGATTATTATTTTTTATTTTTTATTTTTTTTAAACCAAATTGTAATCCTAACACCATCCTCCTCCTAAAAAGTCAGTTAATTCAGTAACATCCGTGCACACAAAGCCTGTATGCATTCAACCAACCATCTCTTCTTTATACCCACCAGCTGAGCTGTACAGCCACTACATTTGAGTAAAGCCTTACCCAGTCTACAGGTGCAAATCCGGAGGATCAGACATTACCCAATGAGCCTAACAGAAATTTAATATTAAAATATATGATTTGCAATTTGTACTCTGGTAAATAGACAATATATTCACTTTAATATATTGCAATAGATTACACCGGTGTGAAATATATTATCATTATAAAAAGCTCACATATTTACAATATATTAGAGTATATTCCCATCTCTATCTGGGCAAAGATATAGTCATTTAGGTCTCACTTCACGGGACTCCGAAGGACAGTTGGCAGTGACCACAGGTTTGTGGGGCGCACAACCGCACCCAGAAGCAGTGCTTATGCACAAGGGTCTACGACCCTTGGTTATGGAAGCTAACAGTTGAGGTCCACACACACTTATAATTCTGCTGCTGTTACATCTCCTGTATGCCTGGGAAAATGTGCCGTTTAGGCAAACTGGCTTCCCTACAGATGTCCGACAGCATACCTGATAAAGATAAACAGTTCTATCGAGTATGAGGCTGGTTTCATGGAATGTTAGGCTCCACTGATCCCATCGGACTTACAGGGTCTGCAGCGATCAGCAAATAATTTGGAAATACATCCGTGTAGGCAACGCAGCTGCCCGAAATTAGCCCTCGCAAAAGCTTAAAAACACCCTTGTACGATGCGCTATGTGAATCCTTTGTTATTTGGTTTTTGTTACGCCCATCGCACTGAAGAACTTGTTCAAACAGGAGGTGCCCAGAGCGTGGTTTGGCAGACGACGGGATACCCCGTGCTTGCATTGCCCTGTCACATCACGTCGCCCGTGCTGGCTGCTCATTTTGATTGGCCCCCGAGAGGACAATTAAGCGGCAACTCCCCCTTCCTCTGTATTGTACCGTGAGAGAGAAACTAGCTTTGGCTAATCCAGCTGGAGCTATCCGGCATAGTACAGAGGATCAGAGTCTGTTCCCATCACTGCCAAACAAATTCCAGCCTCCAGCCATCCCCCCAAAAAAATCTGTTTTTCACAACACACATGGAAACAATCTGTATTAAAAAAATAAAAAAAAAATTTTTTTTTTTTTTTTTTTTTTTTTAAAACGTTTGTCATTGAAACTGAAAGTTATGATGAATTTAGTTGCATATTCAAATCAATATGGCCAGCTGTGGCTCAGATATGTGACACTGTATTTCACAAACAGAAAGTGAAGTCAAGGCTTTTCTTAGCACCCATTAGGCACATAGTGTTCCTTCTTTTTTTTAATTCTTTTTTTTAAACAAATTCTCTGTGACAGAGCATTGTTTTGACAGGAAGTCTCTGCACCGTTGGTTGTATTTATCAGCATCAAACAGAAAAAGGGATCTATGGCTTTGGAGCCAAAAGCTATGAGACTCTCTGTTTAAAAAGAGAACTATGCACAGTAACAATACATTTTTAAAAAACTAAAGTGAGCCAATGACAGCAGCAAAAAAGGGCTTCCAAACCTCAGCATAGAGATTTTAGTGAATAAAGGGACTTTGTAGGTACCAGTTAATACGCACACACACACACCAGTAAAGTAATGGATGTGGTTTTCAATACAGTACACTGACTGATGAGTCACTAGAAAGTCCCATTAAATGAAGCAGTCTTTTGATTGGTTGAACGGGCGAAAATTATATAACGGCTTTGTTTGTAAGGAACAATAAAAATGACTGGCAGATATTATTTTCTTCCAATTTCACTGACCAAACAATTCACCACCTGTACATTTCAGCTTTCAGTCATTATTTGTGTAACATTTCAACACATTTATCATAGAATTAAACTTTGCCATGGATTTAGATTACACTAGTTTTAAAAACAAATGCCAAGCCAACCCTGAAAATATATATTGTATACCTGCCAATAAAAATAAAGTTGGAAGACAATAGCTTTTTTACCAGTTTCTCCATCAAGGGCACAGTTGGTACAAACAAACCTTGTTCCCAATGAATGGAATAGAACATTTACATCCCACTTGCCTTGGAAGAATATTGGCAAATCGTCAGTGTTTCACTAAAACATTCAAAAAATGTAATTCTCAGGAAAATTCCATTTCCCCCCATTCACCAACATAGCATTAGAGTTTGATCTTGTGGGGTTTAACTTTGTCAGGTATTGTGTTATGACGTCTATATACTGCATAGGGCAAAACTGGAATTTCTTTGCATGTTAAAAACAAAAAGGGAAAAAAAAAAAAATTGACATATGAGGTTTTTGCATGACATCAACTAAATTAAACAATGTAATTCCTGTACGCAATGTACACAAACACACACATGCACATAAACATGCTAATTAGAGCAGAAGCTAAATACCTTAAATATTAAGTGCTCCATAGCCCATCGGGACAACATGCATTTTGTGTGCCTTGGTACTCCCAAGAGGAGATATTACAACCTAGATGTAACAATGCAGTCCCGTCTAACCACTGAAAATCCCCCCTGTTTAAGGAAGAGCAGCTCATTAGAGGAAGTGACATAACGGCCAGTAACAGATAAAATGATGGAGCACAAACCAGATGAGACTTGTTGTTAAAGAGAGACGATGGGAAAGAGCCTTGTGGTAAATCCTCAGAAGAAGTGGCATTGTGTTTGTGCATGCAATCATTCTATTACAGATTGCATTACACTATTCCAGGAAACTAGAGAGCTACAAAGAATTTTTTTTGTGTGCACTAAGACTATTTATTCAGCGTATCTGGTAACTAAATCTACCTAAACCATACAGTGTTTGACGTCAGTTAAAAACCAGTTCACCATATTTTTTTCATCGTGTATGGCTTTCTCTAATTTGGTGGGTATAAATATCAAGCATGCAATAAACACAATGTTTAATGTTTTCAAAAGTCCTGTGCTGAGTTTGTATACAAAGGTGTTGTGTGGGGTCATTTTGGCCCCAGGCTCTGTAGCTGCATAAAACATAAGAAAATATACAAAAAGAAATTGTATCAGATTTTTTGTGGGTGATTCTGGGAACTTTCTCATACAGGATTTATAACACAAACTTTCAATTTCCTCCGGCTCAAAAACGAGAAGTTTCACAGATGTTTAATATTTAGGGATAAACGGCCAGTCAATTGGGAGATATTAAGAAGGTGGTACAAAATGTGTCGATTGTTCCATTACAGTAATTTTGTGTTGGCCCAAACACATAAGGCGTCATAAAATTTCAACATAAACGGAGGGTTAAAGAAGAGTCAAAATAACAAGAAGTGCTTAGACGTGTATTATTTTCACTTTAAAATAATTATTTTTTAAATAATAGAAAACAGCACGTGGATGTTCGCAGCAAGATGTAATTGATATCAACATAAAGAACAGTCATACATTTTTAATTCATGTGTAATTAATATTTAATATGGTGCCAAATAGCCAGGACTATACCAGGACATTTGGCAGGATGACTTGAATAGGACAATGGCATTGATAAATGTGTATGTACTGCAAGTTGTACAGTTGAGACGCTGTTATCTTGAGGACAGTTCATACTGTCAATAAGCACCATTCTTTTGCAATGACAGGCATATGACATTTACCATGTGAGACAACATATCAAAAGAATATACAGAAAGAACTACCTGATTTAGGCCCTTATCACTGAGCCAATTTCAGGCTGTAATGAGTGATAAATTCAAGTGACGGACCCATAAGTTTTGACCGGGTAGACTTTCTCTGCCTTAGAGGAGATAAAAAAACTAAGGAGAAAAGGTCTTCAGGTTAGAACAGGCAAAACCAAATACCTTTGCCCAAGAAAGGTGATGACTGTTGATGGCTTGGTTTTTGTTTTGGCGTCAAATGAATGAGTGTCCATCAAATGTCAAATGTTCTGTATATCCACACTACGTTCCATTTCAGATACGACAGACAGCTAATACTTACTACAGCTTAAAGCAATGGATATGGTTACCTTTACAGGTGAGTCACTCCATCCATGTCTGTTAAATGAGACTGCCTATTGATTGGCTGAAGGGTCCAAAATTAAATGAATGGACTTTAGAGCAGAACCCTCACAATCACAGTTGTCAGGTAGGCGTGCGTACTAAAGAGCCTTTGTCATTTGTGAGAAGTGAAGCCACTCAAACAAGGAAAATGTGATCGTCTGGCATGATTAAAAAGATCTGCATGATAAAATATTGTGGATATCCAGAATGCAAATTAAATCGATTTGGTTTTTTTTGTTTTGTTTTTGATTGCCGTTCAATGATTTGCTCAAAAACTTGATTATATATGAATCTTTAATAACTTGAATTTGCAATCAGGGGGCGTCTGCAGTCAGTCCATCAGACTTGTTTTAAACTATGTCCCAGACAACATCTAAACACAGTTCATTTTGTCCTTAATTTAAAAAAACTAAACCAAAAACAGAAATACTCTTTCCTGAATCTCTTGCTCAAAGGACAAAGTGCATTGTGGTTTGACTGAATGAGATCTGGTGTTAAACAGATTTAATTACACACACGGAATAAACGCTCACAAACACCACGTGAGCTCACAAAGAGACAAGACTGAAAGACTGACTGCCAATTTTTTAATGTTCAGCGAGATAAACAACCATCAACAGGTCATCAGAAATCATTTGGTCAGGTGACAGACAGGTAGAGATTTTTTTGGGGGAAAAACACAAATCTAACACACAGAATTATTCTTTTTTTTTTTTCTCCCCCTAGAGTAAAACAGTGGACACAGACAGGGGTGATGTCCATGGATAATGTCTGCGTGTTCCCCTGAAACCACAGTCCAGCAAAGAGACAAGCGAGCGCTTCCAAATGCATATTTTTTCTTCCTGCCGAGATGTTCTCTTTCACCTGACTCGCTAGTTTTTTGGGGGCTTGGATTCAATATATACAAATAAAACTGAATCGAAGCAGTCACTATCCTGACCCTTTATAAACCTATATTTAATATTCAATATGAGTCTCATAAAAATAAAACAAAAGATCGTTTAAACTGGATAAATATCACTCATAATTATTGATATTTGTCTCCTTTTTAAAAATTTTTAAACTGTTTTTTTTACAGTGGGCATTATTATTAATGATTGTATTGCTGGTGTTTAATTGTGCACAGCGGTCAATGCAAGGCAAGATACTGTTCAACATATCTGTATTTGTTATAAATAAATATCTGTATTTGTTATAAATAAATATCTGTATTTGTTAATCAGTGTTGACAGTTATCATATTTATGTCAAGCTGGGAGTAATATTGTATGTGTGTACTGAATTTCCATTCAATACATATCAAAACTACATATAATAATTAGCCTGTTCAAGAACCATAATCCAATTTTTTTTTCTGTCAATGTTGCATTGTTAATAATGCCATTATATTGATAAGAGTACCTTTTAAACAAATATTATTCTTGTACTATTGATTTAAGTATAATTACACACAACATTGCAAGTAACAGTTTGACCTGAACTCAAATATATCCTGCTTCATAGATAAAATACACTGTTGCCAGGAAACTATTTGTTTGCAAATCCATTACCACTTAAATTAATCTTTTGCATGCATGTAGGTTATGTCTTTTACTGGCTCAAGTGTTGTAAATGAGAAACTCCTACTGTTGAAAATAGTGTAACTAGAGGGCAGGGCTGTACAATACATTTTTATATCAATACCCCATTGCTGAAAAAAAGCAGTGTTTGAAGATTATAGAGGTGGAGTCTTGTGGAACATGGGTGGCATTTCTGAAGATAAGTATTTGACTTCAAAGCTCATCTCGGCTTAAAAATTTGCCACATAACCCGATACCGTGGCTTACACATTACACTGCGTGAAAACACCCATCTTTCTCGGTTTTACTTATAACAGCACAGCGCTTGAACAATTGCTGTTGTGACACAACCCATTCCCAAAACACTGCAGTCAAGGCACTTCTACAACACCCCTCCATATTGGCACAGAGAGCGGTCTATGACCCCTCCTGCCAATGATGACTCACAAGCCTCTTAACCCTTTAAGGTATAAGATCACACATATGTGATTAGAATGCTTTTAACTGAACATTCTAATTCTGATGTAACAATCACTACTGGTAAAGCAATGTTATAGAACACCGACTTAGAATTTCGAAAACAAAAATTCCAAAAAAAGAAAAACCTGCTCTTCAAAGGGTTAAAGGCATAGAGCACTCAATGACCATTTGCTGGACTGTTCCACGTGACACACGACTAGGGCTGCACGATTATGGCCAAAATTATAATCACGATTATTTTGATCAATATTGAAATCACGATTATTAATCACGATCATTCAGAAATTTTATGGAAACCATATTTTCATTTTATTTTCATGTTTAAATTAACAAAAACTTCAGTTTCGTGCTTCCAGTTCACCTTATCACAGTGCATATGTATATAATGTAGAAAATATTATAAAATGTAATAAACACTTTTCTTTTTAAACAAATTATAAATTAACAGAGCACTGCTTTCACTTCCATGTTGCATTACATTCCAACTAATGTAAGTTTTTGTATAAAAAAAAACTTAATAGGTTTTTATTTACCTGTGTTTTCTGGAAGCAAAATATACAAAAATTACCCAAGAGATAAAAGGCTAACTAAAATAAATATGCCATCACTGAATATAATAATTTAAAAAACATTCAACATCTCATTTAGCTGTTTTCACTTGTCTAGTCATCAGTTTATCACTTTTTATCACTTTTACAGTTCAATTGTTTATCACCGTGTTCCACGCTGTTTCTCTCACCGCCTTTAGTTCAAGCTATGTTTCCATCTAAATGTCATTCGAATTTTAAGCGAACTTTTGGAAAGTTCGCAAAAAGAAAAAAAAAGAAAATGCGAATTAGGTGCGTTTCCACCAACTGAGTTGGAGCGAAGAAGTAGAGGTTGCATATCGTAAACAAAACCAGTTGCCTTGGTAACATACCCACGTGGAGAACATAACGCTTGGCAATAAAATGGAAAGAGGTCTGCAGGAATTAGTTTCAGCTGGGCAAGTTGTAATTGTCCTTTCAATTCAACTAATATTGGCCGTGTTTAATGCTATCCGAAGACGAAGACAGAGAGATGCATTGATTTTGATGGAAACGGCTGATCAGTCACGTGAGTTCAATGTTCGCTACGTCAGAACTTATTCGGCAAATGTGTTTCCATCTACCGTTTTGCGCATTAACTCTTTTTCGCAAAAGACAAAAACCACCTCAAGCGAGCGTATAAACTTTTTTGCGAATTAGAGTAAGTTTTTTCGAATTTTGCCGTTTCCATCAACCTTTTCTGATGCGATACTTGAAAATGCGCATAAAATTAGGTTGATGGAAACATAGCTTGCAGTCTCTCTATCACTCATCTGGACTGCTATCTCATTTGCGTGCCGCAAATGAACCTCTCGTTCGCCCGCCCCCTGGTGGTTGGCTGACTGTTGATTAAGAAAGTGCTTGATTTGATGCAGCAGAGCCCGCATTTTAAATAGAAAAAAATCGCGGACAATCACGTTAATTTAATCGTGGCAGCTGAAATCGTGATCGTGATTAAAATTCGATTAATTGTGCAGCCCTACACACGACGTAACGAAAAGGATGAAAACGGTCATGGTCCAGCCGGATGCGCCTTGTGTCCGGCCTGAATGGAAAAAAAACACTGGGAAACAGTTCTCTCACCTTTCAGCAGAGGGCAGATTTTAGCGAGGGCATGTACTGGTCCCAGGCGTGTGTACTGCCCAATGGCAAACTCCATGAAGAGCAGGGGGATCCCGCACAGAAAGAGCATGATAAAGTACGGAACAAGAAAGGCCCCTGGAAAAGAATGTCACAGATTAGTTTACCATACAAAACACAGATTTTTTTAATTCGTACATTATACAAATGTTACACAGTAGCATTTGGGCAGTGGTTGGGCAAGTATCTTCCCTCCAAAATCAAGAGGTTTGTACTATGGCTGGCCAAAAAAAAAAGTCGCCGTTGCACCCGTCATGCATAGTGCCCACTGTACAAGCCTCTGGAGGCAGTGTTATGATCTGGGGTTGCTTCAATCTGTCAGGTCTAAGCTCAGCAACGTTATGCAGCAATACAATGTAGCTGAGTACCTGAATGTACAGAATGACCAGGTTATCCCGTCAATGGGCATATTCCAGGACGACAAAGCCAAGAGTCATCGGGCTCAAATTGTGAAAGAGTGGTTCAGGGAGCATGAGGAATAATTTTCACACATGAATTGGCCACCAGAGTCCTGACCTTAAGCCCATTGAAAGTGAAGCTGCAACGCCCTGCTGTGGATTGGCCGTCATATCGGTTGGAACACTATTTTGACATGGGGCAGAAATGGCCCTATTTTTGTGCTGGGTCCTGATAAGAGCACGCCCTGTACCAACCCACAACGGGCCATCCCACCTCGGGAACCAACACACACTTCCCCGCCCCTTATCGTGCCAGCCTTGCACTGTAAAACCAGCGTTACTCAAACAGGCTTTCTGCAGATAAGGTGGCTCTGCCTGTGCAAGGGAGTCAGTGAGTAGCTCTGACAGGGGACCCACCCGGGACCCACAGGGGACCCACAGGGGACCCACCCTTCCCTGCACTGGTAACAAAGGGACAACAAAGAAATGCGCAGCTGCAAATCTAAAACCACTGACCAATTACCAGCCGCGGTCTCTGCAATAGAGACCGCCAACCCATATGGAGGATAACAATGAGGTCATTCAAATGTTTACTAAAGCATGTGAACTGTGTACTTCATTTTCAGCCTTTTTTTTGGTTTAGTCTGTGTTTTGCTCATTTTATGTTAAATTATTTTTTTTTAAATATTTTTTAATGGTTTTATGCAGGGACTTTAAAAAAAAAAAACTTTATTATAGGCGATACAAATCTGGCCCTCGAAGCCAGTAGTACTGCTCGTTTTATTTAATACCAACCGATAAAAAGATAAATGTTTAACTAATGCCACTGCTTGGCCACAGATTTAACTCAACAAATGTCCCAGGTTTAAATCAGTTTAAATCAGATTTGAGGGGAAGACCAGCAATACTACTACAGGCATAAAGGCCCAGATTTGAATATCTCTGCTTTATTACCCATTTTAAATAAATGCAAATAAAACTATGGCAAGGACATAAATTGCAAATTTGTATTGAGATTTTCATGAAAACCTGAGCCACATGTTTTAATGTAAATTAAATCCTTCCCAGCTTTTCCGTGTGCTGTTCTCACTCTACTTTTCAGTTAATGACCCTCACGAGGCTGAGAGTGTCGTTAAACCTTGATTACTGGCACGGTGGCACCTGCTGGTCGCTGCCAGCCTATTTAAGCTGATCACTTCAGCTCTCTCTCTCTCTCTCTCTCACTACACCCAAACCCTTTATTGGTTGTACGTTTGCCGTGTGTGTTTTTGCACCCTACAACAGTCACACCATATTTTACACACATCCACCATTGACACTCTGACAGTAACATTCCGTATGTTTGATTGTAGTTATGTTTGAGTTGTGTTAAGTTTGAATAAAGTTACTTTTTTTTTTGCACAATTTTTGCACGGTGACCTCCCTGTAGTCACACTGCTTGAGCCAGTCTGTGACGGGTAGTCTGTGTTTTGCTATTCTTAAGGGTTTTTATAGACTACAAGAAAGTGAATTGATCAATTAATGCCACTAATTGGCCAGTGATTTAGCTCACCTGGAGTCCCAGGTTTAAATCAGTCCTGAAATGAAAAGCAGCAGCACTTCTGGCCTCGAGGGCTACGTTTAGATATCCCTGCTTTATTACCCATTTAAACAAAATGCAAATAAAACTATGACAAGAACAGAAAAGTAAACGGGAACAGTAAATTTGTATACTTTTCCAGCAGGCTTGAGATTTGCATGAGAACCCGACACGCGTATTTCAATGGAATCAGCACACTATTGCCACGCTGTATGCAATCCCAACGGACTGTACACAGAAAACCTTGTGCTTTGATTTTTCTGATGTAATGTTCAATGGTATTAAGCATTCTGGAAAATATAGGATCTGTACTGTATCGTCAATGGAGTAATTCCTAAATGTAATACTAATCATTTAAATTACGCCTGCGGAAAGAAGTTCCATAATTCAACATAAACTTTAGGATACACTGTCCAGCTTCAGTTTGAATAGGAACAAGTTAAATACAACCAAGCAATCTGCTTGCACTTGAGCTAATCACGGAAACGGAAAGCGGAAGTATAAACAAGGAAATCCTGCTGAATACATTTCAACGCCCACGTGCCCAAACATCGGTTGCGAGACAGACAATGTCTGTTTTTTTTGCTGTGTCACTGTACCATGCAAAAATTCACACCACATCAGCCAGCACCAGACTACAAAGAACAGTGCCTTGCTGAGTGCATTTTTGTCCACTCATACCCAAAAAACCGGTTGCTACACAATGTCTGTTTTTTTGCCGTGTCATTCTACCATGAAGAAAATTCACAGCAGCACCAGAATACAATGGACAGTGCCTTCCGAAGCCAATTCAAACATGCTGACCTATTTGTAATAGGCTACAAAGACTAGCCTAGGTGTTTTAAAAACAACAAATAGGCTATTCTTATGGTAATAGCAGCTAAATAACAAATACCAGTGGCTAAGCTAATGTCTTCCACAACTGTGTGGTTGAGAAGTCGCTATGAAAGGAATGCTGGTATTAAAGATAATAAATTTATCAAATTAGATCAACAGTAGGCTATAGCTGCAACCATGAATGGGGAAAAAATGTACGTGTGACACGCATGCACATTATATACATGTGATCAAGATTAATTTTGTTTTCATCATACATTATGGTGCTCATAGCTGGAGTTTAAACCATCAGGTTTAAACCTCTGGACCACAGAACTGCATTACGAATGGAGCAGCTATTCAAATCTGTGACATGAGGATTGGCTGCTCCAGTTGAAATGCACTTCCGTGGTCTCTAGACTCTACAGTCCCGTTACTCAAATCGTGGTCCGCTGGCTTTTCACCCTCCCTTTAACTGAGAGTCAGATGTGAAGACAGTCTGGCCAGTAATTGTTCAGCTAATTACCTTGGAGAAAAAAAAAACCAGGGCCGGATTTGGATTGGAGTACCCACGCTCAAAAGCAGGGGTATGCAACCCTGGTCCTGATGCTTCTGCTTTTTGAATGACAACAAATTTGGGCATTCTCTCTGTCGGTCACAGTATGACATGGTGTCCAAAACATAAGCAACTTCTAGTGGGGCGCAACATTGATAAAAAGTGTCCAGCAACACTTTTTTCAGTTGAAAAGTCATTTTTGTCAACCTCTCAAATTTTGTATACATTGTGTGTTGCAACGGAGTGTAATATTTATACTATTGGAATGCGGGAACATGCTCATAAACCAGTAATGTCAATAAAGTAATTTTAACTTAATTTACAGCGTTCAGAATATCAATGTAGGCCTCGGCCTACGATGTTTTATTACTGGGCTAGTAAACATGGCGGTCTTCCCTCGTGAAATTCTGTGAGTTTCGCCAAAGGTAGGTTGGCGTCACGCAATCGTCGGAACGAGTTTTGCCAAAGGTCTGCAGGCGTAAGGCAGGTGCTGGCGAGAGTTTCTCTAAAGGTTGGCAGCCAGAAATATTTTTTGGCCAAAGGAGCTCTCCTTTTTTATCCACATTCAAAAACAAGATTTTGAATTTTTGATACGTTGAATGAAAAGATTTTGAATTGAAATTGTTGCACCCCTATTGATTTCTGTTGTTGTACCATGCAGTGTGGAGACGTGTACAGGCAGCAATAACATAGCACTGCAGATCTATCTAAATGGCTTTTCTGGCTCACATTATGGCGACTGTATTTGGATCCAGATTTTATGCTTTCTTACTGTAGTTCCCTCCAAAATGCCAGGATGGAATATGGCAGCTACACTAGGTGGCATTCGGTTCCAATTTCAGAAAGGGGAGGGAGTAATCATATTCCCTCACTCCCTCGTTTATCCTCCCTTCCACCAAGGGTATAAAATGCAAGCTTCCAGCAAGAAAAGGATCCCAAATGCTCCACACAGAAAAAGTGGAAGGTCTTGTTTCAACTCTATGGGGTAGCTCTTCCTACATCGGTTCCAAGGGCTGTTCAGTTCAGTTTTGGTTTGTTCCTCGTCTATCCTCCCTTGCAGAGCACCTGCTAAGTTCACTTGTTGCACGTCACAAATTTCGACACCAAAGAGCTCCCCCAAGGGAAGAGAGCAAGTTAAGGGAATGTGTTAAATTGGATTTGAATGCAGCCCAGGTAAACATGGCAACCCTTAACTATCTGTAAGAAAGATCCATTAGATCGACCAAGTCACTTTAAGGTTTTTTACTTTTCCACCAGTTCAGGGTGTGGCTAGTGCAGGTAGATGGTAGACGGGGGTGTGGCCGGTACAGGTAGACGGGGGTGTGGCCGGCGCAGGTAGACGGGGGTGTGGCAGGCGCAGGTAGACGGGGGTGTGGCAGGCGCAGGTAGACGGGGGTGTGGCGGGGGTGTGGCTGGCGCAGGTAGACGGGGGGGTGGCTGGCGCAGGTAGACGGGGGTGCCCTATCAGCTATCGAGCAGCGAAGTCTCTACTGGCACCACGGGGTGAAGATGAATACCCTGACGACCGAAGCACTCGCTCCTCATGCAACGCTGAGGCCAACTGCGGGCCACTGTCGGCACAGCCCTGGACTTGATTCCAGATTACGGTGCACATCACCCCACCTTGGGCTGAAGCTTCAGTTGGACACGCTCCCAGATTTCCGCATTTGTTAACATTTACCATCATCTGGGAAAGTAGATTTCCCACGATCGTGGCATGACGATACAGCCGGTTAATCATTGCCCAAGGACGTTCATACAGGCTTGAGCTCACAACCAAATCGCCCCAGATCCAAAGATCTGTGTGCATAATGCATTCATTAAGGTCTCCATACCAATACTGATCCGCAAAGAGCCACCAAAGCTTTTTGATTGTGAAAAAGAATGCAAACGCACGCACACTTTGTGGGAAAAAAAACCCATATGAGAAACGGGATGGCCTTGGGAAATTGTCAAGTGGAACGCCTAGCAAAATAGTTCTATTTTCTTAACTAAGGAATGTGTGCAGCATCTCAGTGATCACATACAACGTCAAAAACAGCGAAACAAATGCATAAAAATGTATAATAAGCCCAATAAATACCAATACTGAACTATGTTTGTGTTTCTTTAATGAATTAGCTAATCATTTAAGCACCCAAACATATATCAAGTTAAAAATATTTATAGACACCAAGGGCTCGATTTACTATGACCTTTAGCGTGTGCAAAACCTTTTAGCGCACGCAAAAACTAATAACGCAACCATTGATTGGTGCAAAAGAAATACCATGACCAATCATTGGTCATGTTATTGGTTTTGCGTGTGCTAAATGGTGCTAAATGGTTTTGCATGTGCTAAAGATCTTAGTAAATCAGGCCCCTAGCCTCTGAGCTGGCTAAATGCATACCGGAGTCCCTGTGAGGGTTTACGGGGTTATTTTTTATGTCATTTTAGACTTATCTGCCTAGTTTTGCCATTTATTCATTACAATCTATATCACCATGGATACAAAAACATTTGTAGTCCATTTTAATATACTTGTAGACACCTCTGCTCAGAATGGAGAAAAATTGACTCAAATAATCGGTTGTGCTCTCATAATCAGTTACTGGATAGTAATCCATTTGGTATTCGTTATAAATTATTTATCCATTAGTTTCGCTTAATTTCTCAACCCCTTCTAAAGTTTTTAAGATCAGAGAATAAACAGACATAAGATCCATCCAATCCACTATCTACAGTACTCAAAAAATTAGAATATCGTGAAAAAGTTCAATATTTTTTGTCACTCATTTCAGAAAGTGAAACTCATATATATATATATATATATAGATTCATTACACATAGTGAAATATTTCAAGTCTTTATTTCTTGTAATTTTGATGATTATGGCTTACAGCTAATGAAAACCCAAATTCAGTGTCTCAGAAAATTTGAATATTGTGAAAAAGTTCAATATTGGAAACTCATGGGGTCCCACTCTAATCAGCTAATTAACTCAAAACACCTGCAAAGGTTTCCTGAGCCTTTAAATGGTCTCTCAGTCTGGTTCAGTAGGCTACACAATCATGGGGAAGACTGTTGACACCCTCCATAAGGAGGGTAAGCCACAAAAGGTCATTGCTAAAGAAGCTGGTTGTTCACAGAGTGCTGTATCCAAGCATATTCATAGAAAGTTGAGTGGAAGGAAAAGGTGTGGTAGGAAAAGGTGCACAAGCAACAGGGATAACCGCAGCCTTGAGAGGATTGTCAAGCAATATCCATTCAAGAATTTGGGGGAGCTTCACAAAGAGTGGACTGAGGCTGGAGTCAGTGCATCAAGAGCCACCACGCACAGACGAATCCAGGACATGGGCTACAAATGTCGCATTCCTCGTGTCAAGCCACTCCTGAACCAGAGACAACGTCAGAAGCGTCTTACCTGGGCTAAGGAGAAAAAGAACTGGACTGTTGCTCAGTGGTCCAAAGTCCTCTTTTCAGATGAAAGTAAATTTTGCATTTCATTTGGAAATCAAAGTCCCAGAGTCTGGAGGAAGAGTGGAGAGGCACATAATCCATGTATCTTGAAGTCCAGTGTGAAGTTTCGACAGTCAGTGATGATTTGGGGTGCCATGTCATCTGCTGGTGTTGGTCCACTGTGTTTTCTGAAGTCCACAGTCAACGCAGCCATCTACCAAGAAATTTTAGAGCACTTCATGCTTCCTTCTGCTGACAAGCTTTATGGAGATGCTGATTTCATTTTCCAGCAGGACTTGGCACCTGCCCACACTGCCAAAAGTACCAAAAGCTGGTTCAATGACCATGGTATTACTGTGCTTGATTAGCCAGCAAACTCATCTGACCTGAACCCCATAGAGAATCTATGGGGTATTGTCAAGAGGAAGATGAGACACCAGACCCAACAATGCAGACGACCTGAAGGCCGCTATCAAAGCAACCTGGGCTTCCATTACACCTCAGCAGTGCCACAGGCTGATCGCCTCCATGCCACGCCGCATTGATGCAGTAATTCATGCAAAAGGAGCCCCAAACAAGTATTGAGTGCATAGAAATTAACATACTTTTCAGAAGGCTGACATTTCTGTTTAAAATATCCTTTTTTATTGATCCTTTTATTGATGTAATATTCAAATTTTCTGAGACACTGAATTTGGGTTTTCATTAGCTGTAAGCCATAATCATCAAAATTACAAGAAATAAAGGCTTGAAATATTTCACTCTATGTGTAATGAATCTATATAATATATGAGTTTCACTTTCTGACATGAGTGACAAAAAAATATTTAACTTTTTCACGAAATTCTAATTTTTTGATCTGCACCTGTATACACACAGACATAAGAGGGAAATATAGGCTCTCACTTCTAGCCAATTTTAATGGCAGTAAAATCTGAGTGCATAATATATTTGGTTTTTAAATTCAATATGAAAATGTATTGCTGACTCAAAAATATATTTTTGCAGCAGAAACAAAGATGCTGTTGTGTTCGTGCATTTTTGTGTATGTGTGGTGGGGCTCGAAGTACAGGCTGTGTCAAAAAATTAATTTCACAACAGTATTTCGCAATCAGTGGAGGCTTTAACTTAAACTCAAACAGGAAACGCATAGACAGGATGTTTCAAGCGCAAGATGTGTCCCATGCTTTCTGTAAAAACAACAACAAAAACCCCAGACATATTTCTTTTTGTAACTTGACTGAAAAGCCGTTTGTACGGTGGCTCTGAAGTGCAAAACGAAAAAACAAAAAGGAAAATCAAAAACAAAAACTTGATGGAAAAACAAAAACTTTTGGCCCTGAAGTGCAAAACACAAAAACAAAAACTGTGTTTTGCACTTCAGATCTGAAAGTTTTTGTTGCTGTGTTTTTCCCTTTTGTGTGTTTGTGTTTTGCACTTCAGGGTCAAACGTTTTTGTTTGTATGTTGCATTTGCACATCAGGACCACAGGGATTTGTTTTTGTATGCTGTATTTGTACTTCAGGGCCGCACGTTTTTGTTTTTTCGTCTCAAGTTTTTGTGTTTCCTTTTTGTTTTTCCGTTTTGCACTTTAGAGCCACTGTACGTTTGTCTGTTCGAGTGTAAACTCAAACTTTATAATAAAGTAAAAAAAATAAAGTAAAGCATGGTGATGTTTGAAAAATGTGTCTTGTTAGTTTTTAAATAATTACTGCTAAAAAAAAACAGAAAAACCCAAAGTTTAATGCACTTTAACAATAAGGGTTGAGACTTGCGTGAGATTTTATCCACACATTTCAATAGAACCACAATGCTATGGGAATTTGGTCATGTCATTTACAATATAATTGACTACACGCTGTGTACCTGAATGCCTTATTTATTCCGCTGATGCTGGCTAATAATACAAGACCAGCTGGGAAATGTAGTCTCTATATCATCAATGGTATAAGATTTAAATAGGCTTAAAGGGACATTAGCCTGTCATGTGTTAACAGCAATGCAAGATGACCTATTTTATTCCACAGGCTTATGTTAATGTCAGATTCTGTATCTATCTAGCCAGAAAAACCAGTTTAGATAGGGCTTGTGGAATAACCCTTTGAAGTAAAGGGCTTGAGGAGCAGAAGAGCTTCAATGAGCATCAACATCATGGAAGTTGACCGTCTCAAGTGGGAAACTAGGACCACAGACCAAGCATGTGTTCGTGTCGCGCAAGTCCTGCACACGCGGTTTAATTTTTAGAATTACAGTTCACTAAACATTTTAAAGAAGAAAGTGTTCAAAAATGTGTGGATTGCATTAGTATGACTAGACAACATATTTCTTAGACTGGTTTCTATTTGCCTGGTTGTGATCTTGTGAACAGTTAGGTCAGTCATTCGGGTGTGGCCAGTTTTTCTTGAATGCTGGGTTTTGTTCGTATCACTTTTAATTTCCTGGTTATACTGCAGGGTAGTGTCTGGTTTGATTATGGAAATTTTTCTGTCTCATAGAAAACCTTTACCTAAATTAGCAGAAATTACAAAGTGCCGTCAAATGTTGGTTGCAGTTCTCATTAGATTATTAAACAGTTTCGAAAATGTTTTTTATGAGAAGTACCAGGATCTTGGCCACTATACCTACATTCTCCCAGCTTCAAATGGCTTTTTAAAATATACAGTTGCACTCAAAATTATTGAAACCCATAATGACAAAGTGAAAACACGTTTTTTGAAATTTTTTAAAAATGTATTAAAAATGTAAAACTGAAATCTCTCGTGCATAAGTATTCATACACTTTGCTTTAATGTATCTTTAAAGTATCATATTTCATATTTGGTCACATAGAGTCTTTTGATGTTGATGGGTCACAGACTTCAGGAAGTAACAGCATGCAAATAATATGTGACCAAATATGAAATATGATACTTTAAAGCAAAGTGTATGAATACTTATGCACATGAGATTTCAGTTTTACATTTTTAATATATATATTTTTTATTTCTAAAAACATGTTTTCACTTTGTCATTATGGGTTTCAATAATTTTGAGTGCAACTGTATATTTTAAAAAGCCACTTGAAGCTGTACCTTGATCAAATCAACCTAAGAACCTTTGTCCCAAGCCAAGCCCAACAATGACCATAATATCACAATGCTGCCCCCAAATATATATATCTGCAGCATCTGAATTAACAAGAGGTGGAAAAACAATTAAAACGGATATGAACAAGGAAGGGGACATGGTGTGCAATATTTCATTTGGATTTCTGACGCTGTTGAATGAGCTGCATTGTCTTCTCCAATGACACAGTACATTAGACCACATCGCATCGTTAGACGGACCAGCATCGGAGTCATAACTCGTCAGTAAGAGGTCATTAGGCTATGAGTAAATTTCATGCATTATAGCATGTGACTAACAACATGAATTGCGAACTCTGGGGCAAAAGGGCAGGACCACAGAAAAGGCCTGTAGACTATAGGAAATATATGTTTGGTCCACACGCCGATTCTGCCGTTTCCGCGCATTGGTGCACAATTGTTAAGTATTGAAATGGATAGCCTATAGGCTGTTGGCATAGGGTGACGGCTCCAGTTTCTCTGACAAATATCTGGCAAATTAAACATTCTAAGATGGTTTACCGAACCATAACCCACAAAATAAGTTGCACTATATGCGTTTGCTTAAATGTTTGTCTTTGACATCAGTTTTCGGTGTAGCCGTTCTTTCGTGACATTGTTTTATTGCCGCTGTATAGCTACCTACTGCATACACGAGCACGCCACCGTTCCCCTATTCAACATAAAGCTTGATTTTGCTTACCTCCACCGCTCCTGTAACAAAGGTATGGGAACCGCCACACGTTCCCCAGGCCAACCGCATACCCAACAGACGCAAGGATGAACTCCAGACGCCGACTCCACGTCTCTCTCCCTGAAGTTGCGCTATCCCCATTCTCCGGCACCACCACTTCACTGCTTAAGCTTGGTTTCAAAGTAAACTCAATCTCCTCCTTGTAGCCCCCATTGTGAACTGAAGTGGACAGTGCATTTTCCGCTCCCACTCCCATTATAGTAATATAGGTATACAATTACCTAGGTTACAAATAGATTATAAACAAATATTATTTAGGATAGGCTAGCCTACTAATTTTTGAAATGATTTGATAAAGGATTATAGCTACCAGATAGATGCTTTCAGAAATTACAGCCCCATGTGATTCGCTTTACGGCAGATTCACGAGACAGCAACAGGACTATTCAAATCTGTTAACCAGCCAACGAAAAAAATACATTTTAGCCTATGCGTAAATAAAATCCGCGTGCAATCTACTTTGCTATAAAATATACTGAAACATTTTCCATGTTATACGCAAATAGCCTACATGCTGTGATTGTCCTTGATTAGCAAACTATACGCAAACGAGCCGATTCAACCGCAGCTAACGCCAAGCCTACAAAGCACGCTACCTACAACCAATGTGAACCGTCGGATGTTGATCAGAGGTTATAACGGATAGGCTACATTCGCCTGTGTACCTGCTTACGTTCCATCCCGAGTTACACAATTTTTGTAACCGCCCCTGCATGCAGTAGATTATTGTAGGCTATTGCATGGTAGCGCTTTGGCTCTTGCCTTCTCTTGGACCAGCGTGGCTACCGCTGGTTTCTGATGTTCCGCCCCCAGCTATCAACGTCATAGCGGGCCTTTTAGAGCGAGGCGTGTAAAGTCAATCGCCGGTAATTTGCAGGGATATCTTCCTCGTTCGTGTCCCTCGCTATTGCAACTTCCTCGGGTGCAGTCATAACCCCTTTGCAGCATAATTAAAATCTTAACAGAAAAACATTCCATCATCAAGCATAGCCTACCGTGGGGTGGAAATATTTTGACAAAGTTAAACATCACACATTTCTTAAAATTTTAAAGCAAGATTACTTTTTATTGACATTTTTTACAGTTTAAAAATAATAACAAAAAAGGAAAAAGGTCCTGTGCAAAAGTAGGGAACCCTGTAATTTAGTACTTAGTAACTCCTCCTGCATGGGGCTATAACAGCTTACAAATGTTTCCTGTAGCCAGCTAAAAATATTTCAATTATTGCTTTTGGAATTTCCCCCCATTCTTCCTGGCAGAACACCTCTAGCTCAGAAATCTTATTTGGCCTTCTTACATGCACAGCATTTTTGAGATCTCTCCACAGATTTTAAATAATATTCAAGTCTGGGTACTGTGGTGGCCATTTCAAAACCTTCACCCGTCTTTCCTGGAGGTACTCCAAGGTGGAGTCTGAAAAAGTGCGTTTTCGGACCACGACAGAAAACAGACAGTGTTTCAGCTGAGTGGGGAGTTCGTTCCACCACTGGGGAGCTAGGGTGGAAAAGCTCCGCAGTCGGAATGTGCGAGAGCCGTTAACACGGAGGGGGGGAAGTGCAAGTCGCCCTGCAGCAGTAGAGCGAAGTGGTCGAGCAGGAGCATAATGCTGGATTAAGTCCTGTAGGTAAGAGGGGCCTGACCTTTTGACTGCAGTGTAGGCAGCCAAACCTGATCTTGGCCATGACTGGCAGCCAGTGGAGTGACCTCAGCAGGGGGGTGATGTGTGAGAACTTCGGGAGGTTGAACGCAAGCCAAGTAGCCGCGTTCTGGACCAGTTGTAGGGGCAGAATGGCACAGGCTGGTAGGCTTGCGAGAAGGGAGTTGCACTAGTCCAGACGTGAGGTGATCATGGTCTGGACAAGAAGCTGGGTGGAGTAGGTGGTCAGTTACGGCCGAATCCTTCTGATGTTGTACAGGAGGAACCTGCAGGACCATGCCGTTGCCCTGATGTGTTCTTTGAAGTCCAGCGGGAGGCGGTCACCATAGTTCCGTCGACGGTGATGGACAGGTCTAGAAGTGGGGAGGTCTTGGCATTGCATAAAGAGCAGCTCAGTCTTGTCGAGGTTGAGCTTCAGGTGATGGCTAGACATCCACACAGAGATGTCAGCCAGGCAAACAGATATCCTCTCCTTAACCTGTGGGGTAGAGGGAGGGAAAGAGAGGAAGAGTTGAGTGTCATCAGCATAACTATGGTAAGAGAAGTCATGTGAATTAATAACCAAACCAAGAAACTTAGTGTAAATGGAGAACAGCAGAGGACCCAGTACAGATCTCTGTGGGACTCCTGTAAAAAGTAGATGAGTACTTCAGACACTTAAAGACTTCTTTCTGACAACTCTGCCATGTATGTCTTTGTTGTTTAAAGTATGTTGTATTGTTATGCTGTGAACAACTAGACCTGTGTCTGCTACTCTTTTTTGCAGCCTTTTTGCAGTTATGTGTCGGTTGTTCTGAGCATTTCTCACCAGCATACCTGGATTATGGACCTGCCAGGGGACCTCCAAGCCTCAGGTCACGCACGGTGCGTGGCCCAAGACTTCTGAAGGAAGTTGAACGCCAGGGCCCTCAGTGCGCACAGCGCAGGCTGACCACTAGGCCCCTGGGTGCTTATAACATGAGCTAACCACTAGGGCCCCCCAGACCTCAGTGCTTACAATGTGAGGGCCCCCAGACCTCTTGGTGTTTAAAATGTAAGCTGACCACTAGGGCCCCTGGGCCCCTTAGCACTTACAGTGTGAGAACCCCCAGGCCCCTTGGTGTTTAAAATGTGAGCTCACCACTAGGGCCCCCCAGACCCCTCAGTGCTTACAATGTGAGGGCCCCCAGACCTCTTGGTGTTTAAAATGTAAGCTGACCACTAGGGCCCCTGGGCCCCTTAGCACTTACAGTGTGAGAACCCCCAGGCCCCTTGGTGTTTAAAATGTGAGCTCACCACTAGGGCCCCCCAGACCCCTCAGTGCTTACAATGTGAGGGCCCCCAGACCTATTGGTGTTTAAAATGTAAGCTGACCACTAGGGCCCCTGGGCCCCTTAGCACTTACAGTGTGAGAACCCCCAGGCGCCTTGGCATTTAAAAAGTGAGCTGACCATTAGGGCCCCAAGGCCTCTGGGGCCTAAAGCGTGATCTGACCACTAGGGCCCCTGGGCCCCTCCGCACTTAAAGCATGAGCAGACCACTAGGGCACCCGGGCCCCACAGCGCTTACAATGTGAGGCCCCTCGGTGCTTAAAATCATGAGCTGACCACGCTACAATATGCAGACATTGGCTTCCGTAAATCAATCACATCATTTTTGAATATACATTTCTGTTTCCCGCCTGTAGAAAATAAAGCCAGAAAAAGGGTATTTAAAGTGATACATTTCACAGAACAGGATTCAGACTAACTCCGCTGAATCCAGAGTGCATTGCTGTATCTGTCTCTCTGACAACTGCTGTTACGAAGAATAAACTTTGTCATTTTCAACGAACATCGGAGAAGTTCCTTTTGTCTTACAGCTCTGATGTTATATTCACCTGACAAATTGAAGCCCCAACGAGTAAATCACCTGGGCCTTAGTAATCATCTTTTTAAAAAGTAACAAAGAATAATCCAAAAGGGTTCCCAAACTGCACAGGGCCTTTTTTCTCTTTTTAAAAATTATTTTGAAACTGTAAAAAATCTTGCTTTAAAATTGGAAGAAATGTGTCACGTTTAACTTTTACCATTTAGCAGGTCAGGTTAGCTTCTGTTCACTTAGCTATTACTTGTAAAAGGCATTTTTACCAGGGGTGCCCACATTTTTGCACCCCACTATATGTTCTATTTTTTAGGCATGTTGATAAACATTGACATCTAGGCAACGTTAAGCATCGTGTGATGTCAGAGCCTACTGTGTCTTTACCACCTCAGCTTTGCACCAAAAACATTTTCAAATAATGATAGATCTGTTTGAAAAAAATTGTTTTAGACACACATATTTCAGACCTTTCATTGTAAACCCTTAACAAGACTGGCTACACTCCAATATATTTCAGTGTGAACGGCCAATGTTTATTTATTTACGTCAGTATATTATTACAATGCCATGTGTCGATTACCATTGATCCAATGAGTTGATGAATCATTTATCTCTTCTTAAGGGTGTGGTGGAAAAGGCATTCATTCTTCGGCACTGTTTGCAACTGAACACAATGTGCTGACTTCACCCACTGCAGCTTCATCTCGTGGGTTATCACAACTTCATTTTGTGAAGATGCTGCTGTTGGTGACCTGGGATTTACAGCCCACAATACGTCAACCAAGAAGCAAAGATGTAATGGCGGTTAATCTGGAGTCAGAAACTCTTTTGTGTGCTAAAAAAAAGAGAGAAACCTGTCTTTCCCCCGTCCTCTTGCTTGCACCACGCTATGCCTCTCGTCAGTGTCCAGTGAACTACTTTACCACGGACCAAAAATAACCTTTGAAGATAGTGAATTGTGGCTGATAGCTGAACAAGATGGAGAATTCCATGCCCCACTCGCAATACTTTGACAGGGCAATGTTTCTGTATTCCTCCCAGAATGCATCTCAAGTGAATGCCCCAGTCACAAGCAGTCATCTTAGGCAGGTACATTTCTGCAATGAAAAATGCGGATTCATGCAAACTATTTTAATTCCATTTATAATCATTAACATACATCAAGGTTTTCTGCTATGTTTTATTATTATTATTTGTTTTTATTTGGTATATTAATCTTTCCCAATTTATTTTGAGTTACGACTGGAATGTGCTGTTCTAGGCTTCATTAGTACATTTGAGAGATGACCACGGAGGTAAAGCAAGAAAAGGCTGAACTCGTTCTCAGTGAACGACCAAGAGAGATGCTCCTCAACTTGCCTGTGGGGGGTATACTTCGAAGCAGGATTTACTGAGTTAGCTGGATAACTGCACTGAGTAAAGAAAAGCCCGGAACCCTTCCAAATCTGGAACGTGAAGTAAAAAGAGCCTGTTTTAGGTTTTACTCAATGCGATTACTCAATTCCCGCCCCCGTCAGGTCTGTTTTCCCTTCCCTGTAGAAATGGAGGACATTTCAAGCTTTGTCTTACTTGTGCATTTGTATCGGACACCTGCCTGTGGGAGTGGTAAGGGGCGTGAGTCGTGAGAAAAGAAAAGGCTTGCAGCGTGTAATTTCTTATTCTGTACTAAATAGTTTGACACACCTATTTCAGTGGCCTGGCTGCAGTAGTACAATAGTAGCGATAATGCACCCAGACTGCAGTGTCATAGGGGAATATTGTTGCCCGGGAAACAGAAGCCTTAGTGTAGCCATATTCGGCAGGTGGGCTGCTGTGCCCCCCCCCAAGTCCAACTGATGCCAAACTTCATACGCACATTTGGGCGGCAGTGTAGTATAATGGTTAAGTAACTGGACTTGTAACTGAAAGGTTGCAGGTTCGATTCCCAGGTAGGACACTGCAGTTGTACCCTTGAGCAAGGTACTTAACCTGAGTTGCTTCAGTATATATCCAGCTGTATGAATGGATAAATGTAATAAGAAGTTGTGTACGTCACTCTGGATAAGAGCGTCTGCTAAATGCCTGTAATGTAATGTAGTCCTATTTGCATCAAAGTTGGTATACAGCTTCAGAAGACTGGGATACACAAAAGTACTATAAACCAACCCAATTGTATAATTCATATGGTCACTGTTAGTGACCATGTCAGGCAGGTTCTTAACACACTGGCAGAGAATTGTGTTTTTCACACAAACTCCGTTTCTTTCCTGGGGTTCATTGTGGCAGACGGTAAGGTTCAAATGGACCTTGAGAAAGTCTCGGCCTTTAAGAACTGGCCCACTCCGTCTTCTCTTAAGCAGATACAACGTTTTTTAGGCTTAGCCAATTTTATAAGTAATTATACGTAATTTCAGTGCGGTAGCCGCTTCTATTATGGCGCTCACTAAAAATACCTCTTGCTCTCAGTTCCTATGGAATTCGAAGGCCGTTTTCTGAGCTAAAAAAAGCGTTTCACTTCTGAGCCCATTCTCATCACGCCCAAGCCTTCCCTCCCCTTCGTGGTATAGGTGGACGCTTCTGAGTTGGAGGTGGGAACCATCCTCTCCCAGCTATCGCCGCTAGACCACAAGATGCATCCCTGCACTTATTTTTCTCGTGCGCCAACACCTGCCGAGAAAAATTACGACGTGGGGGACCTGGAGCTCTTGGCAGTTAAAATTGCTCTGGAAGAGTGGCGTCACTGGCTTGAGGGGGCGGAGCATCCGTTCACACTGTGGACGGATCATAAAAACGTACAGTACGTGCAGCTAGCCAAGAGGCGTAATTCTCGCCAAGCCCGGTGGGCGTTATTCTTCTTGCGCTTCAACTTCTTGCTCACGTATCGCCCCGGCTCCAAGAACGTGAAGCCAGACGCCCTGTCACGTGTCTTCGACCATTCAGGGACCCTGCCCCCGAACCTATTATCCCCGCCGACCACATAGTGGCTCCGGTTATATTCCACTTTCAGAATCTCACTGTCGCGCTTGGTCCTCCGACTCATATGCTACCCTGGCACTACATTGCCCATCTCCCAGCTGATTATCTCATCAGGATGCGCGCTATCATGCCATGAGTTAGCTTGCTGTCATGGCCTTGAAGCAGTGACGCCTGACACACATTGGTTCCCAAACATTAGTAAGACAGTGGAAAACAAGTGAGATTACAAACACACAGGAGAGATATACAACAGAACTGAACGTGCAGGTCCGGCGATTTGTTTAGGGCCCCGCGATTGGCCCCAGCCCCTCCCTCCAAGATAGTCATTTTAATTAGAATTTTTATTATTCTTTTTTTTTGCCAATCAATTAATCTAATAAACAGTACACACAACCGTAACAATGAAATGTAGTATGTTTCATTTCGTATATTTTTCTACATTTCCTAAACCTCATTTTGGAACTAAGAAGGAGGATTTTTAATTGTGCGGATACGCGCACAGGCTGCACGGCGCAGCACCCTTTAACGTTTGATTACCGCCGAGTCCGACTGGCAGGTGAGGTTAGTGTCTACTACACTGTTACTGCCTGTCAACTGCCAGCAGTAGTAGCTAGTTGTCCACTATGAAACGAATGTACCCATCTGGGTCAGAAAAAAGAAAAAAGAAAAAAATCGAAGAGGAGAAAAGTAGAGAAAAAGGTAAGCTGCAAGCATATGCATAGGCGGAGGGTGTGTAAGGCTGGGGAAGACAATGAAATTAAAATAATGTAGGCTATTAAATATAAATACAAATGCGAGCGATAGAGGATTTCAGGTTGAGTTCGCTCAATCAATTCACTAGGCTACTGCCGGAGGAGGTAATAAGCTGGTCGGCAGCGTGTAGCCGATTGCTGCATGGTTAGACTACCTGTACTAACGTTAGTTGGTTAGCTAGTTGGCAATTATCAACGTGTTGTCCTGTCAGTGAAGCGGCAGTCAAGCTGAAGGACCATCACAGACTCATGGAGCATTTCTGGACACACTGTCACACTCTTTGTTAATGTCAATTAAAAATGTTATAAATTGTGTGTGTGTTGGCTGCCATGCCGATAGAAAAAACTAATCACGCATAGGCTATCTTCGCTTAAATAATAAGCCTGTCAATATGACGTGAAAATGTGATCGTCGGGGGTGCTTCAATGCACAGGCTATATGGGCTGAAGTCCAGGGCCTCGATTGGCCAGAATATAATGCTGTAATTTGCCAGTGAGTGACTAATTCACTTGAAATAATGTTTTTCTTGTTAATTGGTTGTCTGGTCAGATAAATTTTATTTATTAATTAATTCATCCATTCTTTTATTAACAAAAAGCAAAAAGCATACATAGGCTACCTGTAGTTTGGTCAGATTCATGCAATGGGTTTGCAAAGTCATATTTAGGCTACGTCTTTGGTGGCTATACGCCTACTTACACGTGCTGATTTTGCTTGTTATTGTCAGAAGTTAAAATGTCTGAGTTATGAAAGCGCGCCAGTGGATCACAAAAACTAAAAGAAAGAAAAAAAGACATTCATGAACAGGAGTTGCTAAAAAAAAATTCCCAAGCTAACTGGGTTTTTCTAACCTTCCATTCAACCAGTGGAAAAGGGAAACATAGAGACTGCTAGCAGCACGTTAGCAAAAGCCACCAACTGACAGCTAGTCCAGCAGCTTAGCTTCCTCCGTGAACTGGATTTAACGGACATAATCAAGGACTTCTCTGTCAGGAAAACAAGATGAAAGCACTTCTAAGACAGATTGTTTATTTTTTTGTTGACGCTCTTGCTTTATTTTATTAATTGTGAATTGGTTAGGCCCAATCGGAAATAGTTCGCTGATAGCCCAGTTGTTTCCCTGGTGGTCAATTCAGTTGAAATTTATCTATATTTTCTGTAAGTGTAGCCAGCAGAGAAAAGAGACACAGACCATGAGAATAGTTATTTTCTTATTTTGGTGAACTTATTTATTTATTTATTTTTTACTGACTATATTTTGTCATAGATACCATCTTTTATCAACGTATCATGGTAAAAAAAAACACACACACACACAAAAAAACAGTTGTTTTAGACGTTATGGACTTGCTGCTTGTTTTTGTGGATGGTTTTATGTCTCCCGATACACGACTACTTTACAAGCAAAGCCTACATACAGCCCAAATGAATGCAAGAAATGTTGCATGCGCCCGCACGAAGGTGAATAATTCCCCTGCCCTAACCTAGCCTTCTATAGTTTTTATCTTTTATTGTACTTTTCTTTCACTTTTGTATTGCAGAGTTTATCTCTTTGTTGTTCTTTGCACTTTGTTCAAATCTGCTACATTGGGTTGTTTTAATATATATTTTAAAATAAATAATTGTGTTCCCTAAGACAATGGCTTTTTCATTAATCTAAAGATTGTTTCTATTGGTGCCAAATCTTGCTGGCTGGGGCTTGGGGGGTGGTTTTCGACCGAAACAGAGGGCCCCATATAGACTTTTTGTTTAGGGCCCCCCAAAAACCTTGGGCCGACTCTGTGAACGTGCACGCAAGATATTCCAATTTCCTACTATTCCCTCAGGCCCATTTCACTTACTAAACCTCTCAGCACTCGTACCGGAAGGCCTGATCCAGTCCTGTAGTATGAGTGTGAGTTCCAGCATGCCACATCAATTATCAAATAAATTTGCAAAAAAAATTGTATAGATAATTTGCTGCTAGTTCGTCAGCCATTCTTTTGGCTGCTAGTTTGATCATAGTCAATGCATAGCTATTTCTGACATAATGTGGCTTATGAGGGTGAATGATTCCTCTAAACATGAAAAGCACCTAATTAAGAAACATTTACAAATTCCGGATTGCAGTAGTGGTTATAACAAAAACCAGCATACAGGAGTAGCCTACTCCAGGATAGAGTTTGGGAACCACTGGCCTAAATCACTCCAGGAGGTGGTCTGAGACGCATTTGAAACAGATGTTATACGAGTGTAAATGCGTCCGCCCGTCCAAAACACATACGACAGCCAAAGTAAATGTCACACGGTGTAGTCATCCATCAAAGTGGAAACACATGTAGCTTAACAATCACAACAAGCATGGAGGATACGCACGGTTGGAGTTTGAGCAAAACAAAATGCTTACTGGCGATATGGACATATACTCTGGAGTAGTTACAGAAATCGACAGGCGGAAAACAAAACAGGAAGTGGGGTTGTCAGGGTTTTGCATTTTACGCGCAAAATAGCAATTGTAATTGTACAGTCGTAAACATGTAAAAAATAGTGATATTTCAATAATTGAGTGTACAGTACGTAGCTGCATTGGGTGTGCTATTGCGCCTTGCTCTGTCTTTTTTACGTATATTAGTTGCAGGTGCGGAAGTCACAATAGATAATGAGGGCTAAACGAGATAGACTCACACCACAAACTGTAAAAAAAGAAAAAACTCTTTAAGACAAGGCTACAAAAATATATCCTTTATTAAACCATTTAATATATTTTTGTAGCCTCGTCTTAAGGAGTTTTTCCTTGTGTACAGTATTTAAAAATGTCCAGACTTAATTGGTCCAATGAATTAACAATGTGAAAATTTCAAGTGGCAAAGTTTCTGGGGGGAAAAAAAGGCTTATTTGTGATGTTTTTGATTCATAATCAAAGGTCATAGCCTAACCCAAAATTAGCCATAACGTACCAACTACCTGTCCAATCCTCACAAAACCTTTGCTTATTTGTCTGGCTATCTTTTTGTCTATGTTTTCTCTGTCTATTTTTGTGTTGTGTGCTTGAATCCTATAATTGCTGCTTGGGTGAGGGCGGTGGTGTTGAGGAGGGCGGTGCGATTCAGTTTCCAAATCCTCCGGCAACGGAGGAAGTGGGCCCGGACAGATAGAACTGCAACGTCCTTCTCCTGAACGGGAAACGGGGGGCTGGTACCCTAACGAGGCCTCGAAGGGGAACAGCTTGGTGGCGGAGCTACGTAAGAAGTTGTGGGCATACTCCACCCACAGGAGGAACCTCCGGGAGAAGGGACTCCGGGCTGATGCGCACCGCAGGGCAGCTCCCAGGTCCTGGTTGGTGCGTTCCGTTTGACCGTTAGTCTAGGGGTGATAACCAGAGGACAGATTGACGGAGGCATCCAAGAAGGTGCAAAACGCCCTCCACACCTGGGAAGAGAACTAGGGCCCACGGTCGGACACGATGTCGACAGGGATCCCATGGAGCCTCACCACATGCCGCACCAGGAGCTCCACTGTCTCCAGGGCAGAGGGTAGTTTTGGTAGGGGGACAAAGTGGGCCGCCTTGGAGAAACGGTCCACGATGGTCAGGACGACTGTGTTGCCATCTGATGGGGGTAGACCCGTGACAAATTCTACCCGCACGTGACTCCAAGGACAGGCCGGGACAGGTAGGGGGCGGAGGAGGCCAGCGGGGGGTTGGTGGGAGGCCTTGCTCCTGGCGCAAACGAGACAGGCGAGGACGAACTCACGGGTATCCCCCTAATGTGGGCCACCAGAAGCTCCTCCTCACCAGGGCGATGGTCCTCTGGATCCCAGGGTGGCAGGACAGGCGGGAAGCTTAAACCCACTGAAGGACCTGGGAGCGAATGGGGTCGGGGACAAACAGGTGGGTTTATTGCGGGGGTCCGGGTGAGTTACCTGGGCGGCCTTCACCGTCTCTTCGATCTCCCAGGAGACCACAGCCACAACACAGGAGGCCGGGACGATGAGTTCGGGGACAACAGGTCTGGCGTGGGGGGCGTAGATCCGGGTTTGGTATTTTTGGAACCGAGTTTGTAACGGCGGCATTGATCCGCTTCGAGGGCGGTGCCGCCCAGCTGCATAAGTTCCTCCTCCGGCGGGTCCAGCACCGGAGGAGCGAATGAGCCTGTAGGGCGAGAAGAAGCCATAGGCCGTGGATGAAATCTGGAGAAGGGCGGACCCGGACGACCCTTCTCTCAGTTTCAAGCTCTCAGGCGGTTGTCAAGGAAGGTGGCCAGCATGATGAGGCTGTTCAGGGAACCCGACTCATCTCGAGTGGCTAACTCGTCTTCACTCAGGGCGTTGAGGAATGTGCCATGGAGGGAGGCGTCATTCCACCCAGATTCAGCGGCGAGAGTGCGGAACTGAATTACCATCTCCACCACACTGCGGGTCCCCTGGCTGAGTTGAAGAAGGCGTTGGGTGGCGTCACGATCACACACCGGGTGATCGAACACCCTGCGCATCTCCGCAGTGATAGAGGACACATTGTCACATTGCAGCAGAAAGCTGTGACAACTCCCCAGATTCCGCATGTAATGTTCCTGAATGGGCACTCGGGGCTCCCTGCCCGGGAGGAGTGGCGGATCTGCCGGCGGAACTGCAGGAGACGGCTGCGGCAGGTTGGCGTGGGCCCTCGGGAGAGGGAGATGGACCGATAACTGGCTCAGGACGATTCCCATCTGACCCACTTGGTCCGCGACACTGTTCAGGGTCTCCCGGATGTCATCGAGGTGGATACCCTGCTGACTGATTCTGGCGTCTTGACAGGCGAGGGCGTGGTGAAGCTGTTCCATGTCGGCTGGGTCTATGTTCTGGCCAGTTTGTTCTGTTGTAGTTTCAGACATGAGAGTAGACCCAAATGCACGACTCAGGAACAGAATGTCACAAAAGCTCCGGAGGGGCGTTTATTCAGGCAAGCAAATAAATACAGGGAAGGGGACCAAATCCTGGGTTAGCCAGAGCAGGAGAGGAAGCAGGGCAAAGAGTGAGCGGGCTGGAACCGCAGGCTGGCGGGCAAACTGAAGAGGCACAGGCACAGGGTTACTGGCACAGGACAAAACAACAACTAGATAAGAGCTTAGACTTAAACAGAGCAAACGTGGTTACAAGGTTAACGAACAGGCGACAAGAAAACGAACACAAGGGAATTAAATAGAGAGGGGAATTGGGTAGCAAAGAGGAAAAACCACACCCAGCCTGCAGAACATGGAAGACAGATGGGAATACGCAAAAACATGACATGACACAAGAGAAATGGGGAAAAACACGGAGAACAGCAGGAAAGGGAACTGGGAGGATGCGGAGGGAGTAACAAAAATGGAATTTAAGAACCGGGATAGAACGCAACTGAAAATGGTGCAAAGGAGCTTAGAAAAGCTAGGAGGAGACATAAGAAAATTATTGAACTAAATTTGTCTGCAATGAACTCCAAAAAACTGTGGGACACTATGAAGGCAATCACTAATATGGCTCCAGCTACCTCTGATGACCTGTAAAAAAAATGTATTTGAGATTTTAAACCCAGGACTTCTCTTCTGAATGTAGAGATCTCTGTTACTGACCAGGATGCAAGGTTGGTGATTGACCCTTATAAGGTCCAATCACTTTTTAAGCACACCTGTACTAAGAAGGCCACAGGGCCAGATGGCATCTCTGCATTTCTCCTCAAAACATGTGCAGAGGAGCTGACATTAGCATGGTGCCCCATCTTCCAAAAATCTGTGGACTTGCACACTATCCCCACCCTCTGGAAGAAATCAATAATTACACCTGTCCCTAAAAAACCTTGTCCAAAAGGTAAACAATTATTTTAGGCCTGTTGCACGTCCATTGTCATAAAATGCTTGGAGAGGATCATGGTGTCGTTGCTTTAAAAAAAAGGTAGATGTATTTTTAGACCCTTTTGAGTTTGCTTACAAGCAGGGGCGTGGCACAGATGATGCTATTAATAGCGTCAGACACCTGGTCCCTAAACACCTGGAAGACCCCAAGGCTTATGCATGCCTACTGTTTGTTGATTTTAGCTCAGCTTTTAACACACTGCAGCCTCACATGTTGATTCAGAAATTTAAATAGATGAGTGTAAATTATCTTATTTTACAATGGTATTTTTCCTTTTTAACCAATCGTACTCAGCATGTTAGGGTCAATATTGCCCTCTCAGAGCCCAGGTCAATCAGTACTGGTGCCCCTCTGGGTTGTGTCAGCTTCCCTGGCCCTCTTCACACTGTACACAAATCACTGTTCAAGAATCCATCCTGAGAACTATATCATTCAATTCTCAGATGATACCGCCACCCTTGGCCTAATGCAGAGAGACAGCAGTTAATCAGCGTACCACTCTGAAATAGAACAATTTGTGCAATGGTGTGACACTAACCATCGTGTGCTGAATGTGAGAACGACTGAGGAGATGGCGTTTGACCTTCCGAAGGCAGTGGGCGACCTTAGGCCGGTGGTTATCCACTATGTATCCATCGCTCAGGTATGCTTGTATAAGTATCTCGAGGTTGATAATACACTCAGCTGGAGGGTCCATGTTGAAAGTCTCTGCTCTAGACTTCGACAGCGGATGTATTTTTTACGTAGACTCAGGGTCTATGGAGTTGAGCAGAAGTTCCTGTTACTATTTTACCATGCAGTATAGCGTATTATAAGATATGGTATTACAGCCTGGTATGGTAACTTGACGGTACAGTTGAAATCACAGATCGCTCGTCTGGTACAGACTGCTATGAAAATTATGGGTGTTAAAAAACACTCGTCCCTCCAAACTATTTATGAGCAGTCTATTATCAGACCAGTACAGAAAATAGTGTCTGACTGATCCAACTCACATTCTCCACCCAGAGATCCAGCTCTTACCTTCTGGCAGAAGATTCAGGGCTGAACCGCGAGAAACATTCATCCCTGCCTATTTGCATTAAGCTTCTCAACACTAACATGTAATATAGATGTTGGCCATGAGGGTTGTGCAATATGTCGCCATTGTCAGTAGGTGTGTATGTGTATATGTGTATGTGCAAACTGTTGTATATGTGTATGGAAGCCATGTGCTGTTAAGATGTTGACGTGTTTTACTATGCAGTATGATGTGGAACTGCGGTACGGAGCCCAGAACGAATTTCCCTACGGGGACATTAAAGTATATCTTACTTACTTAGCCTACTCACTTACTTACTTAAATGACTATACGAGTCTAAAAAAAAAGTAGCCTATAACTTTAATATGCATTAGCTTGTACAATCAAAATGACCCACGACGACTTTCGGTCATTGTTTTCATATCGGCTGTTCCATTTGGGAGATTAACTTTATGCCAACAAAGGCACCTGTCTCCTCGTTGGAATAGGTAAGCCGACTCTGCCTATCCCATGCAAATATTGGTTATCATTAATTTTCCCGTACACTACTGCCTTGTTTGCAAAACGTACCTCGCCACACCTGGCTTGACAGTGCTGGATCGTTTGGTTCTGACCGTAGCAAAAATCTCCGGTGCTATTTTCATTCTGAACATGGAGCAAAATATTATTTAAAATAAACACAAACGGGTGTGCTAGCTCGTAGCTAAACGACTTGCGTTACGCATATATCAATCAAGTAGCTTAATTTAATTCGTTGTTCATCATGTTTATGTCAATTGTCAGGATGGCCGAGTGGTCTAAGGCGCCAGACTCAAGGATAACTTCCTTACCGAAAAAGGGCTTTCTGGTCTCCGAATGGAGGCGTGGGTTCGAATCCCACTTCTGACAAGATAGTTTTTTCTGCTTATGTTAAAAAATAAATCATTGCTCATGACTAGAAATTTTCTTACTGTAGACTAGAGGCCATTGTCGCTCGGTAGAAGCTAATTATTTTGCATACATTTTATTTCCATTCTCCTTTCAAGATTTTGGTGTTGTTCAATTTTTATACGCAAGAGGGCGCTATTTCTTCAACATATCAATAGTTTATGTTTATCTATACATTGAGCGCCATAATTAATTGGACAGTGACACATGATTTCTTCAACATATCAATAGTTTATGTTTATCTATACATTGAGCACCATAATTAATTGGACAGTGACACATTATTTGTTATTTTGGTTCTGTTTAGAAATTATAGAACCTTTTGTACATAGTCCCCGAAAAACACCTAAAATAGGCCCATAATGTTTTAAGGGTAATGTATATTAATTTAGCCATTATGTTCTCCTGTAAACAGTTGAATGCATGCAATAGAACACTAAGGGCCTGCTGATTTATTAAGACCTTTCGTATGTGCAAAACATTTTAGCACACGCAAAACCAATAACATGACCAAAGATTGGTCATGGTATTTGTTTTGCACCAATTTTATTGGTTTTTCATGTGCTAAAAGATTTTGTACCTGCTAAAGGTCTCAGTAAATCAGACCCTAAGTGTTGTATTATTGATGATCTGCTTAAAATAGCAAAACATTACAGATGTTTTAACATTCTAATAATTATGCACCAGCCACAAACAGTTGACTATCAGATCCTGTTGTGCCATACAAATGCAGTCATTTAAAATGGATTCATTTTAACAACCATTAAATCAGCATACATCTACGACTGCCTATCTATGCGACTAGGTGCTAACTTGTCAAAGCGTTTTAACAGTGCTTATAGAAATAAGCGTGCAACAGCAGCATTTTGATAAATTATCTATAATCTATATGCAAAATATTAGGTTTTTGCTGTAGGTTGGTTTGGGAGCCATGCTTACTTTAATGTGCAGCATCTAAAAGCCTGGAATCCACAGCTCACATATTTGGAAAACAATTTTGTAGCTGTCACATTATGAGAGTTGATACCTGTGGATTTATCCTGGAGAGGACTGATGTTCCACATACTCTATGAAATCCAGGAGATCTACAGTAATTTGTGTCACCACATCAGGATGCAACCATGATTATAACTTTACTGACTTTTACCAAGTTTTCCATTTTCATGCATTGATCTTCTAGCTTGTTTAGAGTACTCATGCATACTTGCTTAATACCTACATATTTAAATGAGCAAATAATGAACACCGAAGAATAGTTTGTGTTTTATGTCAAATATACAGTAATTAGTGGATCTGTTCCCTGCCCTGAACTAATGCATGTCAATAAGAAACACACAGGTATTAACTGGGAATAGGCTTGTCCAAGGTCGAAATTTCTGCCATTTCAGCTAATAAGTGGTAGAATACTACAGTGTATGACAATGCATCTAGCTAATTATTACAAAAACACATTCTACCACAATTCTAATTGTTGTTTAAAACCTTATTGAAATGGTTTCGGGTAAAAAACGAATAACATAGTTTTACTTGCGCATTAAAATGCACTGGAGGCTACATAGGTCACGAATGAGTGCGATGTGTGCTACCATTTCGGTATTTGGCGGCAGATGGTGCTGCAACTCAAGCTCGCCTGGTTTTGTACTGTTTTGGCTGAACTCCTGCTCCAGGTGAAGCTGTTTGATCCCTTCCGGTCTCCGTACTGGAATTTCAACTGCATGACGTCATTTACTCTGCCGACGAGAAACTTTGTAACTCGAAAGGGGAAACTTTTTCCTTCTAAAGAAGGCTGGATTTGTCACCGAATTCTGAAAGTGCACTGGAAGGCGAAACACACACCGACGTGCCATGCTTTTTTCAGTTAATACAAAGTAAATAGTAAGCCTGGACCATCATGTGAACTATAGCAAAAAAATAAAAATAACAACCAGCAATTAGATGGAGGAACGGGAAGGTGAGCAATTTGTTTTGAACAAACGAAGTAAATCGCAATATGCAAAGCGACTAACTTTCTTTCTGAATAATTATACGTGGTGGCTCTCGATTTGTCTCATGTGTTCAGATCATATGGTGATATGAATGTGAGCAGCAACTACCTACACTTTGATGGATAGATAGCAAGAGTTCTCATAGGGCAAACCTGTAGCTGTATCGAAGGCTATCTGACATGGTTACTCTAGCTAAGTTAAAAAGCTTCCATGTCGACTTTGCCACAAACGTTTCTTTCCACTTGACATTTTCGAAGAAATTAATATTAAGCTTGTTTAACGATTACCGTGCTGTTGGTGGTTAAAATGAGCATCTAGCCTATAACTAAGCAAGCTAGCCTAGGCTACTAGTTCGTTGCGTGTGATGTTGGCCAATTCAATCACGCTTGTTATCTATGATATTGTTGCCCAGGGATGGATTTTTTTTACTCGCAAGGTTGTAAATAACGAGTTACTTAATGCAGTAACAAAGTAGCCGATACTGTACGCAAGATTATGAATGTTAAAAGTATACAATATAGAAACTGGCGTGGAAGTGCAGTTACGAATGGAATGTAGGCGTTTTCACTAGATAATGATTCCACAGGAGAGGGCGAAACTCGTCCCTGTTAAAATAATAAGAATAATAATTTAATTAAAACGTTCCCTTTGTGAGTCAAAATCCTTAACTAAAACCATATTGTGGCCACGACCGCTTGGACACTGATCGAGTATTTCATAATATTAAAAAGCAGTTTAAACCGCAATAATTACTGGCAGAGGTTATAAACTTGGGTAGCCTATTGAGAAACGTTTGCGATTCTATAGATTTTGTTTGCTAGTAGCCTATATATTCAGGCTACTGGATATAAAGTCTGAATGCATGCTATAGTGACGCGCATTTTAAAAAGTTTATAGCCTAAGACAAAATCTTCTTAGACAAAAAGCCTAAGACAAAAAAAAAAAGAGATTAGTGGTATTTAATGTGAGTTATATGATTGGAAAGCGCTTTCTCAGTGGTTCACTGTGCCGTCTCGTGTTCAGGTAAAGAGGGGTGCCACTGCGTCGGTTGCGGAGGAAGGATCCAGGATACATTCTACGTAAAAGTTCTCCAAGAGTCCTGGCACAACGCCTGCTTCCAGTAAGTGTCCTAGCTCCCATGTGTAAATAATTACTGAGTTTTAATTATTGTCAGTGAAACTATTACAATCTCAAATGGTCAGATCGACGTGTTGTTCCTCCTTAGTCTAGAAAAGTGGAGATGTAGTAGGCCTACTGACTGTGCTAATGACTTGGAAAAATGGTACACAGATGTGTCTCTACATTGGCACAGTATTTAAAGGATTTATTTTGGGGGTAATGGCCCTGCTACACATTGATGTCCTGCCTGGGGAGTGTGCTTGCAGATTGGCAGTTTCGTTCCACAATGATTGGGGGGATAATCTCCGACATCTTGTGCCACCCGGCTTGGACACTGCGCCTTATTACATACATTATTATGAATGAATGGCCTTGTGATCTACCCTCTTTAGATGGCCTCTGGTAAAAAAGTGTGCCACACAGAAGTTTCATGACACAAAATAGGTACTGATTTTTTTTTTACTAAATGTGTGTGAAACTTTTGAGAAACCTTTTTTGTTTTGTTTGCAGTTGGCTCTAAAAAGTCCTTCTGTCCAGTGCATGTTAGCTAGGGTGGGGATTGTAGTTCTTCATGCCAGCGGATTTGTTTGTGTAGTTTAGTGGTAACAGATGCCTTTAAAAAAATAAAAAAATAAAAAAAAACTTGTATATCAAGCATTGCTTCTGGGCTATGTGATGAAATGGTGTGCCGTACAGGTATAGCTTTGTTGATGAGTATGATGCTATATAAGCGCAGTCCATTTACCATTTACCATGAGTGAAATTTAGCTCGTGGTGCATTCATTTTTTACAATAAAGTTGTCACCATTTTACTCAGCTTTCAAACGTATATGATAGGATTTCAGGGGAAATAGATGGTCTGCATGTTGCCAGCATATAGAGTTGTTTTGTCTCTTTTTGTTTGAGGAAATGAATTGCATTGAAATTGCTGGAGACAATGGCAGGTTTTGTCAGTCAACATGCAGGTATTGACTTTAGCAGGAATTCTATATGGTCTGCAAGCTGTCAGACATGCTGTTTTCAACCCTCCTGGGAGCCCTGGAAATTTCTACCAATGGAATGCCTGCGTTTGCATAGCTATGGGCCACGTAAGGCCAGATTCTATCTGTGCAATTCTCTCAAGTCAGCTGAAGGTGGTGACTGTAAATATACGCAACAACAGCCTCTCTTAATGAAAACAGTTTTTGAATCCTCAAAACCGACAATTTTTCACGATGAATGGAATTTCATCTGCTCAATGAATTGAATTTCACACCATAACCTGGTTATTAAATGCAATAAATTAAGCGGGAAGAATTCTGGTAGAAGAAGCTGAAACATTTCCTTTTTTTTTTTTTTTCCATGTCTAATGTTTCTCTCAGTTGGCATTTGTTCAAGGAATACCGTTGTTAATATTGGCTATCAACTATTAACTATTCATATTAATATTAACTATTAACTATGCGCGCTTCCCTTAAACCCCTGATTTTTCATGCCGTTCAGGTAATTATGTCAAATGTCACTGAGTGGGTGTGGATTTGGCTTGGCCCAGGGTCACCTGGGAGCGGTTTCTGTTCTCCCTGAGTTATCTCGGTCCGAGTCTATTGCACTTTGCTCTCTCGGCTTTGTGCTGACCCGACTAGTTCATCATTACCGGAATGTTATCAGTCTGAAGATTCTATGCTCGCCGCTCAGGCCAGAGATGCTTAAAAAGTAGTGGGAGAAAGTTATGCGAATATGTAACGTATGAAAGCCGTGGAGAGAGGTAGAATATCACGCTGTGTGGGGGGCTGGAGGTTTTGTCTGAGAGAAACTGGGAAGGAATTCGATGAGTCACAGCCAGTCCTCTAATGAGGTAGAAGCTAACATATTCACTCTCCATTCAGAAGTTACATAATGCGGGGGGGGGGGGGGGTGGAAGGGGGTTAGAAAGTTTAGAAAACACAATCAGCCCTAAATAGTGGGGTTGAAAATGTCGTGATGTAACAGTTTGGATTTTTCTGGGTTCTTTGAAGACTATGCGTGCGTGCGTGCCTGCGTGGGGCGGCAGTGTAGTACAGTGGTTAAGGAACTGGATTTGTAACCGAAAGGTTGCAGGTTCGAGTCCCACGTAGGACACTGCCGTTGTACCCCTGAGCAAGGTACTTCACCTGAATTGCTTCAGTATATATCCAGCTGTAAATGGATACTATGTATAAATGCAAAAATGCTGTGTAAGTCGCTCTGGATAAGAGCGTCTGCTAAATGCCTATAATGTAATGTAATGTAATGTAATTCACCTTGATTAAATTTGTCGCCTTTTTAATCAGACGTAGGATTTTGTGTCAGTGCCCAACGCCCCGCCCCGGTATGACCTAGCATTTAGACGGGGCCCTCGCCCCACTTGCCAGTGAATGTCTTTTTAAAGCATCTGGCTGCTGCTTCTCAGGTCTATTCATAGGCCTATCTGTAACGCAGCTGTGCGCCGCGTTCCAAAGTGTTACAAACCCACCTTGCGTTGCCCTGCGGAGCCTCCCGTTCCAGCATCTGCTTTGGAAAATGTCTCCTCCGCCCGACTACCGTACTGACGCTCAGCCAAGCGGTGGAAGAACGCAGGCTTTGCCAATTAAAGCCTGGAAGGATAATCGCTTTTCCTGATGAGGATAAGCACACGTCTGGTAACACGAGACAAATTCCAAGCCCTTGATTTTTTTTTGTTTATTTATTTAATGCAGTCTATAGGAATTCCATCTCTCCGGCACGGAGGTTGTGGAGGGGGGAGGGGCATGGTGGGGTTCTGGCGGATTTTCTGGAGCATAAAGTCATTCAGTTTTTTCTTTTTTTTGTCTTCCTGTCCATTGTCCAGCAAGACCCCCTACAGTGTGTGGCATTGTAAGAGCCTGACGTTATCCATTTTTTGGTGAACTTATGTAGCTGAATGTATGGGTCACAAGTAGACTTGGGAGAGTTGTGGGCAGGACTGCTGCATTCCCAGACGTCGATTCAGCGGCATGGGGCTGGGATATCAAACATAGCGTAGACCTGTGTATATTTTTTCTGGAAAGCCATTTATGAGGATAGTCCCTATAGGTTAAAAATCCCATTCTGTCCAAGTCTCGATTATTATGTAATTTAAATTTTTTTGTTCATGTTTCGCAGATAAAAAAATATGCATTTAATACATGGTAGATGTACCCCCCCCCCGCCCCCAGAAAAAAACTACTTATTAGCACCATGTGTTTTTCCCCCATTGTGGATGTGTGACAAATTAACACATGTAGCCTTGCGGTCGGCTTGTGTCTGGGAACATATGGCTTATTGCTTCTGCCCTTGTTTTATTGATTTTCTAAAGGCCCACGCTAACCGCTCCCCTGAAACGGTATACACACAAACCAATGCTGTGGTGCTGTTGTATTTCTGTTAACGTGGGTCCTCAGGCAGACTGGAGCACTGCTGTCTGAAAGCAGGAAACATGCAGTAACTAATTGCCGTGCTTTGAGGCACAGATGGAAGTCTTTATCATGGGCCTTCAACGTGTTTTTTTAATCCCTCATTTTATTCGCAGGGAAGGCAGGAGGAATTTCATTTAATCACTTTTCCTACTCGATCACTTCCTCCCCGTTATACACGGAGAACGGCACACACACCCTGAGATTAGGCCCCCGTAAATGGGAAATGGTGGATAAATGCTTCATTCTTTATGCTCAGAGCCAGGTTTTGGGCACATTGTTGAGCCAGAACAGGGTGGTAAGCAGCCGATGCCGTGACCTGAGTCTGGGGCCGCTAACACTTCCCTCCGCTTGTTCTTTTTGTCGATCTGCGGAAGTTAGGATGTGACTAATGCTGATTAACCGCGGTAGTCGCACCGATAAGCAAAGGAGGGTCAGATGCTGTTGCATTGGTAGTAATAAGAAAAATTATTTCTTTATTATGATCTAATAAGTTGCCTACCTTATTGAAAGCTCGTTCACCACCCTGCCTTGCTTTATTAGGGGTTTATACTGGATCTCGGCCAAACCCTTATAATGTGGGTCTAAGGTGGAATTCTCACCTGGGCTCTGTGTGCACACTTGGATGCCCTTGGTGAAAAGCCTGCTCGAGAACCTTTTTTCGCCGCGACATTCCTCCTGGGATCTATCACCAACACAGGTGCACGATTCACCAAGCCGTCTCCCTGCACGACCGTTTCCATGACGACGCCTTAACCCCACAAACGCGCTTCGGAGAGAAAATGGTTTGAGCAGAGCGGGTTAGCTGGGTGTTTGTTTTGTTTTGTGTGTGTGTGTGTGTGTGTGTGTGTGTGTGTCCCCCTCCTCTCCTCTCTCTCCGTGTAGTTGTTTTGTCTTGTTCTGTGGCCGGAGCTCATGGTCTCGTTCACATTCCTTTAAACAAAGGAGTAATTGGGCTGCTGGCCAGAGCTCGGCTCGTTCCCCCGGGGCCGTCCTCTCCGACACCACTGTGCGCTCTAATGTGATTTTTATCAGCGCTGATGAGCTTTTCCACACTGACCCCGGGCTCTGTGGGAATTGGCGGAAGTTGTTTTTTCCTCTCTTCATCTCTTTAGGATGGAGGACATGGCCACTCCATTCTCGACCTACTCCATCCTGCCGTCCCCCCCCCACTCCCTCAACCCAACCCCGATTAGAGCCGCCCTTTTCAGATTTCCATTGGCGAATAGGAGCTTTTGTTTGTCCAAGACTAGTATCTATATGGCAATATTTGCCTTATGGAATAATATTTTTAAAAGATGATTGTAAAGACTCTTTTTCCATTGAAAGAGAATGAAGCCCAGATGGGGAAGAACCTTTAAACTCCAGGAATGGGGGTGGGGATCAGCCCAGCCATCTCTCCAGATATTTAGATATTTGGCCGTGATCCGCGAAGCGAAGGCGGCCCTGGGCTTGGCAGGAACGGGGCCGTTTTGAGTCGTGGTGTTGGAGGATCAACACAAAAGGGCCCCTGATAGGCAGAGAGCAGGACTTCGGACGAAACGCCCGTTTGTTTTTGGCAGAGCGTCCGTAGCTTCGGCTTCGGCTGCTGAAGTGTGCTGAGAGTTTCAGCACAAACTGGGTGATGTTTCCCGCTCTCCCTTTTTACTGTACTGTGCTACGCTACACTTTGAGATCACGAGATGAAAGAAGCTGTATAAATTCCACTCTCCCCTCCCTCAACATCGGTGGCGTTCTTTAACTCTGTCAAAATAAGCAAAGTTTTAAGAGAATTTATTGGGCTCCTGTCCTTTGTGTTGCACATGTAGTCGTGTAAGGTACGCATTTTGCCTGCAGGTAATCGCTTCTCTTCTGGCATCGGTGGCATTCTGGACTCTGAACATTCCGTTGTCTTTGTTTTGTGTGGAGCCATACATTTTCGGACGGATTTGTCGAGTCTCGTTCACATGGGAACCAATAGGAACCAAGTAACTGAGGGTTAGTGATTTGCAAGCACTGCATTAATACAGATGTGCTCAACTTTGTTGGTACCCCTGGTAAAGATGAGTAAAAAGGGTTATAAAAAAATCACCGTTTGGTGAAATCCATCCTTTAATTGACCTTCATTTATTATGAGGAAAACGTTGGCCACAATTATTGGCACCCCTGAATTTATATAGAGAATAAAGTATTAATTTTTAATATTTTGTCTCATATCTTTTGCATGCCATGACTTCCTGATTTCTGTGACCCAACAACATCAAAAGACTATCTTATTTTCTGGTACTCTTACAAGCGATACTAAATGTCACTGCATTTGAATGGATCTCTATAGGAATTGGGGGGTGGGACTAGATTTAGCTGTAAATTACACTGGAACAGTATGGAACACATGGTTGGCTAAATGGGTCTATCAAGGGTCTGACGTATCAAACAAGCCTTAAACCATCACTCTGTTGCCAGAAATACAGTAGATATGGATGGATAACTTGAATGGTTTCTTCTCCTCACTTATTTTTCCATAGAGTTCAATAGGAAAATCTGTCAGGAGAAAGAACCTTTAAAGTGATCCATCCATATCTACTGCAAATCTGGAGGCAAAGTAATAGTTTGAGGCTCGTTTGATACCTCAGACCCTTGATAACTTAGAGCCATTTATAGCCAACCATGTGTTCCAGACTGTTCCAGTGTAATTTACAGCTAAATCTAGTCCCCCCCCCCAATTCCCATAGAGATCCATTTAAATGCATTTAGTATCGCTTGTGAGAGTACCAGAAAATAAGATATCGAGTATTTTGATGTTGTTGGGTCACAGACATCAGGAAGTCATGGCATGCAAAGGATATGAGACCAAATATTAAAAATGAATACTTTATTCAATATATAAATGCAGGGGTGCCAATAGTTGTGGCCATCGTGGTTTTGTTAAAAATAATTATTTCTTTCATAATAAATGAACGTCAATTAAAGGTTGGATTTTTCTCATTTTTTCAGTGTGAGATTAAGCTAATTCACCAGTGAATTTTTTATAACTTTTTTTACTTATCTTTACCAGGGGTACCAACAAATTTTAGCATGTCTTTATGTCACCAGTGTATTCATTAGAAACGTTTTGTTTCCCAGAATTTCACCTCATGTGAACATCACTCCAGATTCCTGCAGTTTAACAAAAGACGTTTCTGAGCAAAGGTGAAGGTATGAACCACTAACGAGCTTCGCGTGACACTGAGGAGATATCTGCGATAAATTTTAAACTTAAGACTTGCTCCTGTGCTGCTCATTCTATCCCCGTGATCCACCTCCTATCATTGGGACTTCAATCTTGAGAGTGCTTACTCTTAAACTCTTCATGGCAAGAACCCCCTCAAATGGTCCCTTGCATTCACTGGTTGTCTTGGTTTCTTCTAGAAGTGGAGCAACTGTTTTTCTTCTTTTCAAATGGCTGAATACATTAAGGCATAAAAAAAATAAAAAAAATTCAGCTCATGGGCCTATACGTACATCTTGGAAAAGACGCGTTTATTTCTTTTGACAAATGTTCTCAAGCTCTGGGAGTTTTTTTAAAATTTATTTATTTTTGGCAGCAAAGCAAAATCAGATGAATAAACTCGAGCAGCATTGCCTCACACACTAAACCTATCCTTCTCTGTCTGGCAATATTCACATGCCTCACACACTAAACCTATCCTTCTCTGTCTGGCAATATTCACATTGCCTCACACACTAAACCTATCCTTCTCTGTCTGGCAATATTCACATGCCTCACACACTAAACCTATCCTTCTCTGTCTGGCAATATTCACATGCCTCACACACTAAACCTATCCTTCTCTGTCTGGCAATATTCACATGCCTCACACACTAAACCTATCCTTCTCTGTCTGCCAATATTCACATTGCCTCACACACTAAACCTATCCTTCTCTGTCTGCCAATATTCACATTGCCTCACACACTAAACCTATCCTTCTCTGTCTGCCAATATTCACATTGCCTCACACACTAAACCTATCCTTCTCTGTCTGCCAATATTCACATGCCTCACACACTAAACCTATCCTTCTCTGTCTGCCCATATTCACATGCCTCACACACTAAACCTATCCTTCTCTGTCTGCCAATATTCACATGTAGCTGGACAATGCTCAGATTTGGTCAGATAGTTATTTTGTGTGTTTGCACATGCGTGTGAGAGAACGCTTAGTATGTATGCTTGTCCGTGTTGCAGCTAGCCTGAAATGAAATCATGGGAGATTACACGTGTTTCTCGTGAGCTTTTTGTCTGAACTGTTTACTGCTCATTACAGCTCATTCTGGACGTCACGTGTAATTGGCATTCAAGTGTAGTTTTGACAGCAAGTGTGTTTGATGGGCCTGCTTAAGGAAACAATGGTCTGATGTTAAGTAACAGGAGACAGAAATACTTTAATGGATGCCATTATCCCTGCTGTGTGTGAATCTGCCTCCATACGCACCCCGTCCCTGCACTATGTTCAACCACGCCCTGTGTGTCAAACTCGGCTTTACCGTCTGTACATCTAGGAGTGTTGCATCTAAAACAAATAAGCAATGGCATCTCTGGAAATACAAATGCATTAGTGCTGTGCATTCAGTGTTAGTTCTGGAAAAAACATAATCGACACAACACTGGAATAATTAAAATGGCAGTGATGTCATTAATTTCTTGAACAGTTGCTGTCCTGGTATCGCTGCACGTTTATGCAAAACCTTCCCAGCTAGGCGTTACATTGTAAGCACTTCCCTCCATCCGGTCTTTTCTTACTGCATTGATATTTGGAAGTTCACAAAGAGGGATGTCTCCCAGCTTCAGGGGAGGTAGCCTATACCTAGCGTACGCCGGGCATAAACCTTGTTTAAAAGCTCAAAAATGTCAGACGCACTGAGGCGTCAGTAAAGCGTGTTTTAATGCCTCGCCGATGTCCTGCGCTCTCCATTATTGTACCTTTCTGAGGCCTCGCCATACAGGTAAAGGTAACCGCATTGTCTCTCGCCCTCATTCGCCTCGCGGAGCAAGCCGCAACACGTGCAAGAAACGCGCCACTCCTTTGCGCTTACAAAGGGTGCATTCTGTTCCTCGGGATGGCGTGTGAAAGGCCCGGAGGGGGAATGCCAGAGCGTAGCGCGCGTAAAGTAAAGTGCACTCGCAGGGCAGACTTGGCCTTTTTTTCAAATGTTTTTTAATGTTTTTTTTATTATTTATTATACATTTTGAAGGTTCAGTTTGGCATATCCCTTTGAAATCTATGCCATGTTTCTTTCTCCCTCTCTTATTTGTGTGGGGGCATTGGGGAAATTTGCAACGCTCTTGTTGTCTAGCCAAGAATTCCTGTTACCTGACATCCAGGAATTCCAAGTTCCAAGAATTCCTGTGTTACCTGGCATCCAGATAAGGCTCCATCACTTTTTCCATTGTCTATTTGAGTTTAGTTTTTTCCTGCAAAGGCATGCTATTGAAACCTTATCTCCAACTGAACATCTCTGTGTAGACCATGAGTAGGAGGCATAATAAAACCGTTGCGCAAGGTCTAAGGTCTTTGGAAGCAAACAAAGTCTCCTGTCCCAACAGATGTTCAGTATCACAGGTGTAGCCTTTGTGGAAATCAGGTTTCGGGTTTTAGACTAAATATTCTTGCGGCAAGCGCCTTTCACATCCCGCCTTCTCTGGGGCCTCTATGCCAGGAACTCATCATCTCTCTTCCTCTTCCTCCCGCAGGTGCTCAGAGTGCTGTGACCACTTGACGAACTGGTACTATGAGAAGGACGGCAAGCTCTTCTGCCGCAAAGACTACTGGGAGAAATTTGGGGAACTCTGCCATGGGTGCTCCCTGCTGATGACTGGACCGGCCATGGTGAGTCCCCTATCGACTGTGGTCCTATTGTTCTAGAGCATGGTTCTCAAATTCAAATCTTGGGGGGGCTGCCGGAGACCCCTGTTCTAAAGGACCATCCACTCTTCTTGCAGTGAGTGGGATCTGTAAGGACGTGCAGTTCCGTTTGATGGAAGCTGACATGTTGGACTACTCTTGCACGCAGTAACCACAGCAGTAAAAAAAGAACAGAAATTGATTTTTACGGCTGTAGTTAAATTCATTTTCTGGTGATTTTCTTTGGAGGGAAGGGAGATTATAAAATGAAAGTCTCCTAAAAAAAAAATATATATATATATATAATAATAAAATAAAAAGCATTTTAAGCAGAAAGGCCAAGTGAGCCTCAGTATAACATCAAGCAATTTAAGAGTTGGGGGTTTACTTGGAGAGATTCTTTTCACTGTTGAATGCTGGCAGACTGGTCACAGTTCACTAGAGTCTATCATCGCTTTGTTGCTCCAATTGTCCTTGGGGTCAAGAGAGGAGTCTTAGGCCTGGATTCAGTAAACGTTTGTCTTTAGCTCGGAGGTGCCATTAAACGCAATGTTTATTTATTTTTCTTCACAGCTTGGGGAGTTCAGCCTTCACAAACGATTGAATAACAACGTTTGCATTGGAAAATTAATTGTAGTCAGTCGAGGGGTGAAAAGCTAGGGAAGAATGTTGATTGAATGCAGGCCTTATCTGTGGCAGCAGGAAAGTGTGCCGTCCAACTTTAACAGGCTTGCTCATTTGTACTGCTGTGCTAGGAGAGAAAGGGTAACGGTTTCGTTATCGGAGCTTCACTGGGAGCACGTTCATCATTACACAGAGTTTATTTTTTTGCATATCCATGAGCCAGACTTTGCGAGATTGAATCTGTTATTCGGCAGACAGTGAGGCTTTTCTGAAGCTTTAGCTGTGGCCCACCACCCCGCCCCTCCCCCTTCATCCCATACTCCTTAACATGGAGGCGTTTTGGCAGTACGTTTCCCAGACACGTTGGGAGTTAATTTCAGCGGAAGCGGAGTGGTCTGGATGCCGTCCTCTCGCTGGTATTCCCAGCGGCGTGCTTTGGTAATTCTAAGCCGCACATCACCTAACCGCGGTGTTTCTGCGCGGTCTTGGACGACCCGATGTCTGTTATTAAGGGCACACAACGATTTTAGGCCTGTGATGTTTACTTTTTAGGGTCGTAAATGATGTCATCGTCATGCCGGTGTAATAGAAAGCGTTGCTATAGTTTGTTACATTATACAGTGGTGGCACCATTGCAGTGGAATTGAGTGCCATGGGGTTTTTTTAAACTGCGTGTTATAAATGTCATAAATGTCTAGTTTGTTACAGACGCATAAAATGAGCCAGGTTTCCAAAACCATCACCGCAAATACCCAGGTTACACAGCAAAAAGGGTCACTATTTTTAATTGGTTATATGTGGCCTGTAATATTTGTGGGATAACCTAAAGTGAACTTACATCAAGTATTTCAATAACCAAACCAAATAATAGGCCTTTCTATTCAGGCTTGGCCACACTGGTCGAGGGAACGTTTCTAGCCAAGTATTTTTGGCAGGTTTGTATTGCGGCTTCGTGCCCCATCCCAGAACTGGCCTGGCATCCAGCCCGCGGCCGTCTAATTCCCAGGAGAACCGCACGGATCCGCAGCTCGCGGCTGCTGCGTTTCTGCAGAAGCGCAGGCACGAAACACCATTTTGTGCTCTAATGAGGTGACTGCGACATGCGATCCTGCTCCGAAAACGTTCGCTCGCCCGTTCGCTCTGTAGAGGCTGGTATATTTTACGAGCGTAGCTCCGACACGCTTGTAAATCTTTTCCAAATTAGACCCCCTTTTCTTGTCGTCGGGTTATTGTGACCTCTTGCGGAGCAACACAACGGCTCCAGTGTGTTTTCGTAAGGTACTTTGGAGATAGCATCTGAATGCCTCAGGCAGCTAGCACTGGGAGCTACTGCTGGCTCGAGACGCTGTACGTTTGGGGCCCATCTGCCCTCTTTTGCTGAAGTGTCTATTTGCTGGGTCTGAATCACAAACTAACAGGCAGTTTCACAGCTGATGCTGTGGAAATCATGTTTACTGTGATGGTGCTGTGAAGCATGAGTTTACATCATGGTAAAGCTGCCAGAACCGCAGAAATCCCATCACTGAGTCAGACAATAGTTTCCTCAGCAGCGCTGACGATTAGAGATCCCAACACGAAAGGCCCAAAGGGCAGACGAGTAGAGATCCCAACACGAAAGGCCCAAAGGGCATTTAGGTTCAGCTTTGTGTCTTTGTCCTGTTTTTGTTTTCGTTAATAATTTATCACGCTTCGTCACTTAGCTTAAAAACCCATCCGTCGACTCGCGTGTGTGAAAGGGGGTGAATGTGAAAAACTCGCTCTCACGTGAGCCATCGTTTTCACTCGATGTTACTGTCTGCGAAACATGCCGTGTGACACAGAACTGGAAATCCCAAGTACTTCATTATTCTCCTCAAACTGATGTCACACTTTAATCTTTCTTCGCCCTATAATGAACTATCTTGTGGCTGAAGTGGCATATGACCCCAACCAAAATAAAATTATAAAATTTTCACACATTTATTGTCACAAAGCAGCTTTACAGACAGCCAGGCATGAACCTGAACCCCCCCGAGAGCTAGCCTAGGGCGACGGTGACGAGGAAAAACTCCCTGGCTTGTAAAAGGAAGAAACCTTGAGTAGAACCTGGCCCCAGGGTGAAATGTGTCATTTAGCGGGAGGAAATACACCATTCCAAAATATGTCATTTATCAAATGCATAAGGAATATTCTAGAAAAAGGAAATATTGCTTATGCATATTCCAGCTTTTCTGAGGGCACCTTTGCACCCCTGGGGTCCCAGACCCCAATTTGGGGACTCCTGTTCTGAACGCATTCTCCAGGCCATCATCACCAACAGCTTCAGATGTTCTGGGGCTTGGCTGAACACGTGATCACTTTACAGTCTGGAATGAAGGCCCAGCCCACATGATAGAAACATCAAGGCTCTACTGTGGCACAGGGCCAGTGTGCATGTTCCTGCATGGGATTGTTTGAGAGGGAGAGAGAGAGCGATGCGATTAGAGAAACAGATCCTGGGAATTTGACTGTATTGTAACGTCATCACTGATTACCGAAATGGAGGGAGAAGCAGATGTTGCCATTTGAGTATCAGGGAGAGATGGGGGCGATTTTTTATTTATTTTTACACCGCCGAACTGCAGGTGAAATGCTCCAGGAGAACGATGAGACATGAGATTCCGCTTTTCCAATGTGTTCCCAGGTGGCCGGAGAGTACAAATACCACCCGGAGTGTTTCGTGTGTCTAAGCTGCAAGGTGGTGATTGAAGACCGGGATACGTATGCCTTGGTGGAACGCTCCAAACTTTACTGGTAAGGAGGGAAACCTGCTACTGCCTCTACCTGTCGCAGGCAGGCCTAATCCACAGCCTTCTTAAATGGGCTCCTGTTGTTTGTTATTGCTAGTTTAAGCCGAGCCTTGCTGATATCGCGCGCTCCCCTTGAGGTTTGAGGGATCATCTGTTTTGCCTGTGTTGCGTAAGATGGGGACGGCCTGCCCCGCAGCGCTCGCCCTTGTTTTTGTTTATTCAAGGGGTGGAGCCGCGTTTCGTGTGAAGCGGGGGCGAGTCTGTGCCCCCCCCCCCCCACGGGGCTATGTGGCTGCTCTCAGGGCTAACATATCTGCGGTGGGTGCCCTTCCTCTCCACAGCGGGAAGTGCCACAAGCAGATCGTCCTCACGCCCATGCTGGAGAAGAGGTCCCCGGATTCGGCGCTCGACTCCCTGCCCCACACGGTCACGCTCATCTCCATGCCCGCCGCCACCAATGGCAAGAGAGGATTCTCCGTGTCCGTCATCAGGGACTGCAGCAGCACCATCGTCAGCGTGCAGGTCAAAGAGTGAGTCCGCCGTTCGTTTTAACCTTTACTTTAACCAGGCAGGGCTGCGGCACAAACTCTGTGCTCTTTTTCCACGATAAACGCGGAGAATCAAAGTGGATTTGGAATGCAAGGGAGCCAGTCGGATGACGTAAGGGATGATTAGGCGGCCAGGTGTTGGGAGCTAACTTCTGTGGCAATTTTACCCCCTGATCACATCCCGACACAAGCCCACATTTGAGGTGTTCAGCAGACTCTTCTTCAGAGTGACTCACACAGATTAATTTCTTTGCATACAATCCATGTATACAGCTGGATATTTGCAACTGAAGCAATTGAGGTTAATCTTGCCCAAGAGTACAATGACTGTGACCCACCAAACGTAGTCCCAGTTCTCTAATCCTTATGCTACGTTGCTGCCACACCTGCTTAGCTATAGCAGTTTGGCACGGTAATGGTATAGGGTTGTATGGCTAATGGAAAATGGTAGAGGCAGTGAGTCGGATGTGGAATCTCGCTAGCGGCTCAGTCACTAAAGACTAATTATGAGCACAGGCTCAGTCTTTAAACATTATTATGTAATAAAGTGGGTTATTAAAAATATCTATTTTCATAACGTGTCATAACAATTCTAGGAACCCCTGAATGCATAATGTAATACAAATAATGGGGTATAGACAAACAGCCCAACTGGGCTATGTCTCTATGCTGGCTGTCACCTAGAGTCCAGTCTGGCTGGAGCAGGGATGAGCGGTATTTAAATTATACGTACTTGAAATATGTATTTTCATGTATGCGTTTCATATATAATACAGGTTTCTCTCTTTTTACCCTATGTTTTATACTTTACATTACAGACATTTAGCAAGACGCTCATATCCAGAGCGACTTACACAATATTTAGCATTTTTACATACTATCCATTTTTACAGCTGGATATATACTGAAGCAATTAAGGTTAAGTACCTTGCTCGAGGGTCAAACGGCAGTGTCTTACCTGTGAATCGAACCTGCAACCTTTTGGGTTATAAGCCTGTGCCTTTGCTCTGTGCTGCCTGAAAAGCAACTTACAACCTCCGCCATTTTGATATTGGCTTATTTTTAGGTCACTGTTGTTCGCCTTGATGCTATGTCCAAGCCCGATAGTTCACAGATGCCAAAAGATGGTCTGGTAATGTTCAGTAGCCTACTGTGGGTTCTAAAGGCACATCGTGATCTCGCCAGGGTTCTCGGAATGCATATAAGTCCGGAGGTGCGGAACGCCATCCACGTCGGTGACAGGATCCTGGAGATCAACGGCCTGCCAGTGGGCTCGTTGATGGAGGAGGAGGTGAGTTATTTCAAAAGCCCAGCATCTCCCCAATCTTCAGAGCAGCTGCCTCACCATAAATTACCCCTCATTTACCAGCCTTAAGCCTAGGATGATCACAGTCTTACATTTCTAATAACAGAGGTCTCCAAAATTGGATCTTCATTCCAAACTGTCCTTTAAACCCCAAATTCATTCCAGTTTATTTCTTTTTTAAACAGAGATCCTACTGGTTCATGCATGCATTTCAACATAAAAACCTTTTCTCTGGGGGTAGGATTAAAGGCATCACGTAGTATTAAGTTACCTTCTCATAATGAGGTCATCTATAAATATTGACTTGGCTCTCTTTGTGGTACCCTCTTTTCTAACGAATGGCAGCATAAATCTCAAATGGTTATTGGTTTAAATTTTATTTGAACTGCCTTTTGTTCATTTTGGCCATTCTTTCAGAACAGGTCACTGTGACTGCTGTATAATTTTCTTATTATTTACACATTCTTGAGCTGGAGGAGAGTGGTGGCTGGAACGGCTTTGTTGCGTAGCTTCGAGTTGTCTTGGCATTCCATGCCTTTTCGAATTGCGGATTCCAAAATTGAGGTTTATTTCCTACCTTTCCTGTTCTGAAGTGAGTTTCTCAAAGTTATACAGTCCACAATCTGCCCCTTTCCTTAGTCTAGCACAGTTGTGCGTCGTGAATTCTATGTCACTTAAATGCAATTGCTTTGGATTTCTGGCTTACTTTCAAACAGGCATATCACTGGTCACATAAGGAGTCCCCTAAAAGTTCTGTCTTGGATCCTCCGCTGTTTATTATTTTGTATGTTTTCAGCTACCTGTACAGATTTTATCAGTGCAGTGTCAATCTTTTCTGTTTGTTGCCTGTGTCCAGATTTATACTGTATTATTAAGAACCAAATCTGGCTTCCTGTCTACTGAGTGGCTCCTGTGCTGACTTATACGTAATTGAAATTAAACTACATAAGAAATGTGCTTATGCTGATGATTGGCTACAGGTCATAACCCAGGCTTAATATTTAGATATTTGTATGCATAATCATTATTTTAGCATTGTAACCACTCTTCAGGAAACGGTCTGAACAGGTTTTTAGTTTATCCCATCAGCTTCCGAATGACAGGTGGTATGTGGGGGAAGATAAGGGGGGGGATGTGCTTGTTTGTGTTCAAGCCTTCATGTGTGAGTGAGTGGGAAACGTGAAGTGAGTCAGCCCTCTAATTTCAGCAAAACGCCTAGCTAAACACAGACATGAGACTAGTTTAAGGCTAATGGATAGGCAACTAAGAAAATGAATGGAGTTACTATTTAAAGAAAAAATAAGTAGCTTTAAATGAGATCTGTAATTCCCTTGTCACGGTTCAGTAGCCAGCTAATAATTATGCCTATGCAGCTATGGTCTGATACTGGCTCATAAGTCCTGACCAATATATGTACCAACATGCAAGCAAGCTGGGCAGGTCTGTAGTTAACAGGCGAATAGTACATGCAAATATGTGTTGGTAGTGACTAGATAAATGGATGTTATCAAGTAAAATCAAATCACAGGAAATGGAACATGAAGTGGATTTGTGCAGTGGCTAACAAGATCACCAAATACATTGCTCAAAAAAATTAAAGGAACACTTAATCATCACAGTATAACACCCAGTCAATTAAACCAAACCGGTCATGCTGGATGATGTTGCAGGCAGCACAACATTCGCCACGGCGTCTCCAGACTCTTTCACGTCTGTCACATGCTCAGTGTGAACCTGCCAATTCTGGTGTTCTCTGGCAAATGCCAATCGAGCTGCATGGTGCTGGGCTGTGAGCACAGGTCCCACTACAGGACGTCGGGCCCTCATGCCACCCTCATGGAGTCTGTTTCTGACAGTTTGGTCAGAAACATGCACACGAGTAGCCCGCTGGAGGTCATTTTCTAGGGCTCTGGCAGTGCTCCTCCTGTTCCTCCTCGCACAAAGGAGCAGATGCCGGTCCTGCCGCTGGGCTGTTGCCCTTCTACGGCCCTGTCCAGCTCTCCTTGTGTAATGGCCCGTCTCCCGGTATCTCCTCCACACTCTTGTGACTGTGCTGGGAGACACAGCAAACCTTCTTGCCACGGCACGTATGGATGTGCCATCCTGTCACTTTCATTTGCACCAAAGCAGGTGGAACTGATTCACAATCGTTTATGCTTCCGAACTGGACAGATTGATATCCCTGAAGTTTAATTGACTTGGTGTTATATTGTGTTGATTAAGTGTTCCCTTAATGTCTTTGAGCAGTGTAGATTTTGTTGGATAGCTAGCTGGACAAAAATGTGGCTTTAAAAATGTGCTTTAGAAATGAGCTTGGTTAAAGGGGCATAGAAGCTAGCTAGCTAGCTAGCAGGCTGCTACACTTTAAGCTTGAGCTTACGCTTGGCTTCCTAATTAACTTACAATTATTCTATTGTGTAAAATATGGATGCAAATTAGCTTTGACTACTTGACATACATGCAATAAATGGCCTTGCTGCAATTGTTTTCCTCCTTTCCCCTCTCTCGAATATGTCCCCCTGCCCACTAAGGTTTTATTAGCCCAAGGGAGGATGTTTATAGAGGAAACTTTTTTCTGATTGGTGTTCACAGGTGGAGGACCTCATCCACCGGACCAATCAAACGCTGCAGCTGCTCATTGAGTATGGTCCGGTCAGGCAGCGGTTGGACGGGCTCAGGCTGGGGTCCTCGCACAGCTGCCTGGGGATGACTGCAGCGGCCCGCATGCGACTGTCCTCGACCTCTGGGGCAATGCTGGAGACAGCAGACGGGGGCGATGGCACCCTTAAACGACGCTCACTGAGGTACTGCCAGTGTGTGTGTGCGCGTGTGTGTGCACGTGTGTAAAACATCTCCAAAAACCAAGATGTGCCTGTTTCACATAGAAAAAACAATTCTCAAAGTTTTTAACCAAGTTAGTTTTTCTGAAACAAACCTTTGATTCACATACAGTGCCCTCCACAATTATTGGAACCCCTGGTAAAGATGAGTGAAAAGGGTTATTAAAAAATTCACCTTTTGGTGAATTAGCTTAATCTCACACTGAAAAAATGAGAAAAATCCACCCTTTAATTGAAGTAAATTTATTCTGAGAAAAAGAAAATCCCTCATCAAGAAATAATTATTTTTAACAAAACCATGTGTGCCACAATGTTTGGCACCCCTGCATTTAATACTTTGTACAACCTCCCTTTGCCAATAAAACAGCACTGAATCTTCTCCCTTAACATCTAATAAGGTTGGAGAATACAGAGCAAGGAATCTGAGACCATTCCTCTTTACAGAATCTCTCCAGATCATCCAGAGTCCTCGGTCCTCTCTTGTGCACTCTTCTCTTCAGCTCAGCCCACAGGTTTTCAATGGGGTTTAGGTCAGGGGACTGAGATGGCCATGGCAGAAGCTTGATTTTGTGTTCAGTTAACCATTTTTGTGTTGATTTGGATGTATGTTTTGGATCATTGTCCTGCTGGAAGATCCAACGATGACCCAGTTTTAGTTTCTTCGCAGAGGCAGCCAGATTCAGATTTAAAATGTCCTGGTATTTCATGGACTTCATGATGCCATGTACCCTAACAAGGTCCCCAGGGCCTTTGGAGGGAAAACAGCCCCACAACATCACGAAACCTCCACCACACTTAGCAGTGGGGATCAGGTTATATTCGGTATAGCCATTATTCTTTTTACGCCAAACCCACCTTGAGTGTTGGTTACCGAAAAGCTAAATTTTAATTTCATCTGACCATAGAACACGGTTCCAGTCAAAGTTCCAGTAGCGTTCTAGCAAACTCCAGGCGCTTACATTTGTGGTGAAATGACAGGAAAGGCTTTTTTCTGGCATGCCTTCCAAATAATTTGTTGGCATGGAGGTGATGTCTAATGGTAGTTTTGGAGACTTGATGACCCCAAGATGCTACTTTTCTCTGTAATTCTCCAACAGTGATCCTTGGGGATTTTTTTGCCTTTTTTACCATCCTCCTCACTGTGCATGGGGGCAAAATAAACTTGGGTCCTCTTCCAGGCAAGTTTGTAACGGTTCCAGTTGCTTTGGACTTTTTAAGTATTGCCCTAACGGTAGATATGGGCATTTTCAGGTGAGTAGTTATTTTTTATAGCCATTCCCTGACTTAGGAAGCTCAACGCAATAATTGTGTTTTGTTCAAAATAATTATTTCTTGATGAGGGATTTTTTTTTTCTCAGAATAAATAAAGGTTGGATTTATCAGTGTGAGATTAAGCTAATTCACCAAAAGGTGACTTTTTTTATAACCCTTTTTACTCATCTTTACCAGGGGTGCCAATAATTGTGGCAGGCACTGTATAATCCAGTATTCTTCATTACTTCACTGATGTCAATTCCTTTTAAAATACAGTCCTGTGGAAACTCGTGCAGCACTTGGGCTACAGTGCATCTCAGAATCCGAAGGAAAAAGGGGGAAAGTTTCCTCAGTGCTGTGCCGTTGAGCTGGAGGACTGTAAAATGAGACGTGCGTGTCCAAAAGGATGGTATCTGAGGCAGTAATAGGACAAACCTACAGATACCTACAGATTTGGAATTCCAAATTGGAGAGAAAGTGGGGAAAACCGGGATAAATGTTCAACAAGAAAACATTTTTTTAAATAACTAAGAACACAAGAAAAGTTAAGATTCTTTCATGTCTTTTTAAGGCAACATTATACAGCCTAATCCTCATACAAATCCTTTACTCAATATCTCCTCCTGTCAGCCTCTCTCTCTGTTTAGATGGAATTTAGAAATTGTGTTATTGTAGTATTATGTACTACCTCTTTATAAAACATTCTTGCTCTAATATATTTTGTGAACGGACTCTCAAAGCTCAGCTAAGCTGTAGTTATAGTCAGCTCTTTGTCTGCTAAGCAGGATTGTGTCTTACTCTGGAATTTGGAAGTTCTGACAATGTGAGATTTGCATTTTCCTTCAGCTGGCATTTTAAGAAACATAATTATTGCCATAAAAATGGGCTTGACGGTTCAGGAAAGACACTAGTACTATACACATACTCGGACGGCTCCTATGTAAAACGGAAGGAAAAATAGATCTGTTCACCATGGATTGGGAATTAGAAGGGGGGGTGGCAAGCTTAGATTTCAGAGTGATATGCTTGTGGAAGTACATTTTCTGCCATTCGTTACTTATGTACAAAATAAGGCAAAAGGTAAAATGGTACATTTTAGTATTTAAGTGAATTTGCCATGTAAATAAAATGAGACATTGCAGCACTCAGTTCGCTGTGCCTTAAGGAGGCAGATTTAAGAGTGAATAAATATTCCTTCTTTGATTGTTGATATTGAAGGAAGACTTGATTTTTAAAAATTAAGTATGTATAAATAAAATAAATGTGCGTATATTTTAACCTCATAGGTCTGGGTGCTCAGGTCACATATTGATCTGTAGAGGATTAATCTTGTAATACAAGCAGACTATGTAGGATTCAGTATTACCAGAAATGTTGCATTTAAGGGACTCAACCTGCCTGAAACCAACGCCATACCCACAGAGATGGAGTCATCCTAAAGCTCTTTTCTATCTATTTTTTGACCCAGGCGCAGCAACAGTATCTGCAAGTCTCCGGGACCCGCCTCCCCGAAAGAGCACCCCCCCCTGTGCAGGGACATAGGGCGATCCGAGTCCCTGCGTTCCTCCACCAGCTGCTCCCACCGAATCTTCCGCCCCTGCGACCTGATCCACGGAGAGGTGCTGGGGAAGGGTTTCTTCGGCCAGGCCATTAAGGTCAGTTCCCAATCGATCCTCGCTCCTCCTGGCGGCTCAGTTTCAGGGAAGGGACGTCCGTTTTCTCCCACGCACACTTGTGCACGTTTGGCTGCGCGCGGAGCAGAAAATCCAGTTCAGGACAAAAGTAAAATTATACGTGTGTAAGCCCACAACGCATACAAGGAAGTTAGCTTCTTGTTTTGTGTTCGGCACATATAAAGGTGGTTTGTTGTCCTGGGTGAAGTCTAGATTCTTGATTTGTGAGTCAGATCCCCACCCTATGAGTTTTTTTTCTACATAGAAATGGGCGGAGTGTTGGAATGCCTGTGCAGAATACCTGACCAAACAGGACCTCAGTTGCAAACAACAAGACTGGTTGCTGTGGAAACCGCTTTTAATTCCACACTACATCCTCGTGTGGACGATGTGACCTGAATGACCATCGTTCTTCCCCGTTCTGACAGGTGACGCACAAAGCTACGGGCGAAGTGATGGTGATGAAAGAGCTGATTCGCTGTGACGAGGAAAACCAGAAAACATTCCTGAAGGAGGTCAGTTCCTCAGGCCCTGGAAGACCATCATTTATCCCGGGAAAGCGAGTGCTCAGCCACTCACGAATCCCTGGTTAACAGCGCCCACTTTAGAGAGGACATGGAAACGGTCCTTGGAACTATATTTAGGAAGAATGAGAACTGTAATCCGTAGAAAGCATGTGAAATTATCTGTGATTTTTTCCCCATTAAAATACATGTTTTTTTTGTTTTTTTTTATTCAATGCGGATGATTAGAGGCATTATAAACTCAGGAATGTGGGATTTAACGGACCCCCTTCTTCTCTTTCCCCCCAGGTCAAAGTAATGCGGGGTCTGGAACATCCTCACGTCCTGAAATTTATTGGAGTACTATACAAGGACAAAAGACTGAATCTAATAACGGAGTTTATCGAGGGAGGCACGCTGAAGGATTTTATTAGGGACATGGTGCGTAGCGCAGACAATTCACCTGCGCGCACTTCCTCTGCACCCAAATACCCTTTGATCATTTTAGCGCCTTTTAAATATCCAGTTTTTTTTCAATGAAAGCCACAGTCTGCCTGCTGGGTGAGTTAAGGTGAACTCCATTTTAAAAACAGAAGCTTGATGGTGCCTGGGCTCTTTTTGTGTTAGTTTGTGTGTGAATCAGGAATGCAAGGAATCGGAATATGTAGTGGCATTATGTTAATTCCCAGGTGAGATTCAGAGGCAGTTTTCCCAAATGTCCTGCTCTGGGTCATTATTTTTCCCCATTGTGCTTTGGCCTTTCTGGGTCAAAAACGGGTTTATGTTAGTCTCCACCTACAGTCTCTCTTTCATTCAAGCAGTGAAAATGAACACATCTCCTCACAAAGCCTCTCCTAGAAAGAAATTGCTAATCTGGCTAATCTCGCCCTCCTGCTTTTTACACCGGTCGGAGCTGAAATGCAGAGCAGAACACAAGCACAAAGTCACCCCCCCCCCCTACTCTATGTGCCCACAGGATCCGTTTCCGTGGGAGCAGAGGGTCAGTTTTGCGAAGAGCATCGCCTCTGGAATGGTGAGTGAACTTGGCCTTTCTAGAAACTTCACCTGATGCAGGAGGTTATTCACACAAGGTACCAACGTTCCGAGTATAGCAAACTCTCCCCTCCCTCCTGTACAGCCAATCAATGAGGTGGGAAATCCAGCGTGTGGCTCGTGGTGCCCACCGGTCTCCAAGGAGACGCGCTATGCTGCCAAAGCGATGCTATGCCCATTTTTCTTTTGGCCCCACGGGGAGTCTTGCACAATCACAGCCCTGTCACCTCACTGAAGGGGACACCCTGCGTAGGGTGCGGGGGAGTGTTCTCTGCCCCTTTAAACAGTCGGTGAACCCCAAAAAGGAGAGGGGACCTCTCTAACCAGCTCCACCCATCACAGTACAGCCTCAGAACCTTGCAGGCCCTTGCCAGGATAAAACGCTCCATCGTCAAAGTGACTGTCATTCATACGGCTGCATTATTTATCATGGCTTGTTTCCATTTTTGTGTGTGGTGTTTAGATTGGATTATATCAGTGTGCGCGACTTCATTTCCATGCTGTTGTTTCAGGCGTATCTGCATTCGATGAGCATCATCCACAGAGATCTCAACACTCACAACTGCCTCGTCAAACTGGTACGTGTCTTAGGCCTCCCTACTTCGAGGCATCTTTGAGATGCCTTTTTATTTTTAGATGTCTATTGTTGTTATTTGAGGTGTATATTTTTATTAATTTAGTTTTCTTGTAATCCTTATAAATCCTGTTTTGTTCCGTACATGTGTTGGCTCTGCTGTAATTTCCCTCTGGGATCAATGAAGTACTAATAAAGAATCTAATCTAATCTTTGGGGCAGCAGAAACTTTGGGAAAAGGGCATTTAAACATGGCCCCAAACCCACCGTGCTCCCAGTCTAGTTTCCCCACCTGGACAAATAAAAGAAACCCCAGATGGCCCGACTGACTAAAGGCTAGTTTACAAGTCGCCGGTTTATAGAGACCCCTGGTGGTTGAACGTCTGCATAGTTCCGAATTCAGGACTGCACTCATTTTGGTAAACATTAGGCTCGCCCTTGTGGGAACGCCAGTTAAGTTTTTCGAATTCATCTGCTGCAAAGCTAAGGTGCATCGAGGGAAAGGCCCTTGGCAACAGTCCAGAAGGGAGCCAAATGGCACTCCTAGGATCAAGTTGTTAACCAGCATGAATCAACTGTAGGCTTTGTGAAGTGAGGCAGCCAAGTCATGAAGGAACATGCACTTATGTGCAAATGTATTTGTTTTGGATTTTTTATAAACTCTAATCAATAAGGAAAATTAAAACTGAATTATATGTAAATGCACCTTCATAAAATAGAGGAGCTCATTCAAAGCCAGATGTATATACAGTAAACCCTATTGTTAGTGTGTCCACCCTGTCCCCTTTGTGCAAAAATTTAAAATGATCTCTTGTGCAATGGTGTTCTTCCGAGACCGCCCCAGAAGGTTATGTAAATTACTGTGACACTCTTAACTTTCTCTGTCCAAAGCAAAGTGTTGCAATGATGCTAAATGTTTTAGTTCCCTTATGCATAAGAGCTGAAAAATGGCAAGTGTCTAGATGTCACTGCTTTGAATTAAAACGACAGATTCAAAGCACCAAGAAATTGCTTAAATGACAAACATAGCCATTTTTGGCAAATATTTTTTCTTCAGATTGCCAGATATTTTTTATTTAAAAAAAAATTTGTTTTCAGAAATATTCGCTGAAAGCAAATTTTAAACTGAGAATCCAAATCCCACAAGAGAAAAGCCTCTAAGTGTGCCTCAGAACAGAACGTTCCCAAAAATGTCATCACGCTTGTGCAGAGACGGCTGCAGGCAGTCACTGCTGGAATGAAAACGGAAAAACTGAGCATCTCTAAAACTGGCTGCATTAATCACTAGGGCCTGATGATGTCTTGTTCTTGGAGACAAATTCACTTATTTTGTATTTCTCACTGATACTTGGCTGTACATAGGGCATAGGATGATCGAGCTTAGACTTCTATGTGAGCAATATGATCAAGCTGTATTGGATTAAAATAATCATTTTTTGATGTTAATCCAAACGGATTTGGCAACCCTGTGTAAATTCAGCAGTTGATCTCATCTGGTTCCTACTGCTTCCATGACAAAATAAATAAATAAATGGAACACACAATAGCGACAAGCATTGGCTTGACTCCTTATTCCCGGTTACCAGGACAACACGGTCGTGGTTGCAGATTTCGGGCTCTCCCGCCTGATCGTGGAGGAGAAGATCCGACACCCGCCTCCTGAGAAGCCCTGCAACAAGAAGAGAACCTTCCGGAGGATCGACCGCAAGAAGCGCTACACGGTGGTGGGGAACCCCTACTGGATGGCCCCAGAAATGCTGAACGGTGAGCAGGAAGTCCGCCCTGGTTCTCCGTCCGTCGCTGACTCCGTGTTCTTCTGCGGCAGCTCCTCAGGAAGTCGGTCTAAACGTTGTGTTTTGTGCGCTCCAGGTAAACGCTATGACGAGAAGGTGGACATCTTCTCCTTCGGGATTGTGCTTTGTGAGGTAAGACTGTGTCTCTGTGTTTATATACTGATGAGGTTCACAGGTGATGCCTTTTGTCCGCATGGTCCTGCCGTGTCTCCGACGAGCGTATCTTCTTCCATTAAGGACGGCATTGTTGTTTCCAATTTGAGTGCAAAGATTATGGGGAATTTTTTCAATAAAGGGGATTGGTATACTTTGAGTATGCTTTCAGTACGCACGACGATGAAAAGCCAAAAGTTTGTGGACAGTCCGGCTGACTGTCTGTCGGCGTACGTGTCTGCTCCCTGATTTAAACACTCTGTAAGCACCTTAAGGGTTGTTCTGGTTGTCAAGCATCTGTTTGTTGTTGTAAGTTTCCACTAGGGACCCGCCCGTCATACCACCATCTATCCTCAGTCTGATTTGAAAAAGGACTTGCAAACTTGTGATTGTGCAAGTTTTTGTAGCCCCTAGGTGCCATAAATCATTCCGGCTGTTAAAAGCACATGAGTTGAGTCTACCGGGACTTCAGTGTAAACTAGTCTATTTTTGGACTCCAGCAAGTGTGATACACAACAGAAAAGCCTCAAACACAGTAGTCACAGAAATGGGGTTGAAAGTTTTTTCAGTTTTGTTCATTGAAATGGCATGCAAGTTTTTATAGTTTCCGCATCTAGCTATATCTGCAATCTTATCAGTTTCAAAGTCCGTTCTGACATAAGAACAAACTAGTGGCATTCCATTAGAGAGCATCTCTCCGTTACACTTAACCTGTGCTGTACCTCAAAAATGAAAAATGTTTCCTGTAGTTTTTTCACACACATCTGTAACCTTTTTAGTTAGATTCAGACAAACGGAGAGACAGCCACATACCATCCACTCCACCTGCTGGTAGAAGAGTTCATAATCTGAATTTTTTTCCCCCCTGAAGATTATTGGCCAGGTGTACGCAGATCCAGAATGTCTCCCGAGAAACATGGATTTCGGACTCAACGTGGAAAAGTTCTGGGAGAAATTTCTTCCGGAAGACTGCCCGCCTGCTTTCTTTCCATTGGCTGTGGCTTGCTGTGACCTTATCCCTGATAACCGGTAAGAACGCTACGCATTATTTATATTTCAAATTCAGGAATGTTGGGTAGGTTCTATGAAGTTGATTCCCTACAGTTTCTTGCTTACTGTATGTAACTGGGTAGGTATTTTGCCTGGTAAGTGAGGTGGCTCTTGGATATGTTTTTACCAACATGCAACAATGAAAAATTAGAAGGGAGAAAGACCAGGGGCCTGTTTCACGAAGCAGGTTTATGGAGTTGGCTGGATAACTGTGCTTAGTAAAACCTGGAACCCTCCCAAATCTGGAACATGGACTTAAGTAAAAAAAGCTGTTCCGGGTTTTACTCAGTGCAGTTATTCAGCTACCTCAGTGAAAAGCGACTAATGGAGTAAAGCTTTCAGAATTCCTCTCAAATGATCCCCAGGCCCACTGTACAATCCCAGGCTACAGATCTGCTGGAAAGCCACTCCCTAGATCAGGGGTGTCAAACTCCAGTCCTGGAGGGCCGCAGTCTCTACGGGTATTTGTGGTTTCCTTTCAATCAGCACCCAGTTAAAGGATTGAGAACAAGGTGTGTGGACTTCTTAGCCAATCAGTGACTTAAATTAATCACTTGTGCTGAAACTCGCCAAAAACCAGCAGACACTGCGGCCCTCCAGGACCGGAGTTTGACACCCCTGCCCTAGATAGAATCACAGTCAACTTTCCCAAAAATGTACCTTGTTTTCTGAGATATCCTCCCCCCTGGCATCTCTGTGACATTCTGTCTCGCTGCCGCTGAACAGGCCGGCCTTTGAGAAGCTGGAGGACTGCTTCGAGGCCCTGACCCTCAACCAGGACCTGGGCATCCCGCTACCAGCCGAGCTGGACGAGCTTCACCAGAGCCTCTGCCGCCTCCACGAAACCAGCCGGAAACAGAGCGCCGTCCCCCCGCAGCCCCCCGATGGGCCGGGCCTGGCTAACAGCGAAACTTAGCCCACCCGCCAGGCCACAAACCTTCCCCTCCCCTCGAACCATCTCTGCACTAACCCACGGGAGGAACCCAGCTCTGAACTGCACTCGATGTTTACACAGTTTGACAAGTCGTCCTCACCAATCACGGACACTAACCGTTTTCCCTACAAGTGGTGTCACGGGACATGATGATGGGCACCAAGAGGGACATTTCCATGCAATGTAATTACTGCTTTCTCTGCCTTCTCCCTCCCCTCATCTCATCCCAAACTGCACAGGAACACGAGGGTTTTACACTCGTCGACTTAGTTTACCTGCAGGATACAGAATTAAACATCTCAAAGAACATCATTTTATACCAGAGGGGTTGATCTCATAAAAAGTGGGAGTGCATCGAAAGCGTAATGTCTGCATTTATCTTTTCTTTGAGCCGGAATATAAATTATTTAATTTTTGGTTAGATGTTTTGTTACTCTGTAGGTAGTCCTACTCCATGACTGCCGTGTGCTTAATGCACAGGAATGATACTCATCAACGCCAGACTCTGAAACAGCCAGGTCATTTTGACTTGGACTGCGTGACCACTGTAGGACTTAGACTTAGTTTTCAGAACAACAGTTCATTCAACATCCAGGGTAGACACTGCACATAATGGTGCTTTACAACCAGAGCCATAAAACAGGTGATATGTACTTCTTCTTTTTTTATAGCGATCAAAATACTCATTCTTTCTATAATATAGCGCCATAGACTAAAATGCGCTCCTACATTTTACATCACATTCCTACATTCCAGAACATTCTGGAAGTTCTGGTATCGCTCATCTACGTCACTGTTCGCGGTTAGTTCAGCATGTCTTGCTTTTGCCAGACCGTTTCATTTCACGGTAGGTTGTTCATGTAAAATTTGAAGCACGCTAAAAACAACGTGACTGCACGTCTTTAGCACTTATCATGAGCAGTATTCACTCGGCTAGTCGCTGACGCTACAAGAGGCAAAGGTTTCAAATGAAATGATGAACGTAGAGGTGCGCAGGAGACTGATATTGAACCTGAACATATTTTTAAAGAGTAGGTGAGCTTACGCAGTAGTATTTCGTACAGGAATCGTAAACTTTGTACAAAACTGGATTTTTTTGTTGGATAAAGTGTATAGAAACCGTATGTAAATGTATATATAAATGGTGGTGTTTTTTGGGGATGCTGGTTTGCAAATATATATTTTTAGACCGTGAAATTATGTATAATATGCCAGGAAAATGGCTTTCTTTTTTTCCATTATTTCTTTAAGGTACTGACATGTACAAATTGTTACCACTACCATTATATCACTGTAGTGTTTCTTGCACCAAGTTGAGGTGTTCTTGAATTAAAATGTTTGAAAGCAGATGATGTCAATTTTTTCATAGCCTCACTCCTTTTAATTCTGATTTAGCAGATCTGAACAAATTCTACCCGGTTAGCAGAACACTTAAATAACTTTACATTTATAAACATTGAGTGTATGTGCATCCATAATATTGTATCGAGACTTGCAGGCTTGTGAATAATGTAACTGAATTTATTCAAGACTTGAAGACAAGTGCTACACGGAATTTTACATAACGCAGGGAAAACATTTCTGTGCGTTTCCACTCAAAAGCCCATCTCATAACGCACAAGGTTCACACCGAAAACAAACACGTTCTTTTAACGTTGCTAATGTTGGAAGAAAAACAAACCGTGCTGGAGAAATACTTGCCTGCAGCTGTGGACTCGGGGAACGTTCTCTGCCAGGGTCACAATCAACTCATCTGAACAGAATGAGGCAGGACGTAGACCGCCGGATCAGTGTAATTGTACAGAGTGTTTTTTCATCGTCTGCTGTGCGATGCAATCCGATCATACGAACGGAAGATAAAAAATGTTTCTGTAGCTAACAGATTTGTTGGCTGAATAGGTATCACTTTTAAACCACCCAGGCTTTTCATTATTAAGCAATGCACAACCGGCAGCAAAACAGAAAATTATATTAGGTTATATATTTATATTTCTTTTTTTTTTACTATTATATTATTTGTGTTCAGACACTGATTGACGACTCGATACAGCGACTGCCTGCCAATGTATAGATGCGTGTACTAAGACGGCCACTAGGGGGCATATTGCAACAGTCTGATGCGGAGGTCGGATTCTGTGTGAAGGTGGCTTTAGCCACTGTAACGGTGGCGAGTAAGCAGTGATCTCGAACTACAACGTGTTAGTAGCGTCAGGTTTAAACCTTAAAGCATTACATTTAACTTCGGTAGGACTTTGAGTTGTGTAGTTATTTGTCGCTGTCCATTCACTTTTATAAAGCAGCCAAAACGGTCTCAAAATGACACTTCTAGCACGTATGACGCCAACGAAGCGGATTCTGTCGATACAAACCAGTCATCTAGCGTATTTTTTTGAGAAAATTATATGGCCCTTTCCTTGCTTTTTCGTATTTCATTTGGAACATAGATCCGGTAGGTATGTTCCTGTGCCAGAAACCAAATTTACACGGAAGAAAGCTTTCCTGGTAGTAAACAAACCGACCTGCACATTTTGCTAGTCTTTTCTGGTAGCTTGCTAACAACATAGAAAATAGTACTTTAATAAATCATTTTAATTACACACAAAAAAAAGGTTATTGTTGAAAAATACTGGTTATTGTTTGTATTGACCACTTCGTTCGCGTTCGTATACGTGCTAGAAGTGTCATTTTGGGACCGTTTTAGCTGTGTTATAGAAGTGAATGGAGAGCGACAAATACTCTATTCTGGATTATCACTCCAGGGGAGCACAGAGCAACTAATGAACAAATTTCGCCACCAACTGGACTTTGGGATATACCATATCATGGCCAGATAACTACACAACCCAAAGTTCAGTTGTGCTTTAAGTAATAATGGCTGCTATGCACTTCTGCTGCTGTTGGGTTTCCCTGGTTGTCTCTCCTGCTTTTCAAATCGAACAGATTACGAATTACATGGTACCAGTATTTTGATCAAAATTTCACATACGAAAATGAAACTGGCCTCTAGTTATCTGAATCGGTGCAATCCCAACTTCTGCTCTGAACACCTAACCCAGCCATTTTCAAGCCACAATTTTTGATAAGAACATGAATGACAACTGAACTGTTCTTGTGCCCCTATACGAAACATTTTACCGTGGTCTCATTGATGAGTGAAAAGGTGTTTATGTGTGCAGTGAACTGAGCTGGGGGTGAACGGTGGGGGAAAAAACCAGAAATGGATAAAGCCCACCAGGAACAGGATTCCCTCCCATCCCTGCTTTAAACCTCAGACCCAATTAATTTCAATTCAGATCATTTATCACCGAAATCCACACACACTCCTCGGAGTGGGTCTCCTGGTGCTTCATCATGGTGCTCAGATGGAGGAAGCTCTTCCCACACTGGGAGCACTGCAGCGGGAGCTCCCCCTTGTGGATGCGCTGATGCGCTGTCAGAGTATCCAACTGACGGAAACTCTTCCCGCACTGGGAGCAGCAGTACGGGGACTCCGCCGCGTGAGTCCGCTGGTGTCGCGTCAGTGTGTTGGACCGACTGAAACTCTTCCCGCACTGGGCGCACTGGAACGGCCGCTCGCCCGTGTGAGTCCGTAGGTGCAGCGTCAGGGTGCTGGACTGACTGAAACTCTTCCCGCACTGGGAGCACTGGAACGGACGTTCTCCCGTGTGAGTTCGCTGGTGTAGCCTTAGCGCGTTGGCCCGGCTGAAGCTCTTCCCACACTGGGAGCAGTGGTAGAGGCCCTCACCTGTGTGGATTCGCAGGTGAACAGTCAGATCCCTAGACTGACTGAAACTCTTTTCACAGTAAGAACACTGGAAGGGGCGCTCACCTGTGTGAACTCGCAGGTGCACGGTCAGATCCCTGGACTGCGTAAAGCTCTTGCCGCACTCGGAGCAGTGGAACGGCCGCTCCCCCGTGTGAACACGCAGGTGCACCCTCAGGTCGCTCGACTGATTGAAACTCTTCCCGCAGTGGGAGCAGTGGTACAGGCCTTCGCCCGTGTGAATCCGCTGGTGCCGCGTCAGAGAGTTCGACTGGCTGAAGCTCTCCCCGCACTGGGAGCAGTGGTACGGGCGCTCGCCCGTGTGAATCCTCTGGTGCCGTCGGAGAGAGTTCGACTGGCTGAAACTCTTCCCGCACTGGGAGCAGTGGTACGGCCGCTCCCCGGTGTGGGTCTGCTGGTGTTCCTTCTGCTGCGACTCCGACTTGAATCCCTTTCCGCAGTAGGAGCAAAGGAACGGACGTTCCCCCGTGTGAATTCGCTGGTGCACCGTCAGGTGCGACTGATATCTGAAACTCTTCCCGCAGTCAGTGCATGGGTACGGGCGGAGCCCTTTGTGAGACTGCTGGTGTTTTTTGAGGAGCGACTGACGTCTGAAACTCTTCCCGCACTGGGCACACGTGTATGCCGGCGGAGTGTCCGCGTCGGGCGGCGCCGGGGTGGGCAGAGTCTTAGCGAGTGGGGGGTGACTGCGTGTGCTGCTGTTGCTAGGAGACTGTTGCCGGGGGCTCTCGCTCTCTTCGCTTTCCTCAGACCGTAGCAACCTGCTGTACTCCTCTGGGTGAACCTTCTCGAGGTGCTGGTGAAACTTCTCTTCTTCCACATGGATAAACGGGCACTCCGAGCACGCAAACACCTCGCACACTTCAATAGGCTGGTCTGAGGAGAGACAAATTGAAACGAGAGGTTAAACTGAGGAAACTGAGGTTGCATTAAACACAACCACGGTTGGAAAACATTTTAAACTCGAACACAGAAACCTAAAAAACAAAGCAAGCTCAGCAGTGGCTTATTGTACGTAGCTTTGGATCATTTTGAATACTTTGTATAGTAACGTTCGTAGGTTGCACATTAAGGTTTGCTATGTTTACTATCAAATATTTAAATGTTATTCAATATTTCACACCGGTCAGTGTTCATGTTTCTAATAAAAATATTGCGATGCATTATTGCATTTTGTTTTATCCTTATTTTTTCTAAAGTTACATTACATTTCAGTTTATTCTTGTGTAAAATATGTAAGTAAACTGAAACTGCTTACATTACAGCTTCAACGTGCATCAAATTCCGTAGCTAACTACAAAAAAAGGTTTAGCAGTTTGGGGAAATAGCAGAAGTTTCTCTACCAAATGTGTATTTAACACTACATTATTTAACAGTACACATGCCTTCAACAGCCAGAGACAGTCGAAAAGTTGGTTACAGTTATACGGCATAAATATGGGAGGAGGACTTTGCAGCAATGGGTCGGTCCAAAGCGGGCTCGTATCCCAAATTTGGGACTGGAAATAGAAGTAAGAAATAAAGATTGAGGCAGGTGGGGATGTAGTGAATTCCGTAGAGGTGGCTGACTGGCTACCACGACAAATATAAACCCCTAAGATGCATTTACTTTGTGATGGCATGCCGCATGACAATGGCCCGCATCCCCAAATACGAATCAAAACTGCCCTATTTCCGCCCCCCATGTTTCCAATTTAAAAAGGATGAAGGCCGTAACAACACCTTGCCGCCCAATAGTCTCCCTTGGGGCGAGGCGCTGATTACTTGTTGGTAGTGTTGAGCGTCCGTCATGCCGTTTGGGTAGTTTGACTTGGACCTACGTTCCAACAGCGACTGTCGTGAAATTTTCGCCAGTCAGGCCACTTTATTGTTTTATGCATGTTCCTAGACTTCTCGTGCTAAACGGCCGAAGAGCTGGAATACGACACATCTATGCTACAAAATCTTCTCTTTTGTACCAAATCATAGGATGCATTCTCGATGAAGCAGTCATTCGTAATTTAGTTTAGCTAGCTTATTTATGTGATCATTATTGAATCCCCAAGGAATTATAGCATACAGCTAATTAAATTAGCAACATTTTTTATTTTATTTTTTAAAAAGCATTCTGGGAAGGCAGCAATATTTACCTGTGTCTTGATCTGTGGGGGAAGTCACAGGGGATCCGATAGAAGATTCAGTCGAGGTACTACGAGAATTACATATAAAACCATACCGTTATTTCCAGAAAAACAGTGAAGGGGGAAAACAGAAGCACAGACACAGAAAAACCATTCATACTTACGCTTGCTCTGATGAATCTGGCAGCGGTTTTGGGGAGCCCTTCAAACTGTCAATCATCTTCCTCTTCCAGGTCATGACCTTTCCCTTCCGCCTCATTTGCCTTTCTTCCTGCACTGGCCAGAGCTCACCCTGTTTCTGTGGAGTACTCTCTCCCTGGTCCACGCCGCTGCCCGGGGGATGAGTTGGAGGAATTGTGGGAACTGAAATGTCCGTCATCTCAAGCCGGTGGCGATTCAGTTCTTTAGGCTGTTTTACCAGACAGGAAGTGGCTGGAGGTGACAGGACGTCCCCTTCCTGTTTTACAGAGTATGATTCTCTGCCATTTTTCACCTTTCTGGCAGTCTGGGAAGCTTTATCAATTTCACATACATCACCCAACTCTTTTTTTCGCTCCAGCCGAAGTCCATGAACCACTCCATCACTCACAACATCCTCCCTCTTCATCTCCTCATTCTGCCACTCCCCACCTTCCTCCTCTTCCTCCTTGATGTTGGATAGTATTTCTTTTTCCTCCCTGCTCATCCCACCTTCTCTCTCTTCACTTCTGCTTATACCCAATCTCAGATCCAGTGGTGTATAATCTGTGCTGTCCATCAAAGGTTCGGTCTTCATGTTTTCACCAGAAAGAAAAAAACTAGTTTTCAATCAATACAAAGTTAACACATTTAAAGCGTGCTCAAATAACACTCGTTGATACCAGTATGTTAATATTAATGGCATTTTAAATATTGGCTTTATGCTAGACCTCTCTACGATGGATTGAATAACGCAATAAAAGAGATACAGATTTTACGATCACAAAAATAAACAATATCCAGACAGACTTCCTAAATTCCGTGCAACGGTTTTTGAGAGCTTGCAATCCTCGTTCTTTACTTGGTTCGTTGAAACAGTTTGTAGTGCAAGTAGCAGGCTATCTGTCCATCATGTCGTTTGACCATGTTCGCCATTTTATCTGCCAGCTAACAGTGTTCTTCAGATAAATTTTACTATCATTTCAGCAATATCAACGCATTCTTCCTGTTTCTTAAATCAGTCCCAGATTTCCAAAATGCAGCAACTCCTGAACTAACCAGCAATATTTGAAGCGAGCTAATAATAATACTAATATCCAGTCAAACGATTCCCTTTCTCTCAGTAGCCTACTCACGACCAGACTGTATATTACAGTAGCTGTCCGGGTCTTTTCCTTCGTCATCAAACCACTTGTTCCTGAGCCAGTATAAAACTGTTTAATTGCACTATCTCCGGAATATAATTGTATCTTTTTATTTTTCTGCAGTCAGTCCCTGCCCACAGTGGCCAGTTCCGTTAAGACCGCGAGTAACTACACGAAAGGCTCCGTGAAGCTGAAAAAATAATAATACTAGTTATGAGAACAACGTCCGGTTATTTTCAAAATAAAAGTCACGCCCCATAATTAAATCTGAAAAAATGTTGATCTTTGTAGTTATACAACGGTAGGGCTATAATTTGTTATATGTAGACCTATAGCCAAAAGACATCATAAAATAATTATGGGTAATGTTCCTGGTTGCTCATGTTGTACTGTGGCATAGATTTCCATAGGCCTACTCAGCCTATAATAATATCAAGAAATACACGGTAGATAGAGAGAAGAGATTTTGTGAGTTTTTCAATACAAACCAGTGAAAAATAAACATGGACACCACTGACTTCTTCACTCTGACAATGCAACAAATGCGCACTGACGCTGCTGGCTGGAGGTGGACAGAAGAAGTCTCTTGTTTGTATTGAAATTATCGTTATAGCTTGCTAAAAGTATGGATTACAGGCGAACCGTTCATAGCCTGCCCTAGATGGCTGAGACTTGTGGAGAGGACAAGTGCCAGAATCGGGAAGAACTTTCAGAATTACTCAACTCGATTCCGTTCGGCTGCAAAACAGTTCTTAAGTTACAGCGTTTGTTTTTTTCAATGTAATATGGAGCTCTGTCTGAAGATATTCATATCGAAAGCCAGAAGTTCAGATGGAGCAACTGGATGGATAGATAGCACTATGTAGAAACATATCAAAATAATATCTTTGGGTGAACTTACCCTTTATGTCTTACTGACTTCACAGAAGTCCACTTGGAAAGTTTACAAGCACGCAATGATGGTGAATAAATATAGTTGCACTAAATGCTAACTGATTTATCATAAAGGGAACTGCCTATGAAAGTTCAAAAGTTGTAATTGTGATGTTTCATGTTTCATGTTTCAAAACTGTTGACGTGAGTTTGAGGCTTTTATTTTGATTGAAAAGTAATGAAAACAAACCGGAAGTTGATGTTCGCTACCTGTCATTTTTATTATCTTCACGAGATCACGTTTGAATAAATATCCACAACCCAAAAATGCATAAAGTTCTGAAATCGTCCTGCTCTCCTGATTTTGTAGACACGCATATAAAACCTTCGATTTGAACATATTTATTACGTAGATGGAAAGTTGTTGTTGTAGTGAAAAGAGCTGTTCCAGGTTTTACTCAGTGCAGTTATCCAGCTAACTCAGTAATCCTGTTTAATTGATTAGTATTTGAATTTTGAAGAACATTTCCGCTGTAGGCTATTTAGATGAATTCCCATCACATTAATTCCTATCACACTCTTCACACCGTGATAGCCACGCTACATAGAATGTAATGTTGTCATGATATCACTACATCATAATAATAGGCTACATGCGATGCGATAATGTTTCTTTTTTTATGTAACACTAATTCTTTGTCTGATTGGATAAGAAAAGGTTGGATTGTTGATTGTCCTGGGCTACAAAGCAGTATTACTTAGTTAGCTGGATAACTGCACTGAGTAAAACCCGGCACCGTCCCAAATCTGATACACAGACTGAAGTAAAAGATCAGCTGTTCTCGGTTTTACTCAGTGCAGTTATCCCGCTAACTATGTAATCCTGCTTCCTAGTATACCCCCTGATCGTTTAGAGCAGGGGTGGCAAACTTCAATTTTGGGCAAGCTATACTACGAAGTAGGATAACTGAGTCAACTGGATAACTGAGTATAACCCGCAACCCTCCCAAATTTGGAACATAGACTAAAAGCACAACTGAACTTTGTTAGAAATTTGGGTTGTGTAGTTACCTGGTCATGATATGAGTCCAAATGGTGGAAAAATAGCTTTTCAATTGCCCTGTGCTTCCCTGGGGTGATAATCCAGAATAGGGTATCACTCTCCATTCACTTCTATAGGACAACTAAAACGATCTCAAACAAAGTGGATTCTGTCAATACAAACAATAACCTGTTCTCATACGTTTTGTTTTTTTGTGTAATTAAAATAATTTATAAAATTTTCTTCCATGTTGTTAGCAAGCTACCAGAAAAGACTAGCAAAATGTCGGCAGGTCGGTTTGTTTACCATAAATACCGAAAGCTTGCTAGAAGTGTAATTTTGAGACAGTTTTAGCTGCCCTTTAGAAGTTAATGGAGAGCTACAAATACCCTATTCTGGATTATCACCCCAGGGGAGCACAGAGCAACTAACAAACATATTTCGCCACCATTTGGACTCATATCATGGCCAGGTAACTACAAAACCCAAAGTTCTACAAAAGTTCAGTTGTGCTTTAAGTAAAAAAGAACCCAATCCTGCTTAGTGATACAGGCCCCTGGAGGGCCGCTTTGCCTGCATGTATTTGGGGTTTCCTTCCAGTCAGCAGCCAGTTGAGGTCTGGGCCTTGAGAACAAGGTGTGTGGATTCTTTAGCCAAACAATGACTTAATTAATCGCTTTTTCTGAAACACACCAAAGACCAGCAGACACTGGAGCAGACACAGCCTCCAGGACCTGGAGTTTGACATTGAGTTTAGAATATTAATCTTGGTTCGCCACAAGAGGGCGTACGCGTATCAATTGGCGCTGGGGAAGCAGTTTTACATGTGCCAGTTTTATGACTTGCTCACGTGTACATGGTTAACTAGGTCAGCTACACAGAATCAATCCAAACATTCTTTGTACACATCAATCATATTTCATAAACGTTCCTTTGCCTTAGATTTTTGTGGTGAGCCAGCACTTGTGGAAATCCACACGTAAGTGTTGTGAAAAACTTAGTTTGTTTTGGACCCATTTGGATCAGAGACTGACTAGCCTGAATTCTGTGAGAAAGAATACTCATTGAGTCACAGCCCCAGTACACCATGGCCAGTGGATTCAGAGAAGTCTGCATGTCAAGCTAAAACGAACATATTTTATATAAATACCATTTTTAAAAGTTACATATGATATTCTGCTAATTATAAATATATCTGCTAAATATATATAATGCACTTGTGTGTAATGTATTATGGATTGGGTGACATGTTCTGAATTCATTAATGTAAATCATATCTGCTTCAAATGTATTTATTTATTTTTATTGATCACCAGAAAATGTCTTGTAAAAAAACAGAAAATTCCAACATTTTTGAAAATATTTTTTTTTATTTCAGTCACAGCAGTATACACTGCCAAATATACAAATGCAAGTACGGTTTAAAATTTTAAACAATAGCAACAGTACTTATAGCTTAATTGTAAGAAAAAATATACAAGTCATACCAAATAAACTGCAATGATTTAATAATTGTCCAGTATTCAGAGTTCAACTCCTCAGCTTTTAAAATAAAAAAATAAAGACTACTGATTTGTGAAGATTGAGATTAGGTTCACAGAACAGAAATAGATACTGGATAACTGACATCCATAAAAAGATTTTCCTACAAATATGTATTATGCATTGCTGACTGTTAGGTGATATTGTAATAGTACAACAACAATCTTTGGATAATTAAGGCAGAAAAAATGTTTTGTGGCACACTACTTTCATAACATTTAAAGCAAGTGGGAGCCAACTGACAATAATTCATTATTACCTATAATTCAAGCTTTTGAACTGATAAAACAAAAATTCTGATCTGATTAATTTGTCCTGGTAGAAGTAGGGCTTGTATAGATGCAAAATGGCCGAATGACAGGGCAGCAGGCTTTCGTATCGTTACGGTTTGATATGCCTGCAAATATTGTTTCCTCTTTTCTCTCTCCATCCTTGGAACTATCTGCTTTCCCCTGAGTTACAGATGAATAATCAAATTATTCTAATGACGTTTTATGCTACAATAAGTCTGTAACCATGTTACAGTTCTCCTTCCGTAGTTTTTTTCCGGGAGTGTCTTCCAACCAATCTGAAGACAAAGGGTGGCGGTGTGTCTACCAGGCGACGGACTGGCTCAGGGCTCGTCATTCTGCTGCCTAATCGGATTTTTCTGACCGTTAAACGATCGTGACTAATTCCAGAACACCCTGATTATACTTCCACGAAACCAACTCAAGCCTCTGGTCTAACGTTGGGCCACGAGGTTGGGTTGGGGGGGATGCCTCTACACAGGATCGGTTTCTGAATTACGTCCTGAGCACAGAAGGGCCATTACATTCAAATGCAGCACACCGAGAACATGCCTGTTCAAGAGAGGAGCCGTTTCATAACCCCTTGAGGAGCTGTCAATCTCGTGGCCCTCCCTAATATCAACATGTTTTTCGAAACCCGGAGGGACAAGAGGGGTTTTGAAGTTTTGCATTTGGACAATCCCAATCTCTGAAAACGGGCTTTTCCAGTTTGCCCCTTGCTCTTGTGCCTTCCTGGAACGCTACCTCCCTTCCAATGCAAACCACAGAGCGACTTGGGGAATTTCCAACGCAACAACCCCATGCTTTAGCAGGTCGTGCTCTGAGCTTATATAAACCCTCCCCTTTACTCAGACCTGCCACTGGGCAAAAACAGGACAAATTAGAAAGAGGAACCCTCCATTCTTCCTAGAGCAGAAAAGGACATTGTTTACATTATCCTGACACACTCTTGAGTGAAAATAAAAGCATAACAATAAACGCTATGATTTTTTTCCCCCTCTCAGCTGTGTGTACCAGGATCAGTACCTTTTGATTACTTTTGATCGGTTGATTGAAACACAGCTATACAGCTAAGAAGGACAATCATAATCCATGTCACCCATAAATGATGCGTTCCAACATAAAATAAATTATTTTACATCCCTGACATGCACTTTTTGTACAAAAAGTCATCCAGTCTCTGCACATCTGATGGTCTCTATGTTGAAGGAATCCTTCTTTTGGTTCATCTCCCCATTTAGACAAGCATTTACACAAGGGAAATGAGAATAATAAGTTTGCCTTTGAGAATAGCCTTTTTAGTCCCATTTCCTTTTTCAAAAGGCTAATAAAAGAAGGGGTGATGGGTTTGGGGGGTAGCTTCTCTCCTTTGAGATCCATGGTTGTCGGTTTTTTCCCGCGTCTCCGGGGGCCCACCCCTCGGCCCTCAGGCGCCCGGGGTCCCGGCCTGGCCCATGAGGGGGTCACCGCCCTCAACCGCATCCTCGCCGGGGGTCTGCTGGGGGCTGACGATGACGGTGTTCTCGTCCACCAGCTCGCAGGCGGGGTTGGAGAAGGCCGAGAGGGGCAGGGTGATCCTCTGCATCTCGCGCTCATACACCCGCTGATCGTGCTGCTTCTTCAGGTCCCGACCCCTGAGTGGAGGAAAAAACGAGAGCGCCTTCAGTCACCCGACCAACAGGGGGCGATGTGTGAAACATTTACATTTAGGCGCTTTCCCAGAGAAGCTCATCTTAGTTTTAATTTGTCTTAAATGTTGTGACTATGACTTCAGAAATATATGGAAAACAATAGATTTGTCACCATTGCACAATATTCTCCAATGCGGGAAAAACGATGATAGATGAAAAGAAGAGGAGCTATATCCCAGTTACATTATCACCTAAACTAGTATATTATGGACCTTGTACCACAAGTTTTAACAAAGACAAGAAAGAATGAACATATTAAACCTGTCCTAAAGTCATTACACTGGCTACCTGTTAGGTCCAGAATTGATTTTAAAATAATTTTATTGGTTTACAAATCTCTTCACGGCCGAGCACCACAGTACATACGTTATACTTAGATTATGAGCCTATTAGATCCCTTAAATCATCTGGCACAGGTCTTTTAATTATTCTAAGAGTTAGAACCAAAACTGTAGGGCAAGCAGCTTTTAGTGTTTACGCACCCTCTCTTTGGATTAACCTGCCAGTTGACCTTAGAAATACAGAATCAGTACAGAGTTTTAAGAAAAAACTGAAAACACATCTTTTCAGTGCAGCTTTTGATTAAGAACATTTTTAATTGTTTTACTTTGATTTTATGGTACTTATGTTACTTTTATTTTCTTTGCTGTATGGTTTCTGTGTAATCTGCTTGTGTACAGCACATTGAGTTGCTTTCTGCCTGAAATGTGCTCTATAAATAAAATGTGATTGATTGATTTACAGGGTACAGTAGCAATTTCGGCCGCTTATGACCTTTGCGATGACCTTATGACCTTATGTCCATTTCTAAGTACCGAAATAAATACTGCACTTCATGTCTGTAGGCCTATTTTTAACTTGGGGCATAAGTAAACGTGACGCTGTAAAGACGCGAGCTCATTGGTCATTGCTCAAGACCGCAGGGTGAGCGAATGAAATGAACGGAATGCATATTGCCTCCCACCATCTTGTTCTGGGCAGGACTAACGTGGAACTGCTGTACAGCATCCCCGAGTTTCTGCATGCAACGTGTTATATAATCCCTCTACTCTGTAAGAGTCCCACACCGTAACGTCTCCGCAGTGTGGTCAATGGGCTGCCAGAGCAAGCCAACGCCCACCCCAGTCCTCGTATTACCGTGACTCTGAAATCTAGGCAAGCCTGCTTCAAAATGGCGTTAGTGGAGCTTTCACTGTGGTCTCACGAAAAAAAAAACAAGTCCAGCCAATGGCGCGGAGCTCCTCAGCGGGCTAATCCCCTCTGCCCTTACTCAACACACCCAGCCAATGGGGTGCTGTGGAGAGCAGGTGCTGACTCAACAAATCAGATCTGCCCTCGTACACGTCGCATTCCAAACTTTGACATCGCTGCTCTCCCTCTCATAAAACCAACATTCAGCCCAAATGCCTTGAGCCTGCTGTTCATCAATAATGAGCCCCTGAAATATAAAGCAACTAAAAGCCTGCTAATCAGATTTGGCAGCAAGACGTAGAGCTCCAAGGACATCCCACATTCAGCCAAAAGGTATCGCGATACCCTGCGAGGAGCTAAAGCCATCTCCATCGCTGCAGTGCACCCCTCCCAAGGCCCCTGCTTCTTCCACTCTTTTAGAAACATCAAAAACAAGCCTCCTAAAATAGCTCGACAGCAGGCCGTTTCAATTTCCCCCTCATCCTTTTTGTTTGCATGGATGCATTCTGCATGGCAATCGGAAGCACATGATGACACTGCTTAGCATGGATGGATTCTTGTCATTCTCAGGGGGCGTGCTCAACACCGCGTGCCCATGCACCTGCCCTCTATATGCCTACTGGGAGAGTAAGGACCTAACTATTCGCCTGGAACGTACACGGCCAGACTGTGCCAATTTCGCGCCACAGTTTAGTGGTATGTGACAGAGTGGAGTGTGAAACTGTCCCACGAGCTGGGGTGTGTTCTCTGTCTAACGGCATGCGATGCGTGTGACCTCCGTTCCTCCCACTGACCTCTTGTAGAAGTAGCCAAGTGTTATTCCCACACCCAGCAGGATGATGATGGCCATCATGAGGATGCCCAGGACGTAGCCTGAGGGAACAGGACACAAGGACAGTCAAGTTACAAGAAATTTACTCGTTTACTCGCTCTTCTGACAACAAGATTATGAAAATCTAACTTCAACAACTGTAATAAAAAAGAAGACACTGTGAGTATATGGGTCACAGAGTGAAATACCATTCACTCACACACTCATACCTCAAGGACAATGTAGTCTCCAATTAACCTAACCTGCATGTCTCTGGACTGTGTTAGGAAGCTGGAGTACCCGCAGCAAACCCATACGGACACGGGGAGAGCACACAAACTCCGCACAGAAAGGCCCTGGGCCAGGATTCAAACCCAAGACCTTCTTGTCGTGAGGCAATGGCACTACTCACAGCACCACTGTGCTGCCCCGAAACACTGTTCTGAGATTTTTATCCAAATTTTATGCTTTTTTCCTGACGTTTCCTTCCCTTGCTTCAAAGGGGGAATCCCCAAAATACCAGGGTAAAATATGGCAGCCATATTAAGTTGGATTTTGTTCCAATTAAAGAAAGGGGAGGGAGCAATAATATTCCCTCACTCCCTCGTTTATCCTCCCTTCCACCAAGGGTATAAAATGCAAGCTTCCGGCAAGAAGGGAATCCCACAATTCATTGCGCCACACGGAAAAAGTCGGCAGTCACGTTTCAAATCTATGGGGTAGCACTTCCGATATCGATTGCAAGGGTCATTCAGTTCTGTTTTGGTTTGTTTCTCATCTATCCTCCCTTGCAGAGCACCTCTTAAGTTCGCTTGTTGCACGTCACAAATTATGTCACAAAATTAAGAAGAGAGCAAGGGAAGGGAATGTGTTCAATCGGATCCGAATGCAGCCTGGGACTCACCCAAGGTTCCAAGGTCCTTCTTCTTTTTTGGTCCGGTTTGGACCCGCTGGCTGATTCCAACGATGGGCTGCACAGCAGCGCCCTCACTCTGCGCGGGGGCAGACTTTGCTGGCTCGAAGATCTGGGTCTTCCCCGAAGAGGATGATGGGAATGTCTGGGTCTCCACTACGGTGGGTGCCTGGTCTAGAGAAAGAAAAGGCCGACATGATGCTTAGCTACCCAATGTATCGTTGAATTAATTTAATTGTTACATCCTGCTCGTTATTATGCAATTAGGTTTATAGATCAGAGGTTCTCTCAACCTTTTGTGATCCAGGATCCAGGATCACAAACAGGGGGGAGGGGTTGAGAGTGCGATATTGGACCCTAGTTGAAAACCCAGGTTATAGAACATTGAGCCATTCATTGAAGGCACGTCAAAGAAAGGCCTCAGACTAGGCCCCCGTTGAACTGATTAACTGTGATCAATTTTACCTGTTCAATCACTGGATAAGTCACAAACCTGACAGATCTTCACTTAATGACATTGGTTCCTAACTCTGCCACAACGGTAACATCAAAAGGTTTTAATCCAGATTCGGAGCCCTTGCCAGCTGGTCTCTGTTTGCTCACAGATTATAGCAGTTTGCTTACTTACTGGAGCGATGGTAGAGAAACAAAACATGAGAGCAGAGCAAATAAGGCTGTAGCTTTGTAAACTCAGGGAAAAAGACGCTCAACATCTGCTCCTTTAAATCAAGAGGGGGCCGGTTTCTGCACCCCCCCCCCCCCTTGAAAGAAAGTTGTTTACCAAGTCTTTCAAAGTTAAAGGCAATGAGATTGCTGCCACACACAGCCAATGGGAAGCTGTATCTATGGTACTCCTGTCAACAAGTTGGCCAATTAGCTGAGAGAGGGAGTGGCCATTCGCTACCTCATGGCAGCTGCAGCACTAGCTTTTTTTGTTTGTTTTGTTTCGTTTTGTTTCTTAAATATGGTGCGCTGAAGACTAAGGCCTTTGTCATTGCTTAACTTGTTTAGCCTACCTTGACTATTGACAGACAAAAGGTCACAGAAGAAATGAATCGCAAAACAATAAATTCCCCAGACCAGCTGGCAAGTAATTCCATAAGTTTACCTGAATTCTTGTTATGGAGGTACTATGAAAATTGTACAAAATGGCTGTTTCTCATCTCCAGCACCTGTATGCATTTTTGCCTTTTGTAAACCTAACTTTGCAAAACAGGTATGCACAAATATGTGCACTTTGACACGGCGACTGTTTAGCCCCCAGATTGAGTTGTTGACTAAATAGGCCTGCAGCACGGCTAAGCCATTTAAACCAAATGTCAGTCTGCTAACGTAAACTTGACAGCACAGCTCACATTTTGTTACCAAGCTTGTAATGCAGGATGTCTGATAGTGTTACTGTTGGTTATGGACTCAGATGGCATGGTGTTAAGTGTTGGTTAGGGGCTCTGATGGTGTTGGGGGCTCTGATGGTGTTGGTTAAGGGCTCTGATGGTGTTGGTTAGGGGCTCTGATGGTGTTGGTTAAGGGCTCTGATGGTGTTGGTTAAGGGCTCTGATGGTGTTGGTTAGGGGCTCTGATGGTGTTGGTTAGAGGCTCTGATGGTGTTGGTAAGGGGCTCTGATGGTGTTGGTTAGGGGCTCTGATGGTGTTGGTTAGGGGCTCTGATGGTGTTGGTTAGGGGCTCTGATGGTGTTGGTTAGGGGCTCTGGTGGTGTTGGTTAAGGGCTCTGATGGTGTTGGTTAGGGGCTCTGGTGGTGTTGGTTAGGGGCTCTGATAGTGTTGGTTAGAGGCTCTGATGGTGTTGGTTAGGGGCTCTGGTGGTGTTGGTTAGGGGCTCTGATAGTGTTGGTTAGAGGCTCTGATAGTGTTGGTTAGGGGCTCTGATGGTGTTGGTTAGGGGCTCTGATGGTGTTGGTTAGGGTCTCTGATGGTGTTGGTTAGGGGCTCTGATGGTGTTGGTTAGGGGCTCTGATGGTGTTGGTTAGGGGCTCTGATGGTGTTGGTTAGGGGCTCTGATGGTGTTGGTTAGGGGCTCTGATGGTGTTGGTTAGGGGTTTTGATGGTGTTGGTTAGGGGCTCTGATGGTGTTGGTTAGGGGCTCTGATGGTGTTGGTTAGGGGTTTTGATGGTGTTGGTTAGGGGCTCTGATGGTGTTGGTTAGGGGCTCTGATGGTGTTGGTTAGGGGCTCTGATGGTGTTGGTTAGGGGCTCTGGTGGTGTTGGTTAGGGGCTCTGGTGGGGTCAAACGCTGGTGGCAGCAAATCGGCTCGAGACCCAGGAGCAAGGATAGGCTCAAGCTCTTTCGCTTTCTCGCCCAGCAATACAACTACCCATCACTATGACGACCAGTTCCCACTGGCTAACAGATAAAGGGCATTCGGTCCGGTGTTTAAAAACAATATTTACACTACATAAAATAAAGAGCCCGTGCAAAATCACAAGGTTTGAAATGACTTTTGTTTTGATAGACCTTTGTACCTTTTTTTCAGCCACTATATAATTAGGTATCATTGTTTTGCACAGGGTAAGGACTAAGCTTGTAAACAGAAACAGACACTCAGAATTAGGAAGAAGGCTGCCAGACTACAAATGTTTGAATTATCCTAAATAATGTCCCTGAGCTACTCAAGATTGAGACATTTTTATTTCCTAATTTATAAATGGGAGGATAGAGTAGTTGAATAAATACAATATGACAATGAGTCATACTGCAGACCATTGAGAGGTCTACAGTATCTTTGGAGTCAATCCTAATATGGCAGTCATTTGGTTTGGGTTTATCATATGCATCACAATAAATAAATAAATCAAACGGCACAACTGGCTTAATGCTGTCGAGGATCAGACAAGTGAACAGTATGAGGAATCTGGCAGCACATTACTTTGGCCAGTCGACAGACAGGGTGTGAACTGTGAAGATTGCGGATGACTGTAGTTTGTTCACGGGGGGTGTATACATTTAATAATGTGTAAAACACAGTTTAAGATCTATGCGCAATGCAATGGCTGACATTTTGAAAAGGATACACTGCACTGTGCAAATCTCAGTTAAATTCATACAGACCGGTCACAAATGCCTAATAGTAACTGTTAATGATTGAATGTATACCTTTGCAAGTGGCAATGGCACAGTCTTGCCTTTGAACCTTGCCTTCCTGGCCCACCACATAGCACCATGCCTTGTCAGCCGAATCTGGGTTACGGCAATAGCTGTGGTCCCCGACACCTAAAGGATAAAGCAACCGAAATCAATATTATAAATAGATAACTTTTTTTTTTCTTTAATCGCTGCGTTTGTATGCTGAAGAGTGGCTTTACCTCCCACAAACCGACTTTACGGACACAGCAAATTACTGTCCGAACATGAATCTTTTATAGCACCTTGGTGGATGAATAATACATTAACATTATAACAAATGGATGGAAAAACGGATGTAATACAAACCATAAACAACAATTATTTGTGTGTGTGTTCATGTTTTGACCTTTTATGTGGTTTCACTGACCTTGTGTTTTGGCATGCAAGTCTGTATATGTATTTGTATTTGTATGTGTGTCTGCCTGTATATATGTGTTTGTGTGGGTTGTTTATTTCCCTTATTTGCCCATATTAAAAGCCTTTGCATTGGTCCAACTGGTCAAGATGGTTTGCGCTGGTCTTGTAATGGAGATAATCATGTATGTGTCACATGGAAGTGTGTCTGTACCAGTCATCAATCTGCCAATGCCAAGTGCTGTTGGTATGGAAGTCACCAACTGCTGACGTTTTGGCATAAAGGTGCAGGCGCCTCTTTCGCACTTAACACATTTCCTAAACATTTCCTCCTTCACCTGGGAATGTTTTAGGAAACCTCCTTGACTCGAGCAACATGCCAGGAAATTATAGCCGTCTGGAAAATCTGTTTCGCTATTAAAGGGATGCGGCTTCCTGTTTTCCAACAAGGATATTTTGGCTATGTGGAGACTGAGCAACTTTGCCCAAAATACACGATAGGACATATATCTTACATTAAAGAAGGTGCTTTAAATAGTTGTTATCCGCATGGTTTTAATATTAGCCACAAACAGAGCAGATTGCGAAAAGGCATCCTTACCAGTCTCCGCGTCAGTATAGGCGGATACGTTGTAGTCCCTGGTTATAGTCACCCAGTTTAAGCACCGCTTTCCGGTAGAAGTAATCTGTTGTTCTCCCCGGTAGTTTACTCCGTTGCTTCTTGTGCATTCTGTGTAAAGAGGCATCGGATAAACACTCAAATGACGACAGATAATGTAGTTTGTTCCAAGATTTATTTATCAAAAACAACCAGAAAAAAAAAAAATCATAAAAACAAAAACGTCAAAGCAATCAAGAAAATGAGTGCAATACTGCAGACTGTTTAGCTACATATATGAAAAGGGGCAGCCTACTTAACAAAAGCAATAAGGGTGTTCGACAGGAACTTTAAAACGTGTTTTTCGCCGGTCAGGCTACTTTGTTATATATTATCAAATAATAAGTCCAAACGGGCATGCTTTATAATTACGGGGAAACTTTGCCGAATCGATTTTATTGTATGCAAAAGTAGATACACAATCACTCTAAAGAACATGAAGGAAAATCGATCGGTTATTTAAACACTGCAACAGATAGGCTACACGGTGACAGTTTTTATACGACGGAACACAATGTATTAATTTTTTGTCAAGGCTTACCTTCAATATTTGATGCACAGTCCACAAATACGACACTCAGCAAAATAAAGTGCAACAAAAACATCATTTTGTTCAGTTACTGTAGCCCTTTAAAAGCAGACAAAACCACTCACAAGCGCATAATGCACAAGACAACAAAAAAAACGTCGTGGATATCTGAGTTTTTTTTTTTTTTTTTAGTTTTTGTTTGTTTTTTTGTGCAGAAGAGCCTATGCTGAAATTCTCAGTCACACTGCTCTTTCTCTCGCTGCAGTCAAGCCCTTGTTTTCGACGAGATCTCAGCTTTCTTGGTAAACAGCCTCTCTCCGGGATAAGGAACTCCCCTTTGCAGCAGCGGCAGCGCTTATTAGAGCATCTTCAAGGTCCTAAAGCCACCTAGTAACACGCGGCGGTTTCGTGCGCCTGGCTTGTATTACACGCACAAAAGCGTTGGTTCAGCATTGGAACCAGCTGTTGCAGGAAGCTTCCAACGCATCCCTTCCAACTATAGTCGAGGGGGTTGAGTGATGGGGCTCGGGGACAGAAACAACAGAAGTCATTGTAGGCTACCTTTCAGTATTGAATACACGATCTATGTTTGTTGTTCTTTTTTAGCTAAGTTGACATGGAGTAAACAATGTCGCTGTCATCTCTTGTGGGGATTCTAAACAATGATACCAGAACTATGTTTTAAGAAAGTTGTTTGCAAGAGGGTTTAGAATAGGCTTTTAAGGATGAAAATCATAGATGGGCTAATGACATGTTCCCATCTTCAAATACTCTCGTGTTCCAATAAACAACTGTGGACACACTGTACTTTCCAATGAACTTGCTGATCCTTATAGTCAAAATCAACCACAGTCATTATGTGAATTTCTGCTTTGACCATGGGGTTCTGAAAACAAAATAACACGTTTCTGCTGAAGATGGAATGCACGTTCACAAGACCCCCTAAGAACGCCGTTGTCATGGTGACAATTTAGGGTAAACATATATTTTCTCTAAAACAAGTTGGCCTTGATCATGCAAAGAGACACTGTGGCATTGTGGCAACTATAGTTTCTGGGTCTCGTTTTTGAAAAACGGTAAGATGCAAATCAGGTGCAAGTAATTGTATGGTCCTCCACTGTAACCAAGAGATAAACGGACTCTTTAAAACATTACCACATTAGAGGTTACACTCTCTGCTAAACTGCCCTGCGTGGAACAGTCCAAAATACTTACAGTATGCTATCTAAACCAAGAACCACAATTTATCAACAGAAGTGAAGTTGAGGCATTTGTTTACATCTGTACAATCCAGTGGCCACTTACCTAAAATGGAGCCTCCAGACTATATGCTCCTCTCTCAACTCCTCAAACTGTAATGTTGTCCTTGGATGTTCCTGTCAACGCTTTTAATCGGCTGAAGGAGCATCCATATAGGCTAACGGCACTGTAGGGGCCTTAAACATGCGTTCGCCATGTGAATGCAAACTGAAATGGGCTTTTGGGTCTTTATTAGGTCTCAGAATGGTCACCATGACCCCCTTATTGGGGAGAAACAGCAAAGACACCCCCTCTTACCACTTGTCTGCTGTGTCTGTAAAGCTACAGTGTACATTTAACCAGTGTTTCTCCACACTGACCCTTCCCTCTGTTTAAATAATAGAGACAAAGTTCTTCTCTCACAGACAAACGCAATCCAAGAGTTAAAACAGGAACTATGATGACGTGTCTGAATGTAACTTTGGCATACGCACGTGTTGGATTCCACAATATTCTATTCTATCACGGGTGTATGTGAACATTTGTGTACTGTGCCATTTTTTAAAAATTGGCTTTTTGTTTTTTATATTGGAGATATGACTGTTTGGCTAACTAAGTTACAGCAAACCGCATGATCTTGAAAAGATGTGTCACTGGATGTGTAAAGAGGGAAACGAAGCACAGTGCACACACAGAACAGTTTGTTCTTTGTAATTGTGTTTTCCCTCTCAGTAAATTGAAAAGGTCCACCACATTTCTTTCCCCATATTTGTGTTGTTTTTGTTCACTCTGGAACAGAATAAATTACTCGGGAACATTTGTCCTAATTTCCCCTTGTTTCCAAAACAGGGAGAGCGTGGTGCCACTGGCTGTCCGGCCTCCCGCAGAAACCTGAAGGGCTTGTTACCAGCAGCGCTTCTGAGGCGAGTCTTTGGGGGCGGGGACTGTGTCTTTTCTCTTTTGGCTCTTGACATTTTTGGGCTTTCCTCCCCTCTCTTTGAACAGTCTAATCTCTTGTACTTCGCAATGGTGGCTTAAGGTTCCCTCCTGCCAGGCTCTCCCAAAGGGCGACACTTAGTTTCCCTTAAAAAGCCGCGGCTCCCCAGACCAGATTGCACGAGAGGATAAATCTGGCCCGTACACTTGTTGTGGGTAACTCACTTGTGAGCAAAAAAATCTGAAGTAAAACTTGAGAACAAGGAGTTTGACTGCCTGCAGTACCAAAAACAAAACACCAGTTAGGAATGATGGGCTGAAAAAAAAAGTTGATGAAGTGGGTCGCCTTCCTGCTGTTCATTCAGACGAAGGCCAGCAGCTCTTATACCTGTAGAGCTCCAGTCAGAGCGGTTCTGTTGAAGCTAGCGCTAATGGACATACAGTCATTTTTGTGGTTTAGGTAAGCTCTTTAGTGTTTGCTCACTTCCCCTAGAAAATCTATTTTTAAAACTTTTATAAGAACCAGTATCAGGATTGGTGTTGATTGAACCCTAAAACTGAGCCAAGCTCGTGAGTGATCAAATCTAAATCCTCCAACAGCCCCAAACACCTTGTGATTTTTACTCGGTCGTTGACCCGTGCTGACCACATATGACACTGATGGAGCAGACTGGCCCCGAGCCGTTAGGAGAAAAGGGCCAATGTCGCCTGTTGTTCCCTCTTCAGTAACAGCTGGGCTTTCAAAGGACGTGCCCCTCTCATTGTGAGCCCCATCAGACCTGTGGCTGTGAATGGGTCCACTACATCACCCGTATGCACACACACACACACACACACACACACACACACATATACATCCATACGGCTGCTTTTCAACAGCTTTGCATTCACACACAAATATATTTTCTCGCTCTCGCTGTATACATACACACAAAACCTCCCACATAAAAGTATATCAATGACAAATGTACTCTCTGTCTGTCTATATCTCTCTCCACACACACACACACACAGAGTTGTACTTGACGAAGAGAAACATCTCCTAATGTGGACAATGCAGCAGCAGATGACGGACTTGCCATCTTTTCTGTTCTTGATTGTGCTTCATGGGCAATAAAAAATCTGGCCCTCAATTCAGAACGCCCCCATTGCCTTCCAGGGTCCTGTTTTCTTGTGCCACGCTCTGCTTAAGGGATACAGGCTGTTTTGTCCTAACAACCCTTACTAACTTCATAATGGCGTGGGAGGGCAAAATAAAAATGCTTTTCAAGAAAATGAAAGAACACCGATTAGAGATTCACTAGCGCAAGTGTGTCTTAACTCGTGGTCTTGTTTAGGATAAGAATGGGTCTGCTCCACTGTCTACCGAGCCATACAGATCACAGATATCATTTATCTTTCTATGTATGCATTGTGCTCTGCATGTGAGCTCTTGTGGGTTCAAATAAATGCATTGAGAGAACTGGGGTGTGCTTCTGGGCGTGTTATTGTCAGTAACAGGTAGATTTTTTTTTCTTTAACATTCTGTGGTGCTGTGGATTGTATGGAATCTCAGAGCTTTTTGATAGTAGGAAAATTCATGACCTTGTAAAGAAGCGGTCACCGGGCCTGTTTTATGGGTTTGCATTGACGTGCAACACAGGTCATTATGCTGGAAAACATAAAAGCTGTTCAGCTTTGCTTTGAGTCGGCAGTGAGGGTGACACACAGCCCACATCTCTGTCCTATTAAAAGTGACATGTGGCTGTCTATGGAAAATATACTGCACAAACACTCAAGTGTTAATTCTGTTACAAGACTGTAGACAGGAAATTAGGAAAGCTTAGTAGATCTGGGAGGTGGTGGGCGATCACTGACAATAAATCCAGTTTTCTTCAGAAAAATGTTTGAAGGATCTGCATTTTTACCTGAATGGAATTACTGGGCATTTATGACACACTTTAGAATAATTATTATTATTTTTTATTTTTTTTAACCATGGTAAGTTGATGATTTTCATGGTTTTACCGAGTCATATTTCTGGTTAGTGGAGCATGTAGCGAACAGCGCTGTAGCAGCATCTGGTCTCACAGCAGAATAGCATAGGAGTGCAGTGTTATGAAAAACAGGAAATGGCTTCCACCGGAGCCACACATGTACACGTGCTGTTTAAAGAGACTGCAGGGAGTGATTGGGTGAGGAAATGGCCGAGAGTCAAAATGTGCATCTCTCCCCGAGCTTCCGTTTACAATTTTCTTTTATACACGACCTCCATATCCGTGACTCACACATAACAACCTTTATTCTGATCTCTCGTCGTCGCTGTTTTTCTGCTTCTGAAAATCAAACAGGTTATTTACGGCGGTCCTCACTGGACGAGGCGATCAGTCACGCGGAGTAGGAGCGGCTCTTCTCCCGGGCCAGACGGACACGGTCCAGGTTTTTGGCGGGATAAACAAGTCCGGGGAGGGTTGGGGGGCGGAGGGGTGGGGTAGGTCTGGCAGGTCACTCCTGCTGACTTGTCAACACCTCCACAGGCTTCCTGGCTAGGGTGCGCCGTTTACCCCCGTGGGTCACTTCTCACTAATAGTTCACACCGGGGTGACGGTAAACTCACACAGGGTCAAAGGTCAGCTTCCGCCCCACATAGGGCGTCCGAAGGAGGGAGAACTGTCAGGCTTCACTGCAGTGTGGAATTATCAGAGAAATCTGGGTGCCATGACAACATACATGAACATATGGCAGTGAAGGCTGCTGGGTGGCTCATACGGTTAAGGCAACACACTGTGGTGCATGGATGAGCCCCACTGTCTGATCACGGTCCCCACTGATCAAATCTGGACCTTGCCGGTGCTGACTGTGGTCGGTCGGTAGCTCCGTAGTGCGATGCACAATTGGCGATTGCTTCGCCCAGCGTATGCGAGGGTTCGGTTGGTTTGGGGTCCACATTTCATCGCTTTCTAGCAACCCCCCTGGTTGATTGGGTGCAGCGGATGGCACGTCAAAGCCGCCGTATGAAAGATATTCCTCTTACTCGACTCTGTGCAGGATTGAGTTTAGTTGTAGTCTGCAGTTTATAAAGAAGCAGGCTGGTGACCCCATGTGTTTTGGAGAATCGTGGATGTCTACACTCTCCCACAGTTCGCACATGAACGCGGCCGCGGTTGCAGGTAGTTGACCTTCACAAATTTGGGTGGGAATTGGACAAGCTCAGTCCCACGTGGGTTGCCAAATTTTTATTTATTTTTTAAACCAAAAAAAAAAAACATGGCAGTACACAAACAGCCTCCAGTTTTATAAAGGATTATCTTCCAATATTAGTCCTGTTGGGGGGGGCTTATTCTAAAAGTGGTACTCCAGCTGATTTGGACATATAAGCAAGAACAGCAGTTGGCGACTCCAGCTCTCGAGAGGATTTGCTTGAGAGAAGTTTCCACCGTTCAAAAAAAATGTTTCCACGCTGTTGAAAACCGATTCGCTTTGCATTGTGGCTGCAGCCTAAGGGAAGCGCGTGCGATAGGCTCCTGTTCAATTTGAATCACGGCGGATCAAAAACACCTCTCAGGACCGCGGGGCGTGGGCTGGCTCCGGTGATGTAATCCGGCCTTAATGGTGGTAGCGTTGCGGCGCAACCGCGCGCGCTCCAGAGCGATCCATCTTCGGTTTCCCCAACGCAGGCTGAAAATGAACACTTATCCCAGATGAGTTATCTAATGGGGCCTAAGAGCGACTATTCCCCTGCTGTTTACCATCCACTCGGCTTCTGCCATCGGCTGCATTGCGTCATCGCCTCGGCCCTATTCCGCGGCTACGGATGGGGGGGGGGGGTTAATAAGACGCTGTTAATTTTCCACAAACAAGCGGTGGAAAATTGAGAGGTGCTCACCAACGAAAAAGTTTGCCACCCCGTGGCCGCCCGCGGTACTGCAGGTGGCACGCCGGATCCAGACCAGATGGGGCTGAGAGGCAGTTTGAGCCGGTCTGTGGCGGATAGCGCTGGGCTTTGTTCCGCTCGCTCTCACATGGCGCCGCTGAAGAGTGGGGGCGCAGCGGCAGGCTCCCACAGAAGGACACGGATCTGTACAGATCTATTTGTGCCTTTTTTTTTTTTCGTAAAGCATCTTCAAGCACTTTAAAGCTATATAAATAAAATGTATTATTATTATCACCTCTGGATACTTATTAAGAGAATGAGGAAAATATAGATTTGATTTAGATTCATGAATGTTAATAGTGTGATAGATTTGCCTAATTTTGTCTAATCTCTGAAAATATTATTAGATATTTCAGGCTCTCGTCATGAAGAAAAATAGCCTTGCTTCATCCAGCTGTAAGTGCATCACCATCTCTCAGAGTACATGGATTAATAAACATATAGATACAATATCTCCATATTATCAATATTACCAGAGACAAGTATAACATTTATAAAAGTAACTTACAAAAGTTGCTTATTTTATTGACTGGATGCATGTTTTCAGGCACACATTCATATAAAAACATGTACATGAATAGAAACCGTGCAAAAATACAGATAAAAAGGTTGCTTCCTGGTTCAACAAACCCTATGTTGCGCTGGCAGTGACAAAAATTAAGGGAAAATATCCAAATTTTCTACTTAAGACATCAAGCAGTTCATAAAAACCTTCACATTGAATACTCAGCCATGTGACAGTACAAATGTAGCACAATAATCTTTCCTCGTGGTGTTGTTGGAAGAGGGGTGTTCAACAGTTAACAGAAACTACACTCCCTTCGCCCAATCACAATGCTATGACTCACTCGCCGCTGCCGATAAAGAATATGTTCACAATCACTGCACTGAATTAAAGCGTGCGTTATATAACTGCCTGCTCACTGCCGTTTACAATCACTGCACTGAATTAAAGCGTGCGTTATATAACTGCCTGCTCACTAAGCACTTAACTGACTGTGTCAGAAGCACACTCAAACCCTTACATTCAAATGTTCAGGATTATCAGATAATGGAAGTGTTTATATGCAGTTAGCCTTTTTCAAAAATTCAAAGATGCATTGAGCTTCAGGCACATCACTGCATACATTTAGGTTTTTCTAAAATGAATCCGTATGAGTAATATTTATTAAATGTTTTTCTTTTTGGTGTCAGTTTCACAAATTGATCATTTGTGACATTCCTGTCGCCCATGAGATCGATCATCTGTTGCATACGTACTACTACTGTGTGATTTGCTGGGGCTCAAATCATACTGTGATTTTATCCGTTGCACATCAACTGTGGAGAAAATACATGAGGAAAAACTGTGAAAATACCCCACATGCCCAGCTTATTATGAAAGAATCGCTATAATTTACCCTTCTTGGAATATACAGTACATGAACGGAATGATACGTTTCCTTTGGTGCCTTCTACTCCCACCTGATCGCTTCTCCCTCATAGAAATGCAATAAAATGCATTACACTGAAATATGTGGCTCTATATATTTTTTACAGCAGTGAAATATATTGCAGTATCTGAAAGTGGCAATAATTACAGTATACGTGCCCGTATATTGTGAAATGTTACAATATTTTAATTATTTATTTCAATATATTTTCAGTATAGTCCATAAAGGTCGGCAGCTCGCGCGTGAGAGCAGCCCGTTTCATACAGAACGCTGCAGTCCGATGTTGGCGGAAATGGCCTCGGACAGCAGGATGCCGTTGCGGTAGAGGAGCTGGTACGCCTGCTGCAGTTCCGCCCGCAGCCTGAGGGGGCAGCAGAGAGGCCCCAGCTCCTCCCAGGTGTGCAGCAGTCGTAGCAGGAGGCCGGCTCTGACGAACAGTCCGCAGAGCTCTCGGTGGAACCGCGGCTCCACCAGCAGGTCCAGCCAGCTCGGGGCCACGATCTCCCCTGAAAAGAGAACGCAGAACGCTTAGCGCAGATCCATCAGGGCCGTCCCGGGGATCTGATTCGGCTCTCTGAGAATCCAGACTGGACACCTTCTTTCCTAGCACTGTGAGAACCCTACAGCAAACACAAACCTCCCATCCCATCAGTGTGATGCGTATGAACACAGTCAGCTGTGAATGAAGGCCCACAGGTTTGAGTAAACTCCCGACCACACACAGAAAATGCACATTCTTCACTGAGTAAAATGGCTCAGTGGGACTGAAAAGCAGCTTGACCATCACTGACCCAATGGCAGGCCAAGCTGCGTGAATTCCATGCCCGCTCCATAATATTTACTGACAGAGTGATGGATGCCTCACTTGAAGCAATACTGCTACTCCTGCTTCTCAAACAGCCAAACTGCCACCAAGAGGAAAAACATATCGGTCTTAAAACGGAGACGCGGTTATCGTTCTCAAACGAACACAATTTTGCTTTACCATTCGCCTCATCATACAGTACCGCATCTACGTTTTAGTGGTGAAGGCATACATTTGTCTTATAGGGCTAACTGGGGAGCTTTCATTTATTGTGATACCTTGAAATACTTGTTTGTGCGGTTCAGGAGCGGCTGAAATCTAAGACTGTAAACATGCATTGAGAAGGGTGTGTTTTTATTGCGGAAAAGAAAAAACAGCCTTGTGTTTTATTGGGGCTGGGCGCAACGAGGCATCTCTTAAATATATATCATGAAAGGATTAAGGATTATCTAACACCACGGTGAGGACGGTGAGGTGGCAACTGGTTGCTGTTACATAGAGAACATTTTGTCTATTTGACGCCCATGTTTTGTACCTCGGTGAAGCCGCGTGCACATGCTGACATTCCGCTGCACGTCGGGCGAATTCTCTCTGGCCCAGCGCATCAGGCGCTTAGCGAGACAGGAGGATTCTGGGGCTTTCCCGGCCAGCCGCAGCAGATAAGGAAGCAGACGCTCGGACATGATAGCGGGCTCAGCGAACACGTTGGGCTCGTCCTGTTCGTACAAACTGATACACCTGTAAAAAAAAAAACAGCTAGGGCTGCGGGTACGAGTATAACAACACGCACACAGCAGAGTGTTGGACACGCCAATGTATGTGTTTATAGCAGGCCACAAAAAATTATTCCAGTCAAGTGTAATATTTTCTAGCATTTTTTTCTTTCTTAAAACAGAAATAATAACTGTTTCAAATCTGTTATATGCCCAGGGGACCATCCTATAAGCCTATGTGGTTTCTAATCTCCTCACTCCTCACCTATGTGGTTTCTAATCTCATCTACTTTATAAATAACGCAACTTTTAATTGCACAGTACGGCGATCTTATGCAACAGCGACACAAAGAAAGGCTATTGTAGCTATTGGGTTTCTGATAACGTCAGCACAGCACAGCAGGACTAAAAGGAAGTGTGGAACGTTGCCGGCACTCCTGTGGGACTTACGCAGTGTGCTGGACGTCACCCAGCAAAGCACTCAGGTCGCACTGTGGCAGGTGGCTCAGTAGGGTCTCCAGGGTGTCGGGGCTATCCCAGAATTCCTCCAGCAGCAGGTCCAGCACACAGTCCACGGCCTGGTTCACCTGCATCTGAAAACAGGGCTCCTCAGCCCCGCCCTTCCGGCGGGCGTGGCTCAGCGCGGAGGCGAAGCGGGCGACCTCGTACCTCACCTGCGGGTCCTCGTCCTGCAGCAGGTATAGCGCCGTGCTGAGCAACCTGTCCGGAGGACACAAACAGTCCCAGGAGGTCTGAGAATATGTACCTGCCAGCTAAACAGCATAAAAAAAACTTTTAAAAAACTCAAGTTACTTTTAGAGTTCACCCTCTTTCAAGCAGCTAAGCTAATTCTCATGGGATTTAAGATTGCGGAAGCATAAAATATGCAGTATATCACTTCCTTTGTAATGTGTTGTAGCAGATGCAGAAGATGTATCCTGGTGTCTAAAATGGAGGGGGGAAACACTGACGGCTTCAATATTCAAGCAGGTAAAAAAAGAAGAGCCACTTTAGATAATGGCGCCTCCACACCCTAACGTTTAACAGATTTTGGCTACACTCTTTTTTTAAGGCCAAGAGCACTTGGAGACACTGCAGCAGACAGTTGGCTCTGGCTTTTGCTGTGCTTATAAAGTCTGATGTTAATCCAGGTGAAACGGGCAAAGTCTCTGAGCTGAGGCGGATGCTGCAGAAAGGCGGTTCCCATAACCCAGGGTGGGAAGGGCGGTGGGCAGACCACAGAATACAAGAACAACTCTGCCTTTTTAATGGAGCTTTTTTCATTCTTAGGTCATATTAGCAAATTAGTCTTCATTCGACTTGAGCCTTCACCGGAGAATCTGAACGTATGGTAATAAACTGAACAAACGAAGAACTACGCTGAACTGAAATGAGCTCAACTGAATGAAATCATACTTTATAAATAACTTTATGAGACTAACCTAAGCTACATGGGACTTTTCTGAATTAAACTGAAATAAATTGAGTAACGGAACCGAACGGTGACATTGTTCGGAAGATGTATAAAAAAAAGCAGACTCCAGGAAGACTGATTTATTAAGACCTTTTAGCTTGTGCAAAACCTTTTAACGCACGGAAAACTAAGAACACAACCAGTGATTGGTTCAACACAAATATCATGGCCAATCATTGGTCATGTTATTGGTTTTGTGCATGCTAAAAGGTTTTGCACATAAAAGTCTCAGTAAATCAGGCCCTTGGTGTTCTGCTGGGTAGAAGAGCACCCAAAGGGTTCTGACCTGGGGCCCAATGCTGCGTATGGAGAGTGGCCCCTGAGGGCCCCACTGGCCACGGGGGCCCCGGCCAGCCGCAGGGCCTGTGCACAGGCCAGTCTCAGGATCTCAGGAGCCTCCGGGACCCGGTAGAGTTCCAGCACACCACACCAGCGTGCAGCCAGGTCTGCACCGGAGCTGAGCCAGAGGAGGTGAGACGTGAGGAAAAAAACGTGAAAAACAATCAGACCTTGATTACAGAACGTATTACCGCTATGTAACGCGCACTGGCAGCTGATGGCTTTCCCCACACCCCAGAGACTCCTGCTGTCGTTTGGCTTTGGCATTGGCATGGGCCCAGCTGAGAGGGAGGCATTTGGCCCAGTCCGATTCAGCGTGTCCTTGACGTGCACGTTCTGGAGAACGCTGAAGATGTGAAGCATCACAGCACTCCAGTTCCGCACACAGCCGAATGACACAAAATATTAGTCCGTACATCGAACTGCAAAACCTTCAATTAATTCAGTGCACTTCTAAATGACAGTTCTCAGTACATATGCACTGATACATCGTGTCACCAAAACACTCTTTTGGTTATGGCCATTTGGAACCAAGCTGTTATGAATGTTCCTTAAATCTATAGCAACAGAGGCTATGGCAAGGCTACATTGTTTATTTTTTTTGGGGGGGTTACAGAAAATGGGTGGGTTTGTGAGGTTAGAATGTTTGGGACCCTCAGGGGTGTGGTTCAGCAGTAGCGGTAAGCAGTGTGAGCCTCTGCTGGTCAGAAGCTGAATGGCGGTATTCACCTGTGAGACAGCAGTAGGCTGACTGCACGCAGGGCGTGGGACAGGAATACGGGCCCCCCCTCACTGCGCTCCAGGACCCTCAGCAGCAGCTCTGAACACTCCTCCAAGCCCCCCTGCAGGGGAGGGGGGGTCTCCTGGGAGAGGCCTGGGTCGCTCGGCGTCAGTACCACCACCAACGCCGCCAAACAGAGCCGCCTGAACTCGACGCTGCCCTCCTGCAGTGCGGACTTCAGCTGCTCCTGAACACAGAAATCACAGCCTACTCAACACTCCCCTCCTGTACAGCGGCCTTCAGCTTCTCCTTAACACAGAAATCACAGCCTACTCAACACTCCCCTCATGCTCAACTGCCTTCGGCTTCTCCTGAACACAGAAATCACAGCCTACTCAACACTCACCTCCTGTACAGCGGCCTTCAGCTTCTCCTTAACACAGAAATCACAGCCTACTCAACACTCTCCTCCTGTACAGCGGCCTTCAGCTTCTCCTTAACACAGAAATCACAGCCTACTCAACACTCCCCTCCTGTACAGCGGCCTTCAGCTTCTCCTTAACACAGAAATCACAGCCTACTCAACACTCCCCTCCTGTACAGCGGCCTTCGGCTTCTCCTTAACACAGAAATCACAGCCTACTCAACACTCCCCTCCTGCTCAACTGCCTTCGGCTTCTCCTGAACACAGAAATCACAGCCTAACTAAAGCGACAGTCCTAAAGCAAATGTACCCAACGACAAATAAAACACAGACCACAGAAGCCACTACACTGCTGGCTACCGGCCAGTTTGCATCAAAAACACATTTTAAACACTGCAAATACTCTCTTTCCATGCAGGTAAAATCCGTAAGCACTTAGTTTCCTGAGAATATTTAACGAAGTACATAACCAACCAAAAGTACAATCATACGATAGAATAAATATGAATGAAAAAAATGAATATTGAAAGCAGATTTTTCTTATCTGTTGGAGTTTTACTGATGTCCAAAAGGGGTTAAAGTATTTAAAGTAATGGTTTGACCCAGGTGTGGTTGGGTGCGTATTTTGCTGTAACGCAGCGCTTCATGTTTACACACAACTACTTCCTGTGTTTGAAATGGCATGGCCCAGCTATCAGTTTACGTGCGTCTGTCTTGGGACGAAGGTCATGGGAGCACAAATCCAAACTGGGCGCAATGGAGAGCGGCAAACACGAGATAAATATTTTTAGTATGTGCCCTTGCAGAGGGAAAACCCAGCTCTTATCTGCGTTTTTACAGGAAGCAGTGCTGACCTTACGGTTGTGATTATTCCTCATTTAAAAACATAGAGAATGTGGCCGGGCCTTCAATTTGTTTAGTCCTTATGCTGCCTCCTTTCCAAATGTTTCAATTTCACAAAAAGAACGGAAGCTCCTGTTCTTGGCTTTTTCTTTCAGCTCAGATCAGATTAGGGGTAAGTAAGCCAGAGGCAAAAAAACAGAAACGCGCCGTTTTCATAGTGAGATAGAAAAAAGGTTGGCGGTTCCATTTCGAGATGTGGAGGCTGATTTAACCCACCTCTACTGCTTGAATTTCCTCGCATTGTGTTCTTATCAGCGAACACATTTAAGTTGGAATACAGCGTTTCAAACCCCCCCCGTTTTCCCAGGGTGTCTGACCTTCTCCTGCAATCTTACCTGCAGAGACTTCTCCATCACCCGCTGCAGACTGGTGTCTCGCCAACCCCGCCCATCCGCCGCCCACCTGACCAACGACAGCTGCACGTCGGCGCTCTCCGCAGGAAGGTTCCGCCACACCGGACCCGCCCACCGCGAGTCTCCTGTCCTCACGGCCTCCTCACACAAGAAGTGAACGGCGTTTTGGAGGAAGGAGGCGCAGCCTATCTGTACAGAATACAGAGCGCTCGATAATCAATACAGACGCGGAGCGGAATGGTAACCGCGGGTGACCGTTTGGAGCGCGAGCAGTAACCACGGGTGACCGTGTGGAGCATGAGCAAGGCCGTGTTCACTGAAAATGTGTATGCGTTAGAACTGGCACACAGGACTGCGTTTGTTCTAGGCATGTTGTTAATATTACTTAATATTATTCTTTCTGAATAATATTTTTTTAAATGGAACACACCTACAGCTCTGGGTGAAAGGTAATATTTATAACACAAGGGTGGGGCTTAGACAGTTTGCCTCCGAGCAATGTTCTGTACTGTCTCGTAACAGAAAACAGGAGTATAAACATGCCAGCGCCACACAAGAAGATCATAAATTGGAACAGTGCTAAAGATAAAAATGATTCAATGGCCTGTCATATGAGTTAGTAGAGAGCGTAGAAAGCCTGTGGCCATATTCATAAAATGTCTCCAAGGAGGAGTGCTGATCTAGAATCCATTTTGTCTTTTGGGTTTTAATGGATAAGGTTAGGATATGGTCAGTGTAAAGTGCTCCTTCTCTGAGAGCCTTTATGAATACACGCCCGGGTGTTATTTGACTTCTGTGGGGGCTCAGTACCTGGAGCTTGAGGGATGACGGGTTTTGTAGTTCTGACAGAAGCATGGCTTGCAGTTGGTCCAGGAAGCTGGTCGAACAGAACCTGGCCAATAGGGCGCACACAGTCAGGTAGGACGAGCGAATGAAGGGGCACCTCTGGGATGATGTCACTAGCCACAGCTTGGACTCAAAACACTCCACCAATTCAGACAGTCCAGAGTCCAGGTGTGTACTGTGAAACAAAACACTGAAAATCATACTTCAGAGCCCAAACAGAGAGTGGGACACACAAACACCCCCCCCCCACACACACACACACACACACACACACAAATGCAAAATGCAACATCTTTTCACTCTGCGATCGAGCAGGTGAGCTGCACAATTATTGCACCATTATACTGCACAGTTGAGCACTACAGGTGCAGGCATTCCGCAGACACCCAATCAGGTTGCTATCTTGTGATGAGTCAGGGAATATCCTGCCAATAGAAACCCTTCCTCCCTGGACAACACAACGGCCAATTATGCTTCATATAACAGGAATATGCCACTGATATGGTCACCGATTCGCTCAAAACCATAAAGGAAATCACTGTGCAGAGATAACTACGGGCCGTGTCCGAATCAGCACACTAGCCTACTATTGAGTATGCCAGTTGAGTATACTTTTTTTATTTTTATTTAAAAAACTGTACGCGATAATTCTGAAAATTTAGTGTTCTTATTCCCGGACACGATCATGTGACAGTAAAGCTTCCGTACCCGTCTGTGCTCAAAGCCCTCGCCAGCACAGCGCGTATCTGCTGTAGCTGCCCGTGGAGACGGTTGTGACAGCAGGCGTCTCCGGCCTCCGGCAGTCCCTTCGCCAACTCCAGCAGAGTGCTCGCGTATTCAGGGGGAGGCGTCATGACGACCAGGGCCCTGGCCGCCGTCGTCCTCACATTGTGGATCGAGCTGGCGGCCAGCTGCCGCAGTGGCACCAGGAACGCCGACAAACACCTGTGGTGGGGGGGGGGGGGTTAACAGTAACATGTGACTGGGGTTAGGTGAGGAGCCTGCCTTTACACTCAGTGTGTGTAGCATCAACATTAAAGTGAACCGTCGGAATGGAACTAGATTAGTCACTTGCCACGTACGTAAATAGGCTACATTACAACAGATTGCTACACAAATCCCCATTATGGCAGCAACACAGCTGACATTTTTCCCTGAAGTACTGAAGTAGCACTGCAGAGTTTCGTAAGGCGATTATACATTATACTTCCTTTCTAATGTAAAAGATGTAAAGCACTTTTTAATCTAAAGCACTTTGGGGCTGCAGTTGATTGTATAAAAATGTGCTATAAAAATAAAGATTTATTATTATTATTATTATAATAATTATCAGGCACACTATCATATTTCAGCATGGTTCTTCTTCCAGGCGCTCAGACGTACCGCGTCTCGTCACGGATCCCCGGCTGAAGCTTGCCCAAGAGGGTGAGGACGGGGAACAGGGAGGGGTGCAGATACAGCCGCGCCCCGCCCTGAGCCCCCCCCGGCTCGCCCGCCGCCTGCCGTAGCTCCCCCAGGAGGAAGGGCTGCAAGGCGGGGTAGTGGGCGAAGAAGGCCTGGGGGGACATCCCGTGCTGAGAGGAGCCGTCGTCCCCGCCCGGACGCTGGCCCAACATTCGGGAGCACAGGGAGCCTGGGAGCACAGGGGTAAGTAGGCGGTAAGTGGCTGAGATGGTGGGACGTTTACATTTCAGGCCTTTAGCAGACGCTCTTATCCAGAGCGACTTAACACAGCTGGATGTATACTGAAGCGATTCAGGTTAAGTACCTTGCTCAGGGTTACAACGGCAGTGTGTTACTTGGAAATCGAACCGGCAACCTTTCGGTTACAAGCCCAGTTCCTTTATCCATTATGATACACTGCCACCCACAATGCACAGGGACACAGAGAGGATGCGCCTTAACCAGGCTGTCCTGGTTCAACCTAATTAAAGCTTTACCGATTCAGCACTAATGATGAGAGAGTGAGGCTTCATTTACCTCATAATGGGGCGGAGCTACAACCAGCTGTCAATCATTCACTCGTTTGAGCCAATGAAATGATAGTGTAAAATACAGTAGACACAGCAAAACACAATGAGTGGTTTAAATCTGTGAGGCGCTGAAAGTACACGGCAGCTCTGCCAAATTTTTGGTTTCATGAAGCCTCATTCGCCCATCACTACTTACAACCACTGGACGTGCGTCAGCCAAAATCGAAATTAGCATTGAGGTTTTCTGAGAACGGTTCATCAGTAATTTATGATGAAATCTGAGGAGCACATCTGGTGAACGCAACACACTTAAGGCTCTTTCATAAAGGTTAAATGTGCAAACTCACATCTCACTGGGTTTTATATTTGCAGAACCCTGGGCTGCCTTGAAACCTTTGCTTTCCCTGTGATTCCTATTGCCTTTGAAAAATAAACTTTGATGCGCAGAAGGCCTGAATACCAATAAGAACATTAGCTAATGCGGTTGCCCCCTACTGGTTTACTTGCTTGGAATAAACAGTGGAGAATGGATAAACAGTGCCACCTAGTGGAAATCAAAGGTATAAAACAAAATAGGCACTCAAATCAGGGCTAACTGCAAAATTGTTGATTAGGGGGTGCGGAACCATGTTCTTGGAGGTCTCGGTTTCCACCAGTTTCCCCGGTTCAGTTAGCAGCTAATTAGCTATATAGAACAATGCCAGTACACATATAGATTAGACCAGAGTTAAAATATTTCTGAGATAAGAAGATACTCACTTTAATTTGTGAGCTTCTCAGAAAATATAAATATAAGATTATGTAATTGATTGGGCTAATTAAATAATTAAGAGCAGGAGCTGGCATAAAATCGATATACAGAAATAGAACTACAGCAACACACTAGGACAGGGATGTCAAACTCCAGTCCTGGAGGACCACAGTGTCTGCTGTTTTTCAGTGTTTTTCAGCATGATTGATTCTACTAAGTCATTGATTTGCTAAAGAGTCCACACACCTTGTTCTCAAGGCCTAATATGGCTGCTGAGTTGCTCTGCCTGTGATTTGTGAATGTGGGAGGGGCTTACTGTAGAGCTGGAGTGCCGCGTTCCTCATAGCCCAGCAGGGGGAGCTGAGGAGCTTGAGGGATAGGATGGTCATCGAGGAGGCATACTGCAACACGGCCACGCCCAGCCCAGAGCCGCGAACCAGGGCCTGTAGTGTGTGGACCGCACACACCTGTAGAGACCAGGAAAGGGTTCAGCTAAGATACACAGAGCCTCGCACCCGGACCTGCAGCGTGAGGACCTCACACACCTGCAGAAACCAGGAAAGGGTTCAGCTAAGATACACAGAGCCTCGCACCCGGACCTGCAGCGTGAGGACCGCACACACCTGCAGAAACCAGGAAACGGTTCAGCTAAGATACACAGAGCCTCGCACCCGGACCTGCAGCGTGAGGACCGCACATACCTGCAGAGACCAGGAAACGGTTCAGCTAAAATACACAGAGCCTCGCACCCGGACCTGCAGCGTGAGGACCTCACATACCTGCAGAGACCAGGAAAGGGTTCAGCTAAGATACACAGAGCCTCGCACCCGGAGCTGCAGCGTGAGGACCTCACATACCTGCAGAGACCAGGAAACGGTTCAGCTAAGATACACAGAGCCTCGCACCCGGACCTGCAGCGTGAGGACCTCACACACCTGCAGAAACCAGGAAAGGGTTCAGCTAAGATACACTGAGCCTCGAACCCGGAGCTGCAGCGTAAGGACCTCACATACCTGCAGAGACCAGGAAAGGGTTCAGCTAAGATACACAGAGCCTCACACCCGGAGCTGCAGCGTGAGGACCTCACATACCTGCAGAGACCAGGAAACGGTTCAGCTAAGATAAAAAACAGTCCAGCCATCCTGAGGGTCGGCTTAAGGGTACATAATCATTATGGGGATGGAAAGTGTGCCATCAATCAGTTACGATTTGGCAGAGTGTACCTACTAGACATGGACAGCACTTCAATTATTACATTACATTAATTTAGACGCTCTTATCCCGAGTGGCGAATTCTCCTGATTCTTTTGTCACTTTTAAGACTGAATATTCACTGATGTACCTTTCTCAGGGCAAAGGCACTTAGACAGATACTAACGGCCAAATCCACATCTAACATTATCACTTTGCTGAAATAGATTATTTTTCATAGTTGATGCTTACTTTTTAGCATTTTGGACACAAAGTTTCATAGATCCCTTTCTGTGATATACAGTAAAGCGTGTGATTTTTATTTTCACGAAACACGTGACGTGTATAAATTATCCACCGCTCTTCTCGTCTGCCATGTCGCAGGCACACCCCGACACAAATGCGATTTTACCGTTCCTTTCCATTTATTATAAAGCGCTAATCCATGACACTCGTTCTTTATAACTAACAAAAGCACCGCCGCGGTAGACGGCAAAAATAAGAATGTTTTCTATTCCGACGGCAAGTTCGTCCTGCCGTCGGCGATTTTGCCGTCAACTGCCGTCTTGCCGTCGTTGTCACATTGAAAACAATGACATCCGGTTTCGTCCTGCCGTCTACCGCCCGCTGTGTGAACGGCCCATTAAGCACGTGAGCATAATATGACGCTGACGTTTGATTGAGCAAAGACGTTCCATTTGCCTAATGCATGTTGCCTCGATTCCTCCGTCCTCGTATCTGATCCTCGCATCCTTTCCTCGAGTCCTCCGTTGGGCGGAGCTACGGGGTGAGAAAAGGGAGCGAGGAAGGGATGTAAGAAGTGAAAATAAGCGATTGAAATGAACCCCTGGAGAGAATGACCTGAATGTAACTGACAGCTGGGATGATGCTGATACTACATCACTGCTGCGTTAGCGTGTTGCGCGCGTGTACATATACATATAAACACATGTATATAAGTAGTCACCTGAGGCAGGTCCACGGTTTGGTCCCAGCTCTGTGGCATGGCGGTGTTAGCGGTCTCCAGCAGGGTGTTCACACTGAGTGCCAGCAGGGGGCGGGACTTAGTGACTTCCTCCGCCGCCACGACACAGAGGATGAGCATGGGCAGCCCCGCCGCCCGCCGTGTGACCGAGGTCCCGCGTGGAGACTGGAGTACTGAAAGACCCTGTAGGGGGGGGGTCAGGGTGACGTATGTCAGAAACAGGCAACTCCTACGGGTGTTAGCTCAGGACATGGGATAATTATTTAGAAATTTTCAAGCAGTGGTGTCTTTCTAAGTTAATTAACTGCAATATTCCTTCAACTGATGCTGTTGAAATAAAATACGATTGTTTATTGTAACTATCTTTCCAAAATTACTGTTACAAAATTACTGGTAAATGAAAACTGGGATTATCACACCACTGTGGTGTTAACACTTGTAACCTTGTGACATTATGAGTCTGACCAGACTGACACTGACCTGAGAAAAGTCTGGCCAACTTCCAGGAATGCGCTTTAATAATAAACCAATGGTCTGTTACTTTTACTGACGAATCATGAGCTTGTGTAGGTGGGTAGCCATTCCAAGCCACCTCAGCTGTTGCCCTATAACTTAATACAGTCTAAAACTTGACAGAGCCAATCAGATTGCAGGTTTCCGACCTTCTGTGTGAGCGTACCTGCTTCAGCATGTGAGCAGGAATCTCCTGCAGCTCAGGATCACTGTTACTCAACAGAGCAGCGCAGAACTTGGTGAAGCCCACACAGCATCCCTCCACTGCTCCCTGTAAAGAAGTAACAGACACATGCACTGCTGAAAGGAACCAGCAGGGGGCACTGTTTCACAAGAAACTTTTTAGAAACAGTTCCACTGCTAGCTACGTCTACACTTTAGCAGGCTCTCTTATTCTGAGAGAATCCATGTTACAAGCCACCCCACTCGGAAATCGAACCGGCAAGCTCTAAATTAAAAGCCCAGATCCCTAAACCGTTATACCACATTGCTGTGACGGTACAGGATGTGTGTTTTTTACCCAGTGACGGCACTTGAGGAGGATGTCCTTGAACACCGTCGATGCCCTCTTCAGGTATTCGGTGCTCAGGGGAGACTCCAGGAAGCAGGGCGTTGACATGGCATTCTCCACAAAACTGCCTAAAAAAATCCCTATTTCCTTGAAGGGAAAAACAAAAAAATCAGATAATCTGGTCGTGTAACTTCAGAAATGCTAAATGCCACAGTTTAAAAAGTGATACAGTTTAAAAATATCTTTGTAAAATTGCTGCGTCCCACGTTTCTTTCCGACGATAAATACTTAGCTACAATGTAGAAATGCTTTCGTTTTAACCGTTGTTAGCGCTGCAGCTGCTCACTGTGGTTAAACAGATACAGAAATAGGCCATGCAACCCTGTTCCTGGAATGCAGGCAGTGACAGAGCTGTATTTGTCATCACAGTAAAGTAATGCAGGTGACTTCAAGTTCAGTATTTCACTAATGCAGGCAGTCTCCTGCATTAAGTCAGTGTATTGATCCAACTGTGTGATCTTAACGAAGAGCTTTGTTACAACAGAAGCGAAATTTAGCACACAGGGACCAGGCTCGCTCCGACCGATCAATAGCAATCTGCATAGTAAACAAACACCCAGAAAAGACAGGGCCGGAAACTGTTGTCCTGAGGCGTGTCATTCTAAATCAATGCTGAAACACGGCCTGTTTATGCAGGGGAGAGAGCTCATGGGCCATAGAACAGTGCATTATGGGTAGTGATGTAAGGGTGTGGCATACACGAGTCGGGGGAAGGCACTCCACGCCTGATTTACTAAGGCCTTTAGCACGCGCAAAAAACACAATCAATGATTGGTGCAAAACAAAGACCATGGCCAATCAGTAATCATCTTATTGGTTTTGCGCGTGCTAAAAGGTTCTTAGTAAATCAGGCCCTCCATGCACAGCTTAAAAACACAGACTTGCTGGTGCCTGATTGACCAGCAGGGGTCACTGGCGAGCTATGGGAGGCGTTCATCCCAGCTGACTAAAACACTCCTATCCCTGGGCGAAGCAAGAGCTAACTGTCCATCGCCCTGTGGGGGCTGGGCGGCCATAGTCAGCACTGGCAGTGTGGTGCCCGTCCACACACTAGAGCAGAGCGTTAGCGTGCCCGTCCACACACTAGAGCAGTGCGTTAGCGTGCCCGTCCACACACTAGAGCAGAGCGTTAGCGTGCCCGTCCACACACTAGAGCAGTGCGTTAGCGTGCCCGTCCACACACTAGAGCAGTGCGTTAGCGTGCCCGTCCACACACTAGAGCAGAGCGTTAGCGTGCCCGTCCACACACTAGAGCAGTGCGTTAGCGTGCCCGTCCACACACTAGAGCAGAGCGTTAGCGTGCCCGTCCACACACTAGAGCAGTGCGTTAGCGTGCCCGTCCACACACTAGAGCAGAGCGTTAGCGTGCCCGTCCACACACTAGAGCAGTGCGTTAGCGTGCCCGTCCACACACTAGAGCAGAGCGTTAGCGTGCCCGTCCACACACTAGAGCAGTGCGTTAGCGTGCCCGTCCACACACTAGAGCAGAGCGTTAGCGTGCCCGTCCACACACTAGAGCAGTGCGTTAGCGTGCCCGTCCACACACTAGAGCAGTGCGTTAGCGTGCCCGTCCACACACTAGAGCAGTGCGTTAGCGTGCCCGTCCACACACTAGAGCAGAGCGTTAGCGTGCCCGTCCACACACTAGAGCAGTGCGTTAGCGTGCCCGTCCACACACTAGAGCAGAGCGTTAGCGTGCCCGTCCACACACTAGAGCAGTGCGTTAGCGTGCCCGTCCACACACTAGAGCAGAGCGTTAGCGTGCCCGTCCACACACTAGAGCAGAGCGTTAGCGTGCCCGTCCACACACTCGAGCAGTGCGTTAGCGTGCCCGTCCACACACTCGAGCAGTGCGTTAGCGTGCCCGTCCACACACTAGAGCAGAGCGTTAGCGTGCCCGTCCACACACTAGAGCAGTGCATTAGAGTGCCCGTCCACACACTAGAGCAGAGCGTTAGCGTGCCCGTCCACACACTAGAGCAGTGCGTTAGCGTGCCCGTCCACACACTAGAGCAGAGCGTTAGCGTGCCCGTCCACACACTAGAGCAGTGCGTTAGCGTGCCCGTCCACACACTAGAGCAGAGCGTTAGCGTGCCCGTCCACACACTAGAGCAGAGCGTTAGCGTGCCCGTCCACACACTCGAGCAGTGCGTTAGCGTGCCCGTCCACACACTCGAGCAGTGCGTTAGCGTGCCCGTCCACACACTAGAGCAGTGCGTTAGCGTGCCCGTCCACACACTAGAGCAGAGCGTTAGCGTACCCGTCCACACACTAGAGCAGTGCGGTAGCGTGCCGTCCACACACTAGAGCAGAGCGTTAGCGTGCCCGTCCACACACTAGAGCAGTGCGTTAGCGTGCCCGTCCACACACTAGAGCAGTGCGTTAGCGTGCCCGTCCACACACTAGAGCAGTGCGTTAGCGTGCCCGTCCACACACTAGAGCAGAGCGTTAGCGTGCCCGTCCACACACTAGAGCAGTGCGTTAGCGTGCCCGTCCACACACTAGAGCAGAGCGTTAGCGTGCCCGTCCACACACTAGAGCAGTGCGTTAGCGTGCCCGTCCACACACTAGAGCAGAGCGTTAGCGTGCCCGTCCACACACTAGAGCAGAGCGTTAGCGTGCCCGTCCACACACTCGAGCAGTGCGTTAGCGTGCCCGTCCACACACTCGAGCAGTGCGTTAGCGTGCCCGTCCACACACTAGAGCAGAGCGTTAGCGTGCCCGTCCACACACTAGAGCAGTGCATTAGAGTGCCCGTCCACACACTAGAGCAGAGCGTTAGCGTGCCCGTCCACACACTAGAGCAGTGCGTTAGCGTGCCCGTCCACACACTAGAGCAGAGCGTTAGCGTGCCCGTCCACACACTAGAGCAGTGCGTTAGCGTGCCCGTCCACACACTAGAGCAGAGCGTTAGCGTGCCCGTCCACACACTAGAGCAGAGCGTTAGCGTGCCCGTCCACACACTCGAGCAGTGCGTTAGCGTGCCCGTCCACACACTCGAGCAGTGCGTTAGCGTGCCCGTCCACACACTCGAGCAGTGCGTTAGCGTGCCCGTCCACACACTAGAGCAGTGCGTTAGCGTGCCCGTCCACACACTAGAGCAGAGCGTTAGCGTACCCGTCCACACACTAGAGCAGTGCGTTAGCGTGCCCGTCCACACACTCGAGCAGTGCGTTAGCGTGCCCGTCCACACACTAGAGCAGTGCGTTAGCGTGCCCGTCCACACACTAGAGCAGTGCGTTAGCGTGCCAGTCCACACTAGAGCAGTGCGTTAGCGTGCCCGTCCACACACTAGAGCAGTGCGTTAGCATGATGAGTCATCTCACAGTCCCTCTTCCAGCTCTTAACAGTGAAGGGGACAGAGCCGTGTGGGTGAGTGGCTGGAAGCTCTTACCTTCAGGGAGACCCAGAAGCTGGTGAGGACCAGGCTGTGCTCCTCAGACAGCAGTACACAGTCCTCCCCCTCCCCGTCCCCGTCCTCCACGCCCGGGCCTCCTCCCTGGGTGATCATGGAGCTAATGGCGTTACCCATGTCACAGAAAGATGGGGGTGCCTCTGAAATGGAGACATGGAGACAGAGGGGATTGGCTCTTTCAGTTTGAGTGGCAGAAGTGCCACATTACCGCAGACTGAACAGGCCTGACCATCCCGTACAGAAATGCAACAATACACAGAAAATATAATGAAAATAGTAAATATACACCACACTGTAATAGTACCATAGTAAAAATGAATTGCCTGGGTCAAATATTACATAACATTAAATTGACATTACATTACAGGCATTTAGCAGACCCTCTTATCCAGAGTGACTTGCACAATTTTTTATTCATAAATTTTTTATTACATAGCATATTACTGAATATATACTGAAGCAATTCAAGTATATTGCTCAAGGGTACAACAGCAGTGTCCTATCTGGGACTTTATGTCAGCAGCCGAATTCACAAACCATTTTCTTACACTACCCCCAGGAAGTGGAAACATTTTAAAAATAATGTAAGGATCTGTGCAAACGACAAGCAGTCAGGCCAAGCAGAATACACACAGCTTTGAGCCACTTTGAGCCACGTCCTGGGTGAGATTACCTTTCTCTTCTGCACACGCAGCCGTGTCTCCATACAGCACCCCCAACAGGAGGCAACTGATCCTCTCCAGAAGATCCAAGATGACGTCTGCCACGGGCAGGGTCAGTACCGCCATCTGCACTGAGCCCAGAGTATCAGAACCTTCTAGCAGACACCTCTGCAGTGCAGTCAGAACCCCTGGGGTACCCAACCAAACAAGAGTCAACACCACAAACCATTTATGGCCTGATTGACTCAGACCTTTAGTATGTGTAAAACCTTTTAGCACACGCAAAAGCGTATTTGTTTTGCACCAATCATTGGTTGTGATATAAATTTTGTGCGTGCTAAAAGGTTTTGCGCACGCTAAAGGTCTTAGTAAAGCAGTCACTTAGTCTTTGTGAATTGAATTACTGTACTTTACATTTTGGAACACTGTATATTTCACTTATTTTTGGGAAAAAAATAACCGGTGTGTTTAGACAACAAATAACTTAATTTCTGTGACTTTTGTAATCATGGTGGATGAATGTCTCAACGAGAGGTAGAGAACTTTGATATGCTATAAGAACCAGGAGCTTTAGCATGGTTACAGCTGATGTCAATGAAGCCAAACACGTGAGCACCCAGAGACACTGCGTGTGTCAGGAAAAGGTTACGGGCCCTATCTTACACCCCGGCGCTAAGCGGCGCTAGTCCTACGTCTCTCTCTACGCGGTCCTTCAGGCTTTACCGTGTATGGGCTTGGTCTTGGCGGCTACCAGCATGTCGCTCTTGGCAGCCAGATAGTGCTGTTCCAACTCCTGTAGCAAGAGCCCGAGCACGGCTTCCAACTTCCCAACCTGTTGATCCGTGCTGACCGCAGCATCGTCCCGCTTCAGGAAAACAGAGGCGTCTTCAGACCTTCAGAGAGAGCAGAGCACAAGCTGTGGATTGATGGACTCAATCCTCACAAAAGGCCTACTCACCAGCATAAACGCTCTATGCAGTGGTTTATGGCCACAACCATCCCTGGGCCGCATATTTCAGTTTTTGTTTTTTTTGTAGCACATTAAGGTGACAACAACGTTCTTGTTTAGGACCACCAAAACCCTAACCCTGCCCAGAGGCAGACGACTTGCGTACGTCATAAGCACACACAAGAGCTTCTGTACTCTTCAGCAGCTGATGACAAACGGGAACCATCTGCAATATAACCAAATAATACTGACCCCAAAAACATTTAGGGTCTGAAAATCTGTATTTCCTAATTAGTTAGAAAAATCCGGGAAAATTAAATACAGAGAGATACATCTCATTCTTTTTCATTATCTTTAAACAGTTTTTTTTCAACTTAATTTCTTTACATATTAAGAAAAATGTTCAATATGATAAGTTTTAATTTATTTAATTTAATAACGGTATCACATCTTGTTGAACAGTCATATTTTTGTGTTTGCATTTCAAAAAGGAGAGCGTGCACAGCGTTCCCTTACATCTGCAGCTGGACTCGGAACAGCAGAGCTCCCGTCTGCGCATCCTGGACCCGGGGACTGCGCAGGAGCTGCCGCGCCCTTTCCAGCAGGGCGGGGGCGAGGTCCGCAGGGAGGCGCCGGGGAAAGAACCGGAGGAGCAGCCCGGCAGCCAGCTCACGGACCTGGGTAAGGACGGCAGTGTAGTATAATGGGTAAGGAACTGGGCAGGTAACCTCAAGGTTGCAGGTTCGATTCCCAGTGTAGTTGTACCCTTGAGCAAAGTGCTTAACGTGAGTTGCTTCAGTATATATCCAGCTGCATAAATGGATAATATGTAAAAATGCTAAAAGTTGTATAAATCGCTCTGGATTAAAGTGTCTGCTAAATGCCTGTAATGTAATGTAAGGGGTGGAGCGTGAGGCCTGATACGACCCTCTTACCCATAACCCATTGCCCTTCACTTTAACACTCATTTAAATTACATTACATGTTTTAGCGGACACTCTTATCCACGGCGACTTATATTACGCGAGACCTTAAGTGCATTCACTTCACTTATATGCAAAACGGTGACATAGACAAAGCTAACAACACTCCAGAGAGAGTAAACATAGAATAGAATAACTTTTATTTTCCCGTTAGGGAACTTCAGTACATCGAACATATACACATAGAACATCGCCAAAGCACTAATGTAGGTAACTATGCCAACCCACAACCATGACACAATAACATAATGGATACTACCAATACCATAACCATCACTGAATTACTCAGATAGTACAAGGGAGTGGGGATTGGAGGACCGTAAAGATGAAGGCTGAGGAGTCCATGTGAGAACATGGCCAGCAATGTCCTGGCCACTGTAGGACAGTGGTGAAATTAACTTCTTCTTCTTGTGTTTCTTTCACAGACGCGCATGCATTCACGCGGTTCCTGCGCGCGGCTCACCTCATTAGTGGAGTCTTCTAAACAGCCGATAAGGACCAGCAGATTTGGCCTTGAGAAGAAATCCCATTGCCCTCTCTGTCTCGCCCAGTTGATCAAATCGGACATGTTCGCTGGGAGAAACAGATAAGAATTCAAAACTGTAAGATGAGTTTAACTAACTGTGACAAGCCTTCACAGGCTAGGCTTGTGTGACTCCCATTTCCCAGGGCTGGAAGACTTCTGATTTTCTATCTGAATCTTACATTAGCCTATAAGTAATGGGTAATAAAAAGAATTCTAAATAATTTGCTTAATTTTTGTGACCAAAGGTGCTTTTACTCCCACCCAGTGTAGTAAAATGCCAAGAAACTAACATAACTGTCAGATTAGCGTCTTACAGCTCCAGACGTAACTAAACTTATTTTTTTACTCACTTTTCTGTCCAATGAAAGCCCATGCTATAAAATACAATTCAGTAAGAGTTGAATAGACAGGAGAATGGGCAGTCTCTTTAATAAAGAAACAAGATGCTACATATACTATAGATACTATATGATATGAAAACTTTATTGCCCCCAAGAGAATTTGTCTTACATACAAGAGCATTACATAAAAACAATAAGCACAATAAGACACATTAAAGAACAATAATCATCACATTAACGGCATCATCATCATCATCATCAGACAATATAATACGATGAGCACTAAAAGCACTAAAACAAACACCAGTGAATTGTGGGATGTAAAGTGCATGGTGCTAGTGATAAAGCGCTAGTTACTGTCATTTGTTTTTATGAAGAATGGACCGTAAAGAATGTACTGTATGACATAAACTTGGGATTCGAGGCTTTTATCAAATTTATGCTGATCGTTTTTCATGGTTCTTTTCATGCTGTTATAACACGAGGGGTTGGGGAGTGTCTAGGTTTCCAGTTGTTGGGTTGCGAAGGAAATAACTACCCTTGTCTTTTAATAAAGAAACGCTTCACACTTGATCCAATTATAAGAGTATTTATTTCTGCAGAAAGAGTACGCCTGCTGACCGCATCAAAACTGTACTAAAAAAAACTATTTACAGCGATCCTTTATACCTCCTGAGGCACTGTACAATCGTGTTCATGGCAGAACCAAGGACAACCACCTAATTACTTAGAAAAGTTTAACTTCCAGCTGCATACTCCCTTTGTACTATTATCGCTCAAGGCCTGTAGGAGTTGAGGACAGGCCCCAGCCTGTGATATATTGTATATATATTATATATATAGATCACAAGATTGCCCAGCCAGCCCTTATCGGATGGAAAATAACAAGCAAAGTTGAATAGGACAGAATACATACTTTTATATAACTTCTAGTAATAATAATACTAATAATATGGATAAAAACATGTTAAAATTCATATTTTAGTAATGGACAAGAGAAACAACAACAATGGATGACCATTTCAACGGTTCAAGTATCGATTGCAGACTTTTCTCTTTCCAAATTAAATTTTTCAAGTAAAAAAAAATAGATTTTAGTCTTTTTATCTGACAAGAAAATTGTAAAGCAGGCAAGGCAAATCAAGAACATACTTAGAAACACATATCTCAAGTTAGGAGCTTTTTAAAGACATTAAAAAAGTGGGATTGTAAACAGGCGTGATGTGAGAAGGGTTTTTTTCACCGCTCACCTGGTGGCTGGCCCTTCTTCTTGTCAGGGTTCCAGGTGTCCGTGCAGGTCTCCAGGACCACAGAGAGAAGGAGCAACACAGTCTTCTTCCTCTGGTAGCTGTGCCCCGGAGCCAAGTAAGCCAAAGAAAGCTGCGCCAACCAGTCCACAAAGTCTGCAACACAGTCATTTACTGAAGTCACACTTTATACACCAATAGGTTAACACCTTAGGCAACAGTAAAGTCTTCGAGATTATTGACAGTTTTTAAAACTAAGAATTTTGCACTGAATATTTGTGGAAATGCTGGTTATGTCTTCACAAATATCCAGTGTAAAATTCTTACTTCATACAAGTTTTCCTGGGATCTGCAGTGTCCGTTTTCAAATTTTACAGCTGAATGCACAGTGACTGAAAGGTTTCATGCTTGCATGTACAGTACGAGGTCTTGACATAAAAGCAAACATAACCAGGTCACAAATTAAACCCTCACAGAAAAAGTGAAAAATTCTCCCCAATTACAGAAAACTCAACTTAAAGGCCTTAACCAATGACCAAATGTTCAAAACAAGTAAACACTCAATTCCGTAGCTCTCTCTTCCATAAACCGCTGGGGCTCACCGACTCCTTGTTCAAGCAACATGTCCTCTTCCTCCCTCCCCTGGCTGGCACCGGCCCACCTCCTCCCCTTCCTGGCCTTGAGACGCGCCAGACAGCTGTCTCGGATGCGGACCAAGAACTTCCTCAGCCCCACCTGGAGGTGTTGGCGGAAGGAGGAGGACTCGCTGTTGAGGTTGAGGGGGACGAAGGTCCTCACGGCGGAGAGCTCCTCTGGCGTCGGGGGCTGGCTGGTTTTGGGGCTGCAGCAAAGGAGATTGAGGGCGGCCAGCCGGACACTGTCGTCCAGGGAGCCCAGGGCCAGGCGTAGGGTCTCTGTGGCTTGGGTGCCCACCAGGGGCCAGTTGGCGCTCACTGCCCTACGGGCGCTCATTATGCAGGTCCAGGCGCGGAGGTGACCCGGCCTCCCAGGGACCAGCGGGGCCTGCAGGGCCCGGAAGGCTCCCGGGAAGGCCCGCAGGGTCGAGGGGAGGAGGCAGCTGGAGGCGCTGTTCTGTAGCAGGGTTACATCAGAGGTCAGGGCTTCTAGGAGCATGGGTCGCCACCGCCGGGCCCACTGCTCAGCAAGGTCCGCTTCCATGGGCGGGGCACCCTGGCCACCGCCCCCACACAGCTCCCGCCTCTGCTCCTGGATAAGAGACTTGTAGGCGTCCAAGGCGCATGGGGACAGGTGATTGGTGGAGAAGCACTTCAGGAGATGACAAGGAAGCTCTGGAAACCGTTCTAGTACCTAGCGAGAGAAAAGTGTACAAACACATCAAGCAATGACAGGAAAAATCTACAGAAAAACAAAACAACAAAAAAAGGATTTTACCATCTTTAGACAATAACTCAAACACCCAGAGCACGATTTGTGTGATGCCCTGCTTAATAACATAGCACTCCTAAAAGTGAACATTGACATTACTCCACAAAAACTGTCAGTTTAATACAAAAAGTACAGGGTATTCTCTTGCATGCTCTTGATGACTTATAGTTATCATTGCACCTTTAGCTAAGCTTGTGCCCTTAGTGCTTACCGTGCTTGTGCCCTTAGTGCTTACCGTGCTTGTGCCCTTAGTGCTTACCGTGCTTGTGCCCTTAGTGCTTACCGTGCTTGTGCCCTTAGTGCTTACCGTGCTTGTGCCCTTAGTGCTTACCGTGCTTGTGCCAACGTACGGGAGAAGCGCCGACAGGGGGAAGTATTTGGCTTTCGCTTCCCAGGGCAGTGAAGTGATGCGCTGCAGTAAGGCAAGGTAAAGAGGCTTCTCCGTGTCTCGGAAGCGCTGGCATTCCAGCTCGTAGATCTCCAGCAGCAGACGGAAAGAGCTGTGCACAAACTCTGACACGCCCTCCAGCTGCACACGGGAACAGGGAGAACTTAATCATCTTCTCCAAAGAGGCGACATACATACATACAAACATATGAAGTCGGAAGTTTACATACACTTAGGTTGAAGTCATTAAAACTTATTTTTAACCACTCCACAGATTTCATGTTAGCAAACTATAGTGTTGGCAAGTCAGTTAGGACATCTACTTTGTGCATGACACAAGTCATTTTTCCGACAATTGTTTACAGACAGATTATTTCACTTTTAATTCACTATATCACAATTCCAGTGTGTCATAAGTTGACATACACTTTAAGGGTTGTTTCTCCCGACAGATTTTCCTTTTGAAATCTATGAAAAAATAAGTCAGGAGAAGAAACCCTTCAAGTTATCCATCCATATCTACTGTATTTCTGGCAGCAGAGTGATGCGTTGTTTGATACGTCAGACCCTTGACGACTTAAGAGCCATTTTGCCAACCATATGTTCCATACTGTTCCAGTATAATTTACAGCTAAATCTAGTCCCACCCCCCAATTCCCATAGAGATCCATTCAAATGCAGAGATGTTATAGTATCGCTTGAAAGAATACCAGAAAATAAGATATCTAGAGTCTTTTGATGTTGTTGGGTCACAGGCATCAGGAAGTCATGGCATGCAAAGGATATGTGACTACATTTTTAAAATGTATGTAAAGGCACAGTCAACTTAGTGTATGTAAACTTCTGACCCACTGGAATTGTGATATAGTGAATTAAAAGTGAAATAATCTGTCTGTAAACAATTGTTGGAAAAATTAATTAATGTCATGCACAAAGTAGATGTCCTAACTGACTTTCCAACACTATAGTTTGCTAACATGAAATCTGTGGAGTGGTTAAAAATTTGTTTTAATGACTTCAACCTAAGTGTATGTAAACTTGTTCCGACTTCAACTGTACATATCAAAGTTAAAAATGTGCCTCGTCCCATCCCCCCACCCAAACTCACAGGGCTCTCTGCATTGTTCCAGATGACCTGAGTGAGTCGCTGCTGCAGTCTGCAGTCCTCCAGCAGCAAGGGGGCGCCACGCACCTCCCACACCTCCTCGAGACAATCCTTCAGGCACTTGAGCCACAGCGTGAACACTGCCAGCACCCAAACAGAGGGAAGGGGGGTGAATTATCAGCCCAAAGAAAGACGCTCAGATCTCAGGAACAGCACAGACTCACTTAATTATCAGCCCACAGAAAGACGCTCAGATCTCAGGAACAGCACAGACTCACTTAATTATCAGCCCACAGAAAGACGCTCAGATCTCAGGAACAGCACAGACTCACTTAATTATCAGCCCACAGAAAGATGCTCAGATCTCAGAAACAGCACAGACTCACTTAATTATCAGCACACAGAAAGACGCTCAGATGTCAGGAACAGCACAGACTCACTTAATTATCAGCCCACAGAAAGACGCTCAGATCTCAGGAACAGCACAGACTCACTTAATTATCAGCCCACAGAAAGATGCTCAGATCTCAGGAACAGCACAGACTCACTTAATTATCAGCCCACAGAAAGACGCTCAGATCTCAGGAACAGCACAGACTCACTTAATTATCAGCCCACAGAAAGATGTTCAGAGCTCAGGAACAGCACAGACTCACTTAATTATCAGCCCACAGAAAGTCGCTCAGATCTCAGGAACAGCACAGACTCACTTAATTATCAGCCCACAGAAAGACGCTCAGAGCTCAGAAACAGCACAGACTCACTTAATTATCAGCCCACAGAAAGACGTTCAGATCTCAGGAACAGCACAGACTCACTTAATTATCAGCCCACAGAAAGACACTCAGAGCTCAGAAACAGCACAGACTCACTTAATTATCAGCCACAGAAAGACGCTCAGAGCTCAGAAACAGCACAGACTCACTTGATTATCAGCCCACAGAAAGACGCTCAGAGCTCAGAAACAGCACAGACTCACGGTACCTTGGAACACATAGTAGTGGCAGTCAAGGTTCTCCTCACACAGAGCAGAGACCACAGGAAACAGCCCATCCAGGATCAGACACCTCTATGACATTGAGTGGAATTATTTCAGCAGGTACACGGGCCAAAGGGAAAATTGATCATCTTATTATTATTATTATTTAGCACTGACAGAGAGAGGACAGAGTTAGAAAAGAAGACCACTGCTATTATGTGCACTGATATTATGCTCCCAAGTCAATGATTTAATTTCACCTGTGAGTAGTGACAGTGCTGCCATCATTTGCTCTTCATCACCGTGACAACAGCTGAAAAACACTGACAAATGGTCAAAAATTGTTGTCACAGCGCACAGGTAAAACTAAATCACTTGGGAATTTGTGCATATAGCAGTGTGATGGCTACTCTCTTGATTTTGGGTGTGGATGTTCATATACCTCCGTGGAACTACTCAGAAACCTATGGCTTAGTACATGCCCTTTATGTTACATAATGCATTCAGTCTGGAATACTGATATGAAGAAGATGTCAATCATATGAGCCATACCCCGTTGTTGTCCAGGTGGCTGGTAAGGATGTCCTTCCTGCAGCAGGTAAGCAGGCCCCTGGTCACAGCCAGCCTGTCCACACCGTCTCGCCTCCTGGGCCTGCATTCTACCTTCAGTCCACCCACAGACAGCAGCCAGGGGTCTGAGAGACACAACCTTACATATGAGTGCCTATTCAATACAAATAACGCTACATCTCTGACATCAATGCACATCCTCATCAGCCTCACAAATAGTGCTACATAACTGACATTAATGCACATCCTAACCAACTACAGAAATAGATACATAACTGACATTAATGCACATCCTAACCAACTACAGAAATAGATACATAACTGACATTAATGCACATCCTAACCAACTACAGAAATAGATACATAACTGACATTAATGCACATCCTAACCAACTACAGAAATAAATACATAACTGACATTAATGCACATCCTAACCAACTACAGAAATAGCGCTACATAACTGACATGAATACACATCCTTATCAGCTACAGAAATAGAGATACATAACTGACATGAATATAAATCCTTATCAGCTACAGAAATAGAGATACATAACTGACATGAATATACATCCTCAGCTACGGAAATAGCGATACATAACTGACATGAATATACATCCTCAGCTACGGAAATAGCGATACATAACTGACATTCAATACAGTATGCAAAATGGTTTTCTCCATCTCTTTCATTACTTGCATTTAGCAGATGCTCTTTTCCAGAGTGACTTACACAACTTTTGAATTTTTCATATTTCTTTAACATAGTATCCATTTATACCGCTGGATATACAGTATACAGAAGCATTTACGGTCAAATACCTTCCTCAGGGGTACAACGGCAGAGTCCTACCTGGGAATCACACCTGCAACCTTGAGGTAACAAGCCCAGCTTCTTACCCATTATACTACACTGCCACCCGAGCCCAACCTTTCGAGCCGAGGCTCTCCCCTGTTGATCAAAAGTTCTTCTCACCAGCGCTTGTGACCTGCAGCAGGCTCCTCGCGGCCACGCCCCCGTCACTCCCGGCCTCCGGCGCCATGTTTACCAACATGGCCACAGCCGTGCCTGAAAGAAGGCGAGTGTCCCGGTTCGAGGTCTTTTCGCAGGTGTTGAAGAAAGAGCAAGGACGGGACAGTGGCAGTTATTTCACATGAGAGGCCAATATTTTTTTTAAAAGATGCATATGGCAACAAGGGAACATGGGCCACACCTCCCCTAGGATGAGGGACATCAAGTGCTTCAGAATGTTCTGCACAGCCAAGTCTCCGGGGTCCTTCTCCCAAACCAGAGGGGCCACCTCCTTGTACAACAGCTGGAACATCTGCAGACAGACCTGGGAGTATAGGGGCTAATCAGAAACCAGCAACCGTACGTCACAAGAATACCAGCATGACCAACCACACAAGATACCTCAAGCAAAAGTGCTGGCAGACCATATGATCATGCTAGACTCCACCGTGTTGAGTGTCCACAGCCTGCACATTTGAATTTCAATTGTTCTGCACAAAGGTTCAAAGAAAACTGGGGCAAGATGTTCTCAGTTTTTTTTTTTTTCCGCGTGCTTGCCTTGACCGCTAGGTAGCACAACTCTCCGTTTCTCGATGCCTCTTGCTCCAGCGCCACGGCAAACACCTCAGCTACGCTGCGGAGTAGGGACGGGCATGCCTGCCTGCACACCTCACGCCCCACAGAACTGTCTTCCAAGAACATGCATACTGCCAAGAGATAAAAAGCAGCAACTTCAGTATTATGAACTAAGCAAGCAGCATATCTAGCCCATTTCAAGTCAGGGTACAACTTATTTTTCGTAATATATTGTGTTGATATAATGGTGTAACATCTTACAAAAACTAACCTGTTTGGATGTCCTTGACTGACAATATCTGAAAGTGGACAAAAACGATTTTGTTTTAAAGTGAACGACGAGCAAAAACCTAGAAAATGTGAGCAAGTCACTATCTACCTGTTCTGTATCAACCAGGGTCATCACACATGCTTTCGTCTCTTCTAGAACAAGAGAATGGTAGACTTCTGACAGCTGTTGCAACATCTGTAAAAACCAGAGGTGTAGATTCACTACATAGCCTACTATTCTAAGGTAACCAGTGAGTATAGATGAGTTGAGACACCTCTAAATAATAGCGCGTCTCCAAAATGATCGATGAAGGCGCATAACTTACCTGGTCCAGTTTACGGCAGGCAGTGGAGATGTGTAACATGTCCAGTTGCATAGAGATAAGCAGTCGAACGAAGGGGAGGATGCATTTGACCTCCAGTGCCTGTAGCTGCTTCGGTTGGGCCCTTTTCAGCAGCTGCGAAGCCTCCTCGAGGCAGCGCTCCTTGCTCCGCTTTGCGCTGTTGCTACGGTTGGAAACAGCACAGGATTGTTAAATTGGGGTTGCCAACTCTTACGCACTCAGGTTTTCAGCCTTAACCTCACACTCTCCCTCAAAAAATCTCATGCCATAGTCAGACCTATGTTAGTTCCCCCTCGATCCTAATAAGCCTCCGGTCCAGGATGGCAGGCCCCCCTCCCAACTCGGTTCACGAGTCTGAAATTGACCAAAGTTGGCAGCCCTGGTTAAATGACAGACATAACGGCACAGTCTCAGCCTTTCAGATAAAGTTGAGGTTTACTGTACAGCTATGATCAGAGTCAGTACGGTGCTAATACAACTTTAACATATTTTAGCTGAACTGTTCATCTAGCTAAATTACGAGGTAGCCGGCTGTCTAGAAAGCCAGCCACTGCACATTGGACAGTATTTACCTTGTGCATGCTTTTAGCTTTTCAATTACAAGTGTCAGGGTATTCGTGACATCTGGCGATAATTCTTCGTTTGCGTCTAAGTAAAGGATTTCACAGGCTTCTATATTTCTTTGGACCGAGTCGTCCCGAAACATTCTCTCAAATGTTTTCAGACTGTCCAAAACGCGGACCTCCAAAACCTAACGATACAGTAGTTTCCTTCCTTTGCACACATGTTTAGCTCTGCAAAGACTTCACAGATGGAACGCCAAGCGTTTCGATTTAGTGTGGCAATCTGACCTTGCGCCATCTGCCGGCACGTATGTCTTAACACACTCAACAATTGTGTTTTCACCAAAACAAGTAGGCTATGACATCATATTCAGAGTAGGTGATTCCCACACACTGCTGGACTTGTATGTGTGCACATTAGAGCATGCTAACTGTAGAAAGGTTTTTTAAACAATCAGTGTGAGCCGATTAATGGAAAATCACAGGTCATATAAACATATATACAAATATGTCTTTAATAAATGATCATCACCCATTTCTGGTTCCCCCCACAAATTCCCTCAAGATGTGCTTTTGGTGGGTATCCCATCCGCAGTTACAAAACGATGCACATATAATTCCTACATTTATTCAGTGCCAACAGGGTAGAACTCCCAAAGAAAACTGATTTTCTGACAGAGAATTTTCTGTTTGCATTATGTCCAGTCAATCAAATTGGTTTAACTGCGATTACAGCGCTGTGGAGTAATTAAGGAGTGGCAGACCTGTCGACTAGGCATCGCTGTTGGCCTCTCTATACCTCTATATAGTAAAACTGGGGTTTTCAACTCTGGTCTTGGAGGGTCACAAGGTCTGTTCTTTTTCCCCCATAGTTCCTAATTGATCAATAAAAGCAGCTGATTAAACAATTAACTCACCTCATGTAGTGTCTTGGCTCTGAATTGGTTTACGGTGAAAACAAAACCCATCAGACAGCGCTGCTCAGCGGAAAGCCCCGCAGTTAATAACTCCCTTATGAGCAGCAGACTGATTAGTCTTATATAGATGGGTTTATATTTCGTTTCAGCAGATCCACGCCAGGAATGCCATCGGAGCAGAGCAGTCAAACCAACAAGAAATGGAGGAAAACCACTGGTGTCAATTTATTATGAAAAATCAGTGCGTGTGTAGTAGCTGACTGTAAACCCATATGCAATTCTGCTATGCGAGAACAGGTCTGATTCCCTTCCATGGTGCTTTTGGTACTGTGATCTCTATCTATCTCTATCTGTATCTACTTTTTGTTATGTGTGCAATTTCTGGTGCCAAAGAAAACAACGGCATGAACTTTGTCTTCTCAACGAAGCCTGCCACCAGCAAATATTTGAAAAACATGCAAAAAGACAAAAAGTGGAATGGAATGGAATTTACAATAAAAAATCCAGAGCTGGGATTAGGTGACACAAATGCTGGCTGTGGGCAAAACGTAAGCATCTTCTGTAAGGACAACAATCTCAATAAACACAGGACTTTGCTTGCCACAGGACACGTTTATACATGTATTTGATGCAGGAATATCAAATCCAATTATGCACAATGACTAAGTCATTTTTTATGTAGGCAATCTCGTGAAATTTTGGAAATCCCCTAAATCATAGGGCCAGACCTTTTGCATATTTTAATTTATTTTACACCTTGTTTTTCTCCTTTATATACTATACCCATTAATGTAATTTAACATAAATAAAAGTAACAATGAAAACGTTTTTTTTTTTTTGTAATTGTCACAAATTGATGTCCATTTATATAAACAATCATTCTGAGGAATTAGTTACTACTTTCTGTCAGACCTTTTCAGACTGCGTGAGAGAGTGGTCCTAATTTTTTACTTGTGGCATTATTATATTAGAAATGTGTCTAAGATGCAGCTGTCTGAGAATGTGCTCTCTTCCTCAATGAAGCCTGCCACCAGCAAGTATTTGAAAAACATGCAAAAAGACAAAAAGTGGAATGGAATGGAATTTGCAATAAAAAATCCAGAGCTGGGATTATGTGACACAAATGCTGGCTGTGGGAAAAACGTAAGCATCTTCTGGAAGAACAACAACCTCAATAAACACTTGAAAGTTTCACTTTCGGTTCCTTGTATTTGCTTGCTGCAGGAATGTTTATACATGTATTTGATGCAGGAATATCTAATCCAATTATGCACAATGACTAAGCCATTTGTTATGTAGGCAATCTCGTGAAATTTTGGAAATCCCCTAAATCATAGGGCCTGACCTTTTGCATATTTTTGTTTATTTTACACCTTGTTTTTCTCCTTTATATACTATACCCATTAATGTCCCTTTACATAAATAAAAGTAACAATGAAAACGGTTTTTTTGTTGTTGTAATTGTCACAAATTGATGTTCATTTATATAAATACTCATTCTGAGGAATTAGTTACTACTTTCTGTCAGACCTTTTCAGACTGCGTGAGAGGGTGGTCCTAATTTTTTTACTTGTGGCATTATTATATTAGAAATGCATCTAAGATGCAGCTGTCTGAGAATGTGCTCTCTTCCTTTGCTTTTGTTGTTGTAGCACAGTTAGGCTTCACTTTATGCTATTGTATGCTCTTACATAATGTTCATTGTGTTTCTGCAGATATTAAATACTGTTATGCTTTTTGAGTAGGATTAAGCCGTTTGTGAATGTGTGCCTGATTGCAAAAGGTCTGTGTAGCCTGTTTGTGTATTGTGGCTTTTGAAAACATTACCAGATGGCCGAGGATGTATTGTATCTGTTTCATTTACATGTAGCCTACTATACTCTCATTCAGTTTGTTATGATGTTCCTTAATATACGAGTACCGCATAAGTAGCTACATACAGACCTTGAACTAGATTTGAGCAATACAGTAGCAAATTAATGTAGGCTTTAGTGATCTTGCATTCACAGACCGAGGGAGTTTCAAAAGCGCAACCAAGAAATGGAAACCGAAAGTAGCCGCTTATGTGGAATCCAGCGCGGAAAACGAATCTATGAGGTTATCTGGAAAGGGGCGGGTCTCTCAGCTGTTAAACAAATAGCCGCGATCATAAGAATGATCATCACTCTCCTCCTGGTCAACTCGGCTTCATCCTCTCGAGAGTCTCTTCGTTGGGACACAATATTGAAAGTTTCGACGACGCAAAAGACATTTATTGAAAAGGTAGGCTAATAAGTTTTTATTCTAAACTAGTCATTAGCCTACAAATCGCCTAGGCTATTTGCTTTTCGCATCACCAGTTTCTCTGTTTTACCACATCTACAAACTATGCATTCATAAATAACAGCCAAGAACCATTACCATTTCAAATAATTACGTATCAGAGTATTTCAGAGACTCGTATGCTATTTTGTGATTTGACTCGAAGGCATTTTTAAATAAAAGACGATGACGTGTGTTAACACCACTTCAAGTTAAGTGTTAATTCATATTCTGTTGGGCTTATTTTTTATTTCATTATTTATTTGCAGATCAAATCTCCTCGCCATGGAACTGACGATCAAATTCCTAACTGGGAATAGTTTTTCCCTGAACGTGGAACTGCACACCACTGTCAGACAGCTGAAGCATATTATCCAAGAGCGCGAGCAGGTACCCAGCGCAAAGCAGCGGTTAAGTACGCAGAACGGCCAGAGGATAGACCTCGATGACGATTCGAAAACTCTGAAGGACTACGGTCTATATTCGGGATGCACAGTCGTCGTGTTGATCATACAGACCTTCGAGGTGTTTCTGAGAAACACTAATAACCAGACGCACACCTACGAAGTTTCCCAAGGAGAGACCGTCTCTGAGTTCAAGCGCAAGGTCTGGAATAAGGAGAAAGTCGAAATCCAGCAACAGAGGTTGGTCTACCAAAGCAAGCCGCTGGAGGATGGCTTTAAACTGGAGGACTACGGTATCAAAAACGGGAGCACCATCGAACTCTTGTTGCGTCTGCGAGGGGGGCGTTTCTGATCCACTGCGCCAGTTTTCCAGTATTTTTGATGAACTTACTGAAAAGAAAAACGAATAAATATTTGAATTGCAGTACGTATTTCTTGTTATATTAGACATAATATGACCGTGTTCAACGACATTGCTTTTACTTTTCAACTGTCTAACCCTTGCTGAAAGACATGTTAGAAATAATTAATGTAATTAACCCTATATTGCGCTTAGCTAAATGTATTTCTGTTATGGCCGTGATTGGTGAAAGAATAAACAAACCATGTTGAGAGGAAGCACTTGTTTTATTTCAAAGGTTGAGTGGGAAAAAATGGCTGAACGTCGAGACATACATTAACGCAGACCTGTGCGGAGTGCAGGGAGTTCATATAACACACGTAGAGTTAACCAGGCATTTTCCTCCACATTATTTGCTCTAGACATGACTAAGTAGCAAGTAACTGGATTTTATTTCCGATATACAGCAGAGGTGGGTAAATAAAGGCAACAGCAGTCTTGGCTTTTAAGCAACATCACTGATAATAAAGCAATAAAGTAGTGCAATACTAATTAGTTTTACTTGACCACCAATCTGCATGTTATATTTAGTTTATACCTTAACATTAGCAATTGATTTTCTTAGTTTTGTTTTGAACTAATGGATAATTGCATTTGCTCAGCTTGGATCACAATACAGTATCCATCTTAAAATTCAAACATCTCTGTCCATTTTTTATGACACCTTGTGATTCTGCTAATGAGGCAACAGGTGAATAATCCAGGACATTCTCTTCAACGATCACGTACATCACGTACATTCAGCCAATGTGGTTCTCAGCTCATATGCAGAAGATTCTTCCCTCTAAAATAGCATTTTATTCCACTGGAATCCCTACTTCACTAGTGAACCATTTGTTCAATCCATCAAAGCACTGGATATGGTTCAACCACAGCGTTCATTTCCAGCATGTTTATTAGTATAATCAGGCCTATGTTAAACACATATCCTGGAAACCATGTATATCCAGCACACGCTGAATTTAGTGAATTGAAGGACGATCTTGGAGGCTTCACTTCCTTACTGAAGAAAGGTAGGCGTACCAAAACAAGGCCACCAGGTTGGCAAATAGTACACGGAACTGAAAAGAAATAAAAATTAAACAAACATAGAGAATAATGGTGTGATATGCAGCTATAATAATGGTGTGATATGTCCACTAAAAGGCCATTCTACGCCATACAATTGACCCCAAAAGTTTAAACTGACACAAAACTATTGTACATTACATTACAGGCATTTAGCAGACGCTCTTATCCAGAGCGACTTACACAACTTCTTATTACATCTTATTACATTTATCCATTCCTATACAGCTGGATATATACTGAAGCGATTCAGGTTAAGTACCTTGCTCAAGGATACAACGGCAGTGACTTACCTGGGAATCGAACCTGCAACCTTTTGGTTACAAGTCCAGTTCCTTAACCATTATACTATAATGCCGCCCAATAATAAACCATGCCGTCCATGGTTTGAAATAAAAGAATTTACACCTTTTGTCACCTTTTGCGTGTCTCCCAATTGACTAGCCTTTAATCCCTAAATATTCAACATCTGTTATGAAACATCTCATTTTAGAGCCTGAGGTAAGTGAAAGTTTGTGAAGTTTAAAACCTGTTGGGGAAATTAGCACCAGAATCACCCACAAAAAATCTGATAATACATTTTTTAAAAGTAGATTTTTTCACATTTCATACAGCTACCCCACAAATGACTCCACACCACCTTTGTATGCAAAGTTGGTACAAGACTTTTGAAAGCATAGAATTTTGTTTATTGCGTGCTTACTATTTAATCCCAACAAATTAGAAAAGGTCATATAGTGTCAAGATGAAAAAATAAGATTAACTTGTTTTTAAGAGACGTCAAAAACTGAATTGGGTCAAATTGACCCAAAACATAGACTGCCTGGCCAAAAAAAAAAGCCGCACACTGTAATATTTTGTTGGACAGCCTTTAGTTTTGATTACTGCGCACATTCGTCGTGGCATTGTTTCGACAACCTTATGCAATGTCACAACATTTATTTCCGTCCAGAGTTGCATTCATTTTTGGCCGAGACTTGTATTGACGACGGGAGAGTCGAACCACTCCGTAAAGTCTTCTCCAGCACATCCCAAAGACCTTCAATGGGGTTAATGGGGTGACTTTTTTTTGACCAGGCAGTGTAATATGAAGGTTAAATAAACTCTGATAAAGCATTTTTTACTCTGTTAGAGTACACCTGATCCCTCTGACTTGCAGAACCCAGTAATAGCTAAATGAACACTGAGCATTTTACCGTGTAGCCGCTTACCTGAACAGGGACATAGTTGATGTTGATGAACTGAATAGGAGTCCACACTTTCCAGTTCATCTTTAGGGCGAGCCAGTAACCTGCTCTCACTTTGCCTTGGAATGCTGAAAATGTCCTACCCTGGAATAACAGCAGCAAGGTCAGATTAAATCAGCCTAAAATGCGTGAATATCCATCATCATTTGTTTAATATACACACCGTATCCTGCAAAATTGCTGCCTCTGGATTTTTTTTCTGATTGCAAATATTGTAAAGTGATGTTTTGTAGGTGTGTGCAGTGTCCCTGGGTTTCACCTCCACCTTTGTTTCACAGGCACACGAGGGAAAGCAACAGTAGCCTAAGGTTGATAAAGACTTAACTTGCACTTGCAATTCAATCCACCTGAGACACAAAAACCAGGCCTGAAATGGGACAACCTCAACGGCCATCTTGTCCTTATGTCACGTGACTTTACGCAGCAGGGTCACCAGTGTGCTGTCTGGCGGCTGCCTCCTGACTGACGTTTCTCTAAAGGACAAATCTGTGACTGACCTCCAAGACGTTCATGACGAAGAAGAAAAGCAGGAGGAAGGCCGGTGCGAACACGAGGCGGTCCAGGAGGAGTCGCTTCAGCGTGCAGTATGGCACGGTGGAAGGAAACAGCAGCTCCAAGAGCTGGTAGAAGTAATGGCTCAAAGGTCCCGTGAAGCATAATCTGGAATGGGCAGGGAAAACAACATCAATAAAAGTATTAAGGTTTCACAAGCCAAAGACTTGATGATCACAAATGCTTGAAATGAGATCTAGCTGTGAAACCAGCCAAGAGTTTGCTCTAAACGCACATACCCGTAAATGGCAAACCGTGCAGGCCCCAGAATATTAATTCCCTTCTTTAAATTTCCATCTTCCCTCTTTTTCCTGCTCTCCAGGGCCTGAGAAAGCAGATTTCCTAACGCAGAGAGAATCCCACTGAAAGGCAAAAGGTTTGGGAATATTGGCATCTGTCCACGTGGTGGTAAATAAAAAAACAAAACATCATCTCTCTGCCCTCGATCGGGTCACATTCTTTTATTCGATAATAAGGACACTGTTTATTTTAGAAAGGGGGCGGAGGCGGATGTCCAGGAGTAACTGATTGGCAAAACGCAGGCGGACTGTAGATAGAGCAGAGTGCAAATATCATCGCTGTGGACTCGTTAGTGCTGAACAGGGCATTCACACGTGGTAAACGAGTGGAACTCAAATGGCGAGATGGTGAATGCAGTCACGTACGACACGTAACGTAACAATAGTCATTAATTTAAACAAGTTGCTACACATACACCTGGTATTACCAGTTAATTACGCAATCGTTCACCTACCAGAGTCGTAGTGGTCTATATCCAACAAGCCTTTCAGTTAGCACTATAGCATCAGTGCCAGATAGCTTAACCATTTATATTTCACTAAAAAGGACAACTGACAACATTAGTCTACCTTTACTTAGCTAAGTTAGCAAGGAAACAATATCTCCAGGACTCAATGAGCAAAGATCATAACTATCCGACAGCATATGCTCGTAATATATATTGATGTTCGATCTGTAGGCTACTAACTTGATTTTCTAATTTCCAGAAAAATCAGTCTACCAAAACAATGCAGCTACGCGTTAGCTTGGCGTCTAAGGGCTAGCTAGCTAATTGCTGGAATAACGTGGTTATTTTCGTATTTCGCAATGCTACTCAACACAGAAGAATAGCTAGCTACCTTGTGTACACGCCTAATTTACGTTCAGACAGTGTCAGTAGCTAGCTATATAGATTAAGACACATCCCATTTAATTTGTACATTGTCCCCTCAAAATAAGCGTTCTCAGTCCCTCCACCATTCACCGACCTTGTCACAGATTTGGTGAGAATCGGGTATTTCTTTAACAAAAGCAAGTACTGCTGCAGCAGTCGACGATGGAAGGACGGGTCTCGGACAGACAGACTTTGCACGAGCATTGTTATGTTTAGAAAAACATTTAATGACAAGACACAAGTGATTCTGAGTTAAACAAATTACGGGAGCTAACCACTGTTGATTTGTTTCACAGTAGTACGCCCATGTGTTTTTAAAAACCGTATTCACTCTAAAACAGGTCGTATAAATAAACTTCACGAGCTAGTCTGCTACGGACGTCTTCAATAGCCAACTCTTGCGAAACCGATTGAACAGATTATTATAACCTAACATTAATCTAGCAATCTAATAAACAATTGACAACTAAATATATTAACACATTGTGCTTGCCTACATTAGTTATTTCAAAGTCAACATTGTGACGAACTCTTACTCTATACATTACGGGTGTAGCTTCCCGCAGGGTCCATCCTCAAATATACCATTGGTTATAATGAAATCCCCCATCCCGAAAGGGCCGGCCTTTTCATCGGAGGCAGAACATTTTTTTTTTTACAAAACTGAACAGTGCACTGTTTCCCTAGTATGTCTTTTAAACTTCCAAATATTCAATTCACAAACAGCATATCAAAAAAATATTTATCCTATAAAATAAAAAAATTAATCTATCATTCACTCCCGTGTATTTTAATCATGAGTTCTTGACATATAATATTTGGGGGATTTTATCCAGTCTCTGGCAACCCTGTCAGTGCCTTCTTCCTGTTTTCGCGGCAATTACAGTAAGCGCGCCAAATTCTGATCTAGGAAAGTGGCGCTGTGTGGATTGACAGTAACGCGAGCTCCTACAACCGTGGACATCTGTCTGTGGATTTTTGTTGGTTATCTTTGATTTTACATTCGTGTATTATGAGTTCGTTACAGATACCAAACGTTTTTCTACCTAGCTACTATTAGCTAATGAAGATAGTAAGGCACTTCTTCGCATGTGTATTTATTTGACTTAGCTAACACGCTGCTCCTTGTTTGCGCAGTGTGTGTGTGTGCATAGCGTAAAAACATCACAATAGCAAATTAAATCCAGCAATAAGTTACTTTAATCAAATTTAACCTCCACCAAAATGGTTTGGCAAAACAGTGGGAGGTACAGGACGGACAGAGGACAAGGTGGAGACCAGGATAATCAACAGTAAGTAACGTTAATCGATTTTAGTTAGCGAATAGCTGCTATTTTAGCTATGTAACGTGCTAAATTACATTACTTCCTACACTGTATATTAGCTAGTTAGCATTAGTTAGTTCGCTCCGACATGGAGACTTTTAGTCTTCACGTTTGTTTTGTTTTTTTCCCCAATGGTGTTTGTAGATTTTTAGCAATATTTAATTGTACATTAACTTTAACTATTTAAGTTATCGCGGGTGTATCTCGGCAATTTCAGAGCTGTGTTGAGAATCAAAGAAAGTCAAAAGTTACCATCGTGCGTCCTTATGTTGAAATCCAAGTCTCACTCTGTTTCAAAGAGGCCCCCCGATTAAAAACTGAACGAGGCTTTGTCGTTGTATGGTTTGACGGCAACTTACCTTGGCTGTGTGATGATATAATTTTTTTTCATGACGTCTGAAGAAAATTGAGCTTCTGTCTAATAGTCTCTGCTCGCTCATTCTCAAAATAGGCCGGATGACATTTGATGACTTATATTGCACAAAGTATGGACTGATATTCAGTGAGGATAATTAATCGAATTAATCTCTGTGCCTATTTAATGAGAGTAACTGGCCAGTTGACTACGTAGATCTGATTTCAACATCGGGGTGGACAAGAAAGAGGAAATTATCTTTAGGATTTTTTGGGGGTGACACTAACGGTACCATACAATATGATAATGGGGGGCATTCACTTTTTTCCCCAAAGTTTCCCCCCCGCTAGGATCTGCTTCCACGCATGCAGTATTGCTTGTACCTTACACTTACGGAATGATGATATTTAAACATGTAATCTACTACTGTTGCTTCCACTGAACTTAGGTAGCTGGCTATTCATTTTTGTACTATTCACAGTGTCAGCTTTGACTATTCTCTTGATGTGTTTGATATCGGGGGTCATAAGCTGATGCGTTCACTTCCCGCAGAGAGGATGCCTCTTCTATGTCGGCCGTCAAGCGGCTGGAACGCAGCCAGTTTACGGACGAGATGGACGCTCGCTTCGGCTTTGACAGGATGACGGAACCCGGGGAGAAGACAGGCTGGCTCATAAATATGCACCCGGTATGACTGGTGGGGACTGTGGCGCTGACAGACTCCTTCCTGAGCAGAGGGTTCTATATTGGGAGATTTTCCTGTGCACGACTTTGGGGAAAATGTTTAAATTTTTTAAATAATTAAAAAATTTAATTATAATCATTCTTATACTTGGTTAGACATGTAGAGCAACTGGGTGTCCGGCTATGTTTTTCTTTTCTTTTTTACAGTTCCACAACTGTATCTCTTAACTGTTAAGCACTCATTTTAGTCACATCTTTAGTAACTACTTTAACATTGTATCAGGCCATTTTTTTATTTATTTTACTACTTGGATGCACATTATATAGATTTAACTAACGTTATCTCCCTCAGAATGAAATCTTAGATGACGACAAGAGGCTGATCAGTGCTGTGGACTATTATTTCATTCAGGAAGACGGCAGCAGGTTCAAGGTGAGGCCTTTGCTCCCCGCTTGTCTTGTCATCATTAAAAACACAGTATCTGCCGCTGAAATTGGCCCTGACTGGATCTGCGTCTCTTGTGTTCTGTAGGTAGCACTCCCTTTTAAGCCCTATTTTTACATCGCCACAAAAAAGGTAAGTCAGGTTTTTGTGTGTTTACCTCTTTTTGGTTGTTTGGAAAGTCTCCGCTTTTTACATGCAGATGTATCACTGCTTTAAACGACTGTGCCTGTCTGTCTTAATTCGGAATAGAATTGTGAGAGAGAAGTCATGTCCTTCCTGTCCAAGAAGTTCCAGGGAAAAGTGGCAAAGCTGGAAAATGTTCCTAAAGAAGATTTGGACCTGGTGAGACATGTGCCTTTGATGGTGTTTCTTTTTTACAGGAAGCAGTGGTGTAAAAACTGTATCAGCCTTTGACAGCCTGCTGATTTCCTGAAATGATATGATACCTAGAATTAATCTCAACAAATGATATAGATAGCAGGGTGCTGCAGATTGGTGTAAGTTTCAGAATCTGTTCCCAGGTTATATATGTAAATATAAAACTGTCACTTGTTGCAAAAATGACCAGACTCGATGTGTTTTTTCTCCCCGGGAACAACATACTTTATAATCAATATTAATGTCTCAGAATGTGCTTCCGATGTGAAGTGGAGCCTTGGTTCACACCGATGGAATTTCTCAAGAGTGGTTTGCGTGTTTCCCTTCGTAGCCCAACCATTTGGTCGGTTTGAAGAGGAACTACATCAAGCTGTCCTTCAACACAGTGGATGACCTCATGAAAGTCAAGCGTGAGATCTCTCCAGCAGTGCGTAAGAACCGGGAGAGGGAGAAGTCCAATGACATCTACACTTCCATGCTTTCCAGGTACAATGTGTGTGAGTCAATGTGAATATGTGCGTGATTGGTCAAGCTTTGTACCTCCTGACTGAATTTGAAGGTGGAGAGACTCCAGGAGCTCTCAATCAGATGAACACACTACCATCATGAAAAAAAAAAGAAAAAAAACATCTATTCAATTAATGAAGCCAAAAATCTTCATAGAACATTATGGGCATTTTTCTAATCATAATTAGAATTTTAGTCAATTTCCCGTATTGACTAAATTTAATGGGAATTCACCCCCAACCCTGATTGGTTCATTTTCCCGCGGCTGGTTGACGATCTCCTTTTGCGCTCTGCTTTGGCCAGCGCTCTGGCTGGAGGTAGTGTCATAGCCGCTGAGGAGGACAGGTCATTCAAGAGAATGTCCGACCAGTTGGACAACATCGTGGACATGAGGGAGTACGATGTCCCTTATCACGTCCGTCTCTCCATCGACCTCAAGATCCACGTGGTGAGTCTCGCGCTGCATCGCTTGGCTAAAATGTGATTGGCTTGGATGGTGGGCACAGAGATTTGGAAGTTTGTTAGGAATGGCTATGAACGGTTATTAATGACCGAAATCCCTGTTTTGTCTCAGGCTCACTGGTACAACGTTCGGTATCAAGGCAGCGCTTACCCTCCTGAAATTCTGCGGCGGGACGACCTCGTTGAGCGGCCGGTAAGCGTAGTTGGCGTTTGAATTTCAACTTTAATTACAGCTCTTTAAGCAATGGGAAATGATGTGTCTCCACCTTCACAGGTCAGATTTCAAGCTGTGGGATCAAGCAGTTTAGACGCAACATATAGTGTACAAAAATGAACAACACTGCTCACCCTCATCCTTTTCTGACTTTATTATATTTCTCATTGTTTTGTGATGTGGTGGTGCGTGTATACCGGTTGCTGATCGACTGCTAACGTGTATCAATGTGTTGTTGCGTCGTAGGATCCTGTAGTGTTGGCCTTTGACATTGAGACCACCAAACTGCCCCTGAAGTTCCCAGATGCAGAGACCGACCAAATCATGATGATATCCTACATGATTGATGGGCAGGTGTGCATTGACGGATGTTGACCAGATACAAATCTAACCATTGTGGGTTCTGAAGCTATACGTGTGCTATATACAGTCGAGCAATGGCTGACGTCCAATTTCATTTGTGTGGCAGGGCTACCTCATCACTAACCGAGAGATTGTGTCGGAAGACATCGATGACTTTGAGTTCACCCCCAAACCAGAGTATGAGGGACCCTTCACTGTGTTTAATGAACCAGACGAGGTAAGAAGGCATCAGTCGCTAACTATCGTCTTCAGTATGAGAGCACAGATGGACAGAAGAGAAGATCGAGAGGCTCACCAGTGCTTCTTGTTTCTTGGTTTTAGGCCTCTCTCATCCAGAGGTGGTTTGAGCACGTTCATGATACCAAACCAACCATCTTCGTTACCTACAACGGGGACTTTTTCGATTGGTGAGAAATTCCTGTTCCGTCTCTGCGTTATCTTGAATGTACGACTGCCTGCAGCAACTTTGCCTATTTTTTTTATTAAAATATTTTTTAAAGAGAGTAGCTTGTTGGCCATTAATGTTTACTGACTGGGAGCAGAGCTAAAACATTAAACAATCTTCTTGCCATTAATGTTTACTGACTGGTAGCAGAGCTAAAACATTAAGCAATCTTCTTGTAATTTGTGACCATATTAGGTGAGGGAACTGTGAGGCAATGTCTACCTCGTATGTATTGGAGCCATATCCATATGCAGCCATTATGTGTGTGGTTTTAGTGCGCATGACGTCTTATTCTCAGGCCCTTTGTGGAGACACGGGCTGCCCAACATGGACTGAACATGTACCAGGAGATCGGCTTTCAGAAGGACAGTCAAGGAGAATACAAGGCCAGCCAGGCCATTCACATGGACTGTCTGAGGTGGGGGAAATATTTTTTGGACCAAGTCTTGTTGTGTGATGGGAGTAGAGCCTGAGGTGGGGGAAGTGTTTTTTGGATGGACACCTGTTATCTGATGGGAGTGGAACCTGAGGTGGGGTGAAGTGTTTTTTGTATGTACTCTTGTGAAATGGGAACGGAAGTCTCTTGTGAACCTGTTGCTATTTCAGGTGGGTGAAGCGTGATAGTTACCTGCCTGTGGGGAGTCACAACCTAAAGGCAGCAGCTAAGGCTAAGCTCAGCTATGACCCTGTGGAGCTGGACCCAGAAGAGATGTGCCGCATGGCTACGGAGGAACCACAGGTAAACTTCTGGGATACAGGTCAAAGGTCACTAACATGGGTCTGTGTGCTATGTATCAGTTGAATGACCGAAATGGAAGTAATTCTTATGGTGATTTATCGTGCTGCTGGAGGCTATTGATGAATGTTTTGTGGAATGATAGTTTTCTTCTGACTGGTAAGATAAAGGGGGAAAAAGCAGATACTTCCACACACGGAACTTTTCATTAAAACAGGCCTAATTTAGTCCTTAGTGTGTGTCTTTTAGGGTCGATTCCAAAAGGTTGAATGAAGAGTCTGTGTAAGATACAATGTGTGGGAGCATCTCCACTATATCGCTTTCTTCGAGCACATGTTCCTCTTTAACAAACATATATGCAAACTTTTTTATTAGTTGCTAATGATTGAAAACCCCTTTTTTTTGGCTTGTTTGCAGACTCTGGCCACCTATTCGGTGTCGGACGCCGTGGCGACCTATTACCTGTACATGAAGTACGTTCACCCTTTCATCTTCGCCCTCTGCACCATCATCCCCATGGAGCCTGATGAGGTTGGTCTTCTTCTGTGCGCCTCCCTGCTTTCAATCTGTGCGCCTCCCTGCTTTCAATCTGTGCGCCTACCTGCTTTCAATCTGCACAGTTCTACAGTACCTTCTCTTAACCAGGATGCATTGCAGTTTTGTAAGGCCTGTGGATTCACTTGCTCTTACTTCATTTATACTCATAAGTCATAATTGAACTTAGCAAATGCTTTGCTCAAGTGTGCAATCTGTGATCTGAACTCACCAGTCCAGAGTTGTGCTGCTATCAATGTTTAGAAATGTGAATGGGGTGATAAAATTATCAAGCACCTATGTTAAGCCACCTACCAAAAGTTATTGGCAACTGCAGGTGTAACATCAAGCAGATAAAACAGAATATTGGAACCTACGTGTCAGGTCTGTGTAGGAAATTGTCTTATTTCCTGGTCATGAAAAATATTTTTGGTGGGTCTGCGGTGCTGTGCATTTCAGGTGCTACGGAAGGGCTCTGGGACGCTCTGTGAGGCTCTGCTAATGGTGCAGGCCTTCCACGCCAACATCATCTTCCCGAACAAGCAGGAGCAGGTCTTCAACAAGCTGACGGACGACGGTCACGTGCTGGACACTGAGACCTACGTGGGGGGCCACGTGGAGGCTTTGGAGTGTGGAGTTTTCCGCAGTGACATTCCGTGTCGCTTCAAAATGGTAGGGAATCTCTCCACTGGGAAACTCCCCACCTTCACCAACCTCAGAGATGATAATTATTTGTGTTTATATATTACGTTTTTCTATTTTGCTGATGAAAAAGGTAATGCCCTCTTGCTCTCGATTTAGATTTCTAAGTTTGGTATTCCAGATGCTGGTTCTTTGCTGTTTTGAAGGTTTGACCGGAAGGTTCTGTTTGCTCGTTTTTGCTCCCGGGGTCAGCCGTTTGACTTTTCAAAATGTATTTTGGCAGAACCCAGCCGCGTTCGACTTCCTGCTGCAGCGGGTGGAGCAGACGCTTCGTCACGCCATCGAAGAGGAAGAGAACATCCCCCTAGAGCAAGTGCTCAACTTCAACGAGGTCAGGCAGCGCCCGTCTACATGACTGCTGATGACCAATAGGAATTCCATATCGCCAGTATATCGAGGTTTAGACAGTATTGGTACCCTTTTACCGTCACGTGAAAAGTTGTTTTTAAACTTTTTGGGCTGCCTTTCAAAGCTCTACGACTAAGAAATTATTTTTAAATTCAACCAACGTATGAAACTTTGATGACAAATGTGGTGGGAAGCATCTTTCTATGTCTCCTTCACTCTTGGAATAGAATCCATTTCACTGTGGTAATTCATCTTAGAGAGCAGTTTACCACAGTTCCCATTTATTTAGAAGAGATTTGTGTCCACTACATTTTTTTATTTTTTATGGTACCGCAGTAGAAACATTAGGCAATATTAATATTTCTGCTTTATTTATCATTCTTGATAAACAGGAAGTCTATACCGAAGTGTAATGGGTCTAGAGGAATCACGTGATAACCCCTGACCATGTGATCCAGGTTGTCTTGGTGATTTACTTCGAGGTTCCATTGAAGTGGTTATCCGCCTCTCATTTGCAGGTCTGTGAGGAGATAAAGAAGAAACTGATCTCTCTGAAGGAGGTGCCCAACAGGATCGAGTGCCCGCTCATCTACCATCTGGACGTAGGGGCTATGTACCCCAACATCATCCTTACTAACCGCCTACAGGTAAGCGGGGCGCCAACGGAACGCGCTGTATTGAACGACCTCAAACCCGATGCGAAAGCTTGTTGAACAGACTGGAGCTGGTGGGCTGGTTTCTATTTTCACCATATAATCACCAAGCAGAAAAGCTGGGGGGTAAACTCGCAAACAGGATCACAGAGTTAGCTAGATAACTCCCGGAACAACTCTTTTTACTTCAGTCCATGTTCCAGATTTGGGAGGGTTCCGGGTTTTACTCAGTGCAGTTATCCAGCTAACTTAGTAATCCTCCTTCGTAGTATACCCCCCCGGGTCAGGCGATTTAACTTTTTAATTGACTAATTAAGTACTGAGTAACAACAGAATCTGACACATCCTGCGGTCCTCCGGGACCAGGGTTGAGTAGCTGTGTAAGACGATGTTTCCTAAGCGGTGTCTTTTTCCACTCAGCCCTCAGCCATCGTGAACGAGGCCATCTGTGCAGCCTGCGACTTCAACAAACCAGGGGCCAACTGTCAGAGGAAGATGACCTGGCAGTGGAGAGGGGAGATCAGTAAGTGCTTCCTGTGTCAAAATGGGTCAACCTTGCGTTAGAGGGCATGAACCGTGTATCACCTGCACATGGTCCCAAAGGAGCTATAGTGACTTTCATCTCTCTTTGGTTCATAACCGGTTGAGTTATGACCTTATTAGGGTCGGAAGTCCAGTCTTTCGTTCAGTATTGCTCACGAGTCATTGTTTGTTTCTTTTATTTTATTAATGTGATTTGATTATTGACCTTTCTCATAAACGATATTGTATTAATACAGTGTTATTATAGAGAGATGAAGTCTGACCGCTTCTCCCCCTGCTCTGTGTCCCCGCAGTGCCGGCCAGCCGCAGTGAGTTCCACCGTATCCAGCAGCAGCTGGAGTCTGAGAAGTTCCCCCCGTTCTTCCCCAACGGCCCTCCCCGCGCCTTCCACGAGCTGAACCGCGAGGATCAGGCGCGCCACGAGAAGAAGAGGCTAGCGGGTGAGCGGACCGATCTCACGCCTTCTTCCTTTCTCCAGGGGGAGGCGCTAATGCTCAGCTTCATTGGGGGATGTTTTTTCCTTTCTGATAAATTTGGGAAATACTGTTGTTCTTCAGAGGACTTGGGAATATAAGTATAACTGTCGTATCTCATTTGGGTAAATTCTGCATGTATGACAGGAAGTATTTATTTACACAGAGAGTTGGTAATGTGTGGATAAACTTGACCGGTCCTGTAGTAGAGGCAGATACCCTAAGGGGTGTATAAGTCCAGGCTCAATGGACTGCTGGATACTCTCTTGCTTGTAGGTAAAGAGAGAGCTTTGATTGAATGAATAGCCTGTTTTCACCATTATCCATGCTCATGTTCTTATAAGTACACACATCAAAAGCTTTTACGGAGTGAAATTTTCAGCAAAAAAGCCAAATATGATGGTCCCCTGAGACATTTAGTTTTCTGATAAACTCCTGATAAAGGGGGGGGATTCCTGATCGATGGGGAACAATCGTGCCCTGTTTATTTCCCCCATGTTGAGGTTTCATGCTGTAGTCTGATATGGATCTCTATCTCTATGCCATGCTGTAGTCTGATATGGATCTCTATCTCTGTGCCATGCTGTAGTCTGATATGGATCTCTATCTCTATGCCATGCTGTAGTCTGATATGGATCTCTATCGCTATCTCTGTGCCATGCTGTAGTCTGATATGGATCTCTATCGCTATCTCTGTGCCATGCTGTAGTCTGATATGGATCTCTATCTCTGTGCCATGCTGTAGTCTGATATGGATCTCTATCTCTGTGCCATGCTGTAGTCTGATATGGATCTCTATCTCTATGCCATGCTGTAGTCTGATATGGATCTCTATCTCTATGCCATGCTGTAGTCTGATATGGATCTCTATCTCTGTGCCATGCTGTAGTCTGATATGGATCTCTATCTCTATGCCATGCTGTAGTCTGATATGGATCTCTATCTCTATCTCTGTGCCATGCTGTAGTCTGATATGGATCTCTATCTCTATGCCATGCTGTAGTCTGATATGGATCTCTATCTCTGTGCCATGCTGTAGTCTGATATGGATCTCTATCGCTATCTCTGTGCCATGCTGTAGTCTGATATGGATCTCTATCTCTGTGCCATGCTGTAGTCTGATATGGATCTCTATCTCTATGCCATGCTGTAGTCTGATATAGATCTCTATCTCTATGCCATGCTGTAGTCTGATATGGATCTCTATCTCTATCTCTGTGCCATGCTGTAGTCTGATATGGATCTCTATCTCTATGCCATGCTGTAGTCTGATATGGATCTCTATCTCTGTGCCATGCTGTAGTCTGATATGGATCTCTATCTCTATGCCATGCTATAGTCTGATATGGATCTCTATCTATCTCTCAGATTACTGCAGGAGGGCCTACAAGAAGGTGCACCAGACCCGGCTGGAGGAGAGGGTGACCACTATCTGCCAGCGGGAGAACTCTTTTTACGTGGACACGGTGCGGGCGTTCCGAGATCGCCGCTACGAGTTCAAGGGCCTGCACAAGGTACCGGTCAACCAGGGTTTGTGCAGCGATCCTGGCCACTGTGGCACTCCACTGGGGATGGATGCAGGTCAACAGCTCTACTAAATTAATGTGCTGTGGGAACCGGACACGAGTAGCCCATATGGACTGCTTTACCCTCTGTGTCATTGCATTCTTTTTTTTATTTTAAATTTTATTTCTGATTTTTCCCATTTTCTCCCAATTTGGTAGCCAATTGAATCCCTTATTCTAATTCAACTCCCCCCCATGTAGCAACCGCTAGAGAATCACTGCTGCACAATCCCGTCAGTCGGTAGTAACGAAGGTCGCCACGCTCTTATTCAGAACGCGACTCCTTAAGCTGACCGTGATTCCAACTCGCCCGGGGCCGACATATGCGCAGCGATTCTCTCCGAGCCCCTCCCCCCACCCGGGAGCAGCCGCCAATTGCCGCTCCCACAGGGCCCCGACCATGCTCGGAACTGGCAGGTCCGGGGCGCGAACCCCGATCCTCGGAGTACACAGCGCTCTTACCGCTGTACCACCGCGAGGCCTGTGTCATTGCGTTCTGTCCTGTCCTTGTCTTCTCTTTGTCTTGCAGTCATAAATGCCCCCGCTTGTGGGGAATGAAAGAACTTGGCAAGAGGCAGAAATCCTAAAGATTGCAAAAGCAGGGCTAGGCAACCCTGGTCCTGGAGCGCTGGTGCCGTTTCTGGTTTTTGTTCCATCGGTGCTTGATCACATGAGTTTGATGGATGATTAAAAGTCTGAGCCTGAATATTCTATAGAATGGTGAAATTCTGAGTGCCTCCTGCACATGGTCATGTGCATTCATTAAAACCTGATTAAAGTTTATCCAGTTATATAGTATTAGTTTGGATGAAGCAAAAACCAGGACCGTCTCTGGCACTCCAGGACCGGGGTTGCCTACCCCTGGACAAAAAGCCATGTTTCACATCCTTATTGTTGACATGTATTTTTTCGAATGTCCTCAGTGTAGTTGAGTGTATTCAGCGTAATTTAGTGACCTCTAAGGCAGCCTCAATGTGGCCGAGTACCCCAAGTCTGGCCGAGTGACCAGAGTCCTCCTTTGTCCTGTCCTGTCCTCGGTGTGACTGTATTTCCTGTGTCCTCATTGTGGTTTGGTGTCCCGCCCCCCTCCCCCCTCCCCCTCCCAGGTTTGGAAGAAGAAGCTGTCCACAGCGCAGGACAACGGCGACGCGGCCGAGGTCAAGCGTTGCAAGAACATGGAGATTCTTTACGAGTCGCTGCAGCTGGCTCACAAGTGCATCCTCAACTCCTTCTACGGCTACGTCATGCGCAAAGGGTACCGTCTCCGCGGCAGCTGCGTTTAACCCACAACCCTTGTCGAGTTCAGACGGATTATTGAAATATCTTATTCAGTTGTTGATTTTATTACGGCCATGTCTTTTGTTGTCAAGTCATTTGCTGGGGTTATGGAATCCATGCGTGACTGCGTTCATTTGTTGGGTTGAAAGGGAAAAATCTACCTTTGTTTTATAATAAAGAGGCGATCCAGTCAGGAAAACACTCACACCAGATCCAATTATAAGGGACTTTATTTCTGCAGAAAGAGCACGCCTACCGACTGAATCAACACCGGACTAAAAAAAGCATTATTTACAGCGATCCTTTATACCTTCAAAGAGGGACTACAATCGTGTTCATGCCAGTATCAAAGACAACCAGCTCGTTGGGTAGAAAAGTTAAACTTCCAGCTGCATACTCCCTTTGCTATCTGTAGGAGTCGAGGATAGGCCCCAGCCTGTGATATATTGAGACTTGGCTCACTTGATTGCCCAGCCAGTCCCTATCAGATAGAAAATAACAGGCTAAATTGAATAGGGCAGAAGACGTCATTTTAAAACATGTTAACCCGCCACATCTAAGAGGATTTTAAGAGTGAGCTTCTGAGACAACGTCTTGAAACCACTGCTGCATTTCTGTTTCTGTCCACTAGGGCGCGCTGGTATTCCATGGAGATGGCTGGGATTGTGTGCCACACTGGAGCTCAGATCATCACGCGGGCCAGGGAGCTCATTGAACAGATAGGGTGAGGAGTTTCTCCTTCAGCCCTGTGCTGCTGCTCTCCAGCTGGCTCCTGGGCCCTGGGTCCGCCGTGTGAAAACCCACAAGGGTCGTCCCAGATCCTCTAGCTCATACATGGTGCTTTTCTGAAACCTGAACAAATCGGATAAGATGTAACTTGTGTCCTGATTGCCCTGTACTTGGATAGGTGGAGGACGCTGTGTATATTTCAGTGTATATTACACAGTATGTTTGTGCTGTTGCTGACCTCGTATGTTGCCTCAGCCAACTGTGTGTGTCTCAATAGCTAGTCTAAAGGATTATCTGAGATTTTCTGCTCTGCAAATGAAGCTATTTTTTTCCACAAATAAAGCTTCTCTTTTTTTTTTTTTTTTTTACAAATAAAGTTTTAATATTTTTCTGTTTGTCCACAAAGTTTATTTTTGTGTTTCTTTCCCCCAGAAATAAGGTTCATTATGTTTCTGTTTTTCTGACATCCCAGGAGGCCTCTGGAGCTGGATACCGATGGAATCTGGTGCGTCCTTCCCAACACATTCCCTGAGAATTTCGTCATTAAGTCGAGCCACGAGAAGAAGCCCAAGGTGACCATCTCGTACCCTGGTGCCATGCTCAACATCATGGTGAAGGTGAGTCATCTCTCTACTCAAAAGGATCTTCGTTTTAGAATCCTGGAATAATTGTGTCCTGGAGTGTCCCTGACAAAACGGGAAAATTAAGGCTTTATTTGAAGGGCTTCGTTGCTAAATGAGAGATCCACCATTTTAAAAAGTGCCTCCCTACTCTTATAAAATGATTGCTCACATATAATGGTATTTTATAAACATTTTAAACTTTTTGGATCTCTCTTACCCCACATTCTTCAGGAGGGTTTCACTAACCACCAGTACCAGGTGCTGGTAGATCCGGTCACGCTCACGTATGAGACTCGGGCGGAGAACAGCATCTTCTTCGAGGTGGACGGTCCTTACCTGGCCATGATCCTGCCCGCCTCTAAAGAGGAAGGGAAGAAGCTGAAAAAGAGGTGGGGGCAACTAGGGCACAGGTTGGGGTCTGGGGAGGGGGTGGTATTTCGATACATTGCACTACTTTAAATGACATCACATTATTGGCACGTGTCAGACACTGTAATCCAGAGCAGGCTTTTTGAAATGTCTTTTCAAAATTGCAACTCCATTGCTTTCAATCACTGGTAATGATTGGTACATCATTACATTACATTACAGTTATTTTGCAGACGCCTTTATCCAAAGCGACGCACAAAAGGATACATCAGCATTAGAATGTTCAGTTAAGAACACTCAAATCACATATTTGTGATCTTACACCATAAAGGGTTAATGCACAGCTGTTCAGCTTTGAATGCAGGTATGAAATGGCTCCCCGGTAACACCCCCTCTCCCCGGGCAGGTACGCTGTGTTTAACGAGGACGGCTCCCTGGCCGAGCTGAAGGGATTCGAGGTGAAGCGTCGTGGAGAGCTGCAGCTCATTAAGATCTTTCAGTCCTCCGTGTTTGAGGCCTTCCTGAAGGGCACCACGCTGGAGGAGGTCTACGCCTCAGTGGCCAAAGTGGCCGATTACTGGCTGGACGTGCTCTACAGCAAGGTAACCAATCCCTGGCTCCGAACACCACAGGGATTCCAAGCAATGAACTGATGCCACCATAAATTTGTCCTTGTACACACCTGTCACGCACATGCTTCCTGTGATACGAAGTGCATCTTGGGTAATCATAGCTATTATTATAGTCACTCTGGATAAGAGCATCTGCTAAATAGCGAATATTAAACGGTAACCTCCTCCACCTGTGCCTCCAGGCGGCCAACATGCCCGATGCGGAGCTGTTTGAGCTGATCTCAGAGAACCGCAACATGTCCCGGAAGCTGGAGGACTACGGGCAGCAGAAGTCCACCTCCATCAGCACGGCCAAGCGGCTCGCCGAGTTCCTCGGGGACCAGATGGTGAAGGACGCTGGGCTGAGCTGCCGATACGTCATCTCCCGCAAACCGGAGGGCGCGCCTGTCACAGAGAGGTGTGTGAGAGAGTGTGAGAGAGTGTGAGAGAGTGTGAGAGAGTGTGAGAGAGTGTGAGAGAGTGTGAGAGAGTGTGAGAGAGTGTGAGAGAGTGTGAGAGAGTGTGTGAGAGACAGAGGTGTGTGTCCGTCCGTCCGTCTGTCTCATAAGCCGGAGCTCGCCCGTCACAGAGAGGACACTAAAAAGTACTCTTACTTGTTCTAAGGGGACCCTGACTATATCGGTTGCCTTGTTGACCTGTGTGCCTGTCAGTGTAGGGACATTAAAAGGTTGTCATGGTGACCTGTGTGTCTGTGTCACAGGGCCATCCCCCTGGCCATCTTTCAGGCAGAGTCCGGTGTGAAGAAACACTTTCTGCGGAAATGGCTGAAGATGCCCAGCCTTCATGAGCTGGACATTCGCACAGTGAGTCTGCCATTCCTGCATAAATGCAACATGGGACGGGAACATGACTATGATTGAATCTAATTTAATATCTAATACTTTTATTAAATAAATCCGGTGGACACTGATATCGGACATGACATCTAAACATTTTTGCTTGATCTAAGCAACATACTTGTGCATGTGTTTCAGACTAACACAATCATCTTCAAAAAGTGCTATTCTAACATTGGGTGCGTTTACATGCACTCGATATTCCGATAACTGGGAGTAATCCGAACATGGCAATAATACGATAACTGGGAGTAATCCGAACATGGCAATAATCCGATAACGGAGTAATCCGAACATGGCAATAATCCGATAACTGGGAGTAATCCGAACATGGCAATAATCCGATAACTGGGAGTAATCTGAACATGGCAATAATCCGATAACTGGGAGTAATCCGAACATGGCAATAATCCGATAACTGGGAGTAATCTGAACATGGCAATAATCCGATAACTGGGAGTAATCCGAACATGGCAATAATCCGATAACTGGGAGTAATCCGAACATGGCAATAATCCGATAACTGGGAGTAATCCGAACATGGCAATAATCCGATAACTGGGAGTAATCCGAACATGGCAATAATACGATAAATGCGTTTACATGCACTTAAGTAATGCGATAATGGGAAAAATCTAACTTTTTTCCCATCTATGAGATGAAGTATATTCCTCTTTATTATTACGAATAACATCAGGAGGGTTTCCTCCTCGCTCCAGAAATGACTTCTCCCGTTGGTTGACATCTCTCTCTGACCTCTCTCAACTGTTTTGACGTTAGCGTTACGTTACTAACAATATCCGGAGTGGCTGTTGCTGTCAAACACGCACATGCGCAGATTTTAAAAAACGAACTAGATCGGAATAAGCGTTTACATGCAACCAATAAAACGAAAAACACGGCATAAATCCAGGTGTAGTTATTGGATTTCTCATATTCCGATAACTGCTTTTTTCCGAAAAAGCTTTTCGGAATATTGCGTTTACATGACAATTTGAATAATCCGATAACAGCCATATTCCGAATATGATCGGAATATTGAGTGCATGTAAACGCACCCATTGTGTGCATTCTACATGTAATTACATAACACCTCTGTATTCGCAAATTAAATTTAGAGAGATTTTAGTTTCAAATTGAGTTTTGTCTGGAAACCTGCAGGCATGGCTAAAATAGGTCAGAGTTCAAAATTGTAACCAACCAATCCAATTGTTGGATTCAAACCTGGCTCAAATAATTCTTTAAAATAATAACCCTTAGGACACCAGTAACATTTCTGCAGATTTCATGATAACATTTTTCTGAATGATTGCAATTCTCAGGGATTGGAGTGTTCTTAAACTTTACTTTAAAGTCTAAAAAGATGTTATTGCTGGATAACCAAGTAAAATCCAGAACAGCTCTTTTTACTTCAGTCCATGTTCCAGATTTGGGAGGGTTTCGGGGTTTTAGTCAGTGCTTTGTGAAATACCTCCCAGATGTCTCTTTGATTATTGAACGGTATTTGGTTACCTGCCTTGTCACCACCTGAGCCTGTTACGTGTGGTCTTAGTCACCTCTCTGCTCTCTAGATCCTGGACTGGAAATATTACATCGAAAGGCTGGGCAGCGCCATTCAGAAGATCATTACAATTCCAGCCGCCCTCCAGCAGGTACCAGCTGAGCGGAATGATTTCTCATTGTGATGTCATAATCGACCCAGTTTGGTCACGCCCACCCCCTTCCCTTGTGTCTCCGCCCCTCAGGTGAAGAACCCTGTGCCTAGAGTGCGCCACCCAGACTGGCTGCATAAGAAACTTCTAGAAAAGAACGACATCTACAAGCAGAAGAAGATCAGCGAGCTGTTCACCAGCGAGGGCAAGAGACAGGTACGCAAAAAAAAAAACACGAGCGTGAATAAAAACCCTGTTGGGTTCCTACCCACTACGGGTGTATCCGGAGCCGAATACCCTATTCGGGAAAACACGAATAATACGTTGGAACAGATTTTTTTTTACAATCCACTTTTGATGTTGTTTTCTCTCCACCCATTAACAGCACAGCAGCTGAGAGCTGGCTCTAGTTAGCAAGCTAATACGTACAGTAAGCTGAAAGTTTAATGAATGAAACGGATAGTGGGTTGGAAACGGTTATTTCTCTTGACTCCGCCAGGCAGTCTGTCATTAATCTTCTCGTACGGAGGGCGAAAGCGAGTGGCGGGCTAGCTATGCTGATTGTAGCTTGCTCTGCTGCAAGTGAAAACGTTACACCAAATCTCAGCACTCAACGCTGCGCAAAGGCTAACGTTAATGCCAGTGGGTTCAGTCCGCAACAAGCGCTGTCACTGCGGTCACACAAGCACACACACACACACACAAGCACACACACACACACACACACCCTCGCCTCCCGCTTCGTGCAACCAACAATCTGTAATATGTTTAGCCATCATGTATTTGGCATCGCGTTTCACATAATAACCATTTCACCTTTCATTTCACATAGCACAAAAACAAAACGAGAGGGCAGACTGAGCTAGCTAGGACCAATACAGGGGCTGAAACCATTGAGGTGGGGGTTCATATAGTAAACCATCCAAGTTCATATAGTAAAAAAAATTAAAAAGTACAATATGAAATCACAACAGGCAGAAAGGGCTGTTATTGTGGAAATCATTTCCATTCAAATGTATAATGGAATGGTGTCATGTTTTTATAAAACTGCCTTTTCATTCTGAGTTGATTATATATTGTACCTCAGATTTTTTCCAGTTCTTATCCAAAATTATTGTTCAGTATCCCCCCAGTTAGGGGGTGGGGGGTTAGATAAATAAGTATAAAGTCCAGAATATAGTTCTTATACAAGGTTTTGAAAAGAAAAAAAGACAGGGAGGGGGGTGAATACTCATAAATTGCAATGGAAATTAATTTTAGGCAAGAAAATACATTACTTATTTCCTATACAATGGGGGAAATAAGTATTGGACACGTCAACAATTTTCTTATCAAACATATTTCCAATGTAGCTATTCACATGAGATTTTGACCAGCCATTGGTATTAACTCAATAAAACTACACAGCTAAAGAAATTGTAACATTCCAATCTTTAAAAAAAGTTATGTGCAATAAAGTGGAATGACACAGGAAAAAAGTATTGAACACGCTAAATTAAATGTATTTAATACTTGGTGGAAAAGCCATATTTGTAATATTTGGTCGCATATCCTTTGCATGCCATGACTTCCTGATGTCTGTGACCCAACAACATCAAAAGACTCTTGATATCTTATTTTCTGATACTCTTACAAGCGATACTATAACAGCTCTGCATTTGAATGGATCTCTATGGGAATTGGGGGGTGAGACTAGATTTAGCTACACTGGAACAGTTTAGAACACATGGTTGGCTAAAGGGCTCTAAGTCATCAAGGGTCTGACGTATCAAACAAGCCTTTAACCATCACTCTGCTGCCAGAAATACAGTAGATATGGATGGATAACTTGAAGGGGTTCGCTTGTAAGAGTACCAGAAAATAAGATATCAAGAGTCTTTTGATGTTGTTGGGTCACAGACATCAGGAAGTCATGGCATGCAAAGGATATGCGACCAAATATTACAAATATGGCTTTTCCACCAAGTATTAAATACATTTAATTTAGCGTGTTCAATACTTTTTTCCTGTGTCATTCCACTTTATTGCATATAACTTTTTTTTAAAGATTGGAATGTTACAATTTCTTTAGCTGTGTAGTTTTATTGAGTTAATACCAATGTCTGGTCAAAATCTCATGTGAATAGCTACATTGGAAATATGTTTGATAAGAAAATTGTTGACGTGTCCAATACTTATTTCCCCCATTGTATGTAACACCACTTCCAGCCGAAGCCCCGCCCACTTCAGTTTTTTAAAATCGGAATACAGATACAGATAATGTTGATGGTCCAACAGATACAGATAGTGGCATTGCTGCACAGCCCTACTACCCACGATCAGCTCCTGCTGAATTCCTACATGTTACAGTACAGCGCACCAGAAAGAGAGCGGTGTATATACTGTGGAATAACGTGAGGTGTTCATGCAAGAGCCGCAGTTTTCAAAGTTTTTATGAAAACCATGGAAAGTAATTTCCATAAGAAGTGTACACGGCAGATAAGTTTGAGGTTTCAGTTGGCTCAAAATTCAGTTTGATAGTATAGGCAAGCTAATCATGTTGGTGTCACGATTATGTTTTTTCCCCATGTTTGACTTTTTTTTTCTTTTCTCAGGTGGCCTCCCACCAGCCAGGGGGAGCTGGTGGCCAGAGCTTGGAGTCGGGGGGCAGCGTGGCCGACATGGAGGACTTTGGGGTCTCCCGGCGCCCCCTGCAGCCGGCTATCCCCATCAGCACCAAGCGCAAGCGGGTGTCCCAGGGACCAGAGAGCCAGGGGGAGTCTCAGGAGCTGGAGCTCACGCAGTCCTGGAGGGAGATCCTGGGCCCGCCCCCGCCCTCAGGAAACACGCGGGTACGCTTCCGCACCTGTCAATCAAATCACTACTTCACATTTATTTCACATTTTTCTTGAAGAGCATAATTGTTTGAAACATATGACCTATAGAGTAGGGCCCTGGAATTCAAGGTCAGAAAACTGCTGTTCTTTCCACCCTCCCTTTACCTGGGAGTCAGGTGTGAACTGACAGTCTGGCCAATCGGTAGCGCTAACTGTTCAGTTAATTACCTGGGAGAAAAGAAAACCAGGGCCGGATTTTCTTCCCATGGAGTGGAGCCTTCCCAAGCTCTCACTAGCCTTCACAGGTCTAGTTTATAAACGCTCAGTATGTTCACCTTATGGATCTTAGTTATCTTGTACATTTGCATATTGGCATTACTATCAGTAATCAATAATCATCACATCATTTTAATTTGTGACACTAGTGACTCAGTATCATTACTGCATTGTACCTTATGCCTTTTTATGCACACTTTATACGTGGCTCTGAATGAGAAGGTCTGCTAAATGCCTGGATGTAAATGTTCAGTGGTCTGCTTCCCGTGGGGTTTTTTTCTTCTTCATAAACACTGTGGATGTGGTTTTGGAGTCGATGCGCAGCCGGACAACCTTTACTGTGCCTCTGCGCAGGAGGAACGGCTGGTCTGGCTGCGCTACCATAAGAAGAAGTGGGAGCTCCAGCTCCGGCAGAGGAAGGAGCGCAGGAAGAGGCGGAGGCTCCTTGATGGGGAGGTGCAGCCCGCTGGGGGCGGGGTCATCCGGGGAGGCTCCACCACGGGATTGGGCGGCTTCCTGCGCCGAACCGCCCGCAGCATCCTGGACATGCCCTGGCAGATCGTGCAGGTGAGCTCACCTGCTGGCTCCGCCCATATAAGCACGTGCAGGGCATTATATTGAACTTTTTTTATTTACAGGCCAGATTGGCTTGTGGATTGTAAAAATCAGCCGTTTTTAACATTTTATCAGCCGCATTACCTTTTGTATAATATAACACAACCTGGTTGGTTACCTGCCAAACTGGCTGTTTGTGTCTAAATTTGACCAGCATTTGGCTGGTATTAATTTCACATCCTGCCTTCATGCTCATATAGGCCTGTGTGCTTCCCTGACTTGACCCCACCCCACCGCAATGACGTGGAGTCTGCTAAGTGCCTCCTCGGGTTGTGATCATCCTTCCAGAAACCTTGGAAATTGAATGTGGTTCTTGTGGTTATGTTTGTCAGCTACCAATTTAGGCCTTGAGAACATGGTGTGTCTTTAGCCAATCAATGGCTTGAATTAGTCACTTAAGTGCTGGAACATAACGAAGGCCGGATTCTTCAACCGCATTCAATCAGCAAATGTTTTGCTGTGCAGAGAAAAGTATTTTGAGTTGTTCAAACTATTTAATGATTGACATCACTTTGTGGGTCAACTTATTATGGGGTTCGTAAAACCCTCACTCTACTGAAACGCCCCGAAAACCAGCAGACGCTGCGGCCCTCTGCAGTCTGACACCCCTGTTCTGAAGTGTGAATTTTAGGAGCAGTGGTTACGCAGTAGGCCTCTCTCCCTCTCTGCGTTGACCCGCCCTGCCCTTTCGTCTATCCGCCCTCTCAGATAGCGGAGACCAGCCAGCCCGGTCTCCACAAGCTGTGGGCGGTGATCGGGAACGACCTGCACTGCATGAAACTCAACATCCCCCGAGTGTTCTACGTCAACCAAAGGGTCCCGAAGCAAGAGGAGGGAGCCAACTACAAAAAGGTTTGTGAAAACGGTCGTGGTTGTCGGGACAACAAACCGTACCATTTTAACTAAGCTTTCCCACAGCCGAATCGATCAAGTGTTTTCCATACCTGCTGAAAACCCAATAAAAAATGTTTTATTTCAGTGTCAGATGAGTTGTACTTGGCAAACGGTAATCACAAATAATCCGTTTTTCCTGTGGAAATGAGCCGTTTCCTGTGGAAATTAGCGGTTATAATTATAATTAGCGGCTCCTCTCTGCACTGTTTATTTCAGGTGAACCGGATGTTGCCGCGCTCCAACATGGTATACTACCTGTACCAATACTCTGTACCCGAGGACATGTACCAGGAACACATCAACGAGATCAATGCAGACCTGTCTGCACCCGACATAGAGGGAGTGTATGAGACTAAGGTACCCCCTGCGGAGGGCTCGTGTGTGTGTATGTGTGTGTGTTTGTGTCTGTTTGTCTGTGCGCATGGGTGTGTAGTGGTTAGTAACACACTCCTGTTATATATCATAACAATACAACTAAACATATGTTATACTTTGTGTGATGAACTTTGTATGTAATTGTAAATGTATAATTGTATAATAAAGTGAAAAGAAAAAAAAGCACACTGCTCTAATCCAGGTCCTCCTGCTGTTTTGCGTGTGTGTGTGTGTGTGTACGTGTGTGTACGTGTGTGTGTGTGTATGTGTGTGTGTTGGTTAGTAACGCACTCTGCTCTAATCCAGGTCCTCCTGCTGTTTTGCGTGTGTGTGTGTACGTGTGTGTACGTGTGTGTACGTGTGTGTGTGTACGTGTGTGTGTGTACGTGTGTGTGTGTACGTGTGTGTACGTGTATGTGTGTGTGTGTGTACGTGTGTGTACGTGTGTGTACGTGTGTGTGTGTACGTGTGTGTGTGTACGTGTGTGTACGTGTATGTGTGTGTGTGTGTACGTGTGTGTACGTGTGTGTGTATGTGTGTGTGTGTTGGTTAGTAACGCACTCTGCTCTGTTCCAGGTCCCCCTGCTGTTTCGTGCTCTGGTGCAGCTTGGCTGTCTCTGCATGGTAAATAAGCAGGTGGTGCGTGACCTGGCGGGTCGGGAGGCAGACACCTTCGATTTGGAGCACCTGGACATGAGGTCACTGGCCCAGTTCAGTTATCTGGAGCCCGGTATGTCCACACAGACACAGCTCTGTGTAAATATGTACATTAGGACATGCGTGTCCCTTTATATTGATGCACAAGAGGGTGTCTTAGGCTGTACTGTTTAACTCATATTTACCTTCTCAGTCTGTTCACGTAAAAATATGTGCAAAGTTTTAAAAAGGCATTCTCCACGTGTTCAGTGAACTCCCCCCCCACCCCCCTAACAAACCACCACCACCCCCTTTAGAGGACTATTATATTCTCTCTCTTTTTACATCAGTGTTTTATGACATATCTATGCTGTGCAACTTCTGTACATTGGGGACACATACAGTGAGCACCATTAGTCATTGGACAGTACATGGTTAGCGAAATGGCTGTAAGTCATCAAGGGTCTGAGGTATCAAACGAGCCTCAAACCATCACTCTGCTGCCAGATATGCAGTAGATATGGATGGATCACTTGAAAGGTTTCTTCTCCTGACTTATTTTTTTCCATAGAGTTCAATAGAAAGATGTGACAGGAGAAACAACCCTTAAAATGATCCATCCATATCTACTGCATATCTGGCAGCAGAGTGATGGTTTGAGGCTCGTTTGATACCTCAGACCCTTGATGATTTACAGCCATTTTGTTAACCATGTGTTCCATACTGTTCCAGCATAATTTACAGCTAAATCTAGTCTCACCCCCCAATTCCCATAGAGATCCATTCTAATGCAGATAAGTTATAGTGTCGCTTGTAAGACTATCAGAAAATAATATATAAAGAGTCTTTTGATGTTGTTGGGTCACAGACATCAGGAAGTCATGGCATGCAAAGGATATGCGACCAAATATTAAAAATACATTGTTAAACTGTCCAATATTTTAATGCCAAAAAATGGGGGGGGGGGACTATGTACAAAATATTGTATAATTTCTAAACTGTTCATCCGATATGGATGGAAATACCCTCAAATTAAAGCTGACAGTCTGTTTTGTATTCTTTCAAACTCAAAGTGCTAGAGTATAGAACCAAAATAATAAAAATATTTTACTGTCTAATAAATGTTAGTACATAGTTGTAGCACCCTGATATGGTTCCCATTATCAGTTGTTTGAGTTATCAGTTAGAGTAACTCTGTGTGTGTGTGTGTGTGTGTGTGTGTGTGTGTCCACAGGTAGCGTGCGTCACATCTACCTGTACCACCACAGCCAGGGTCACAAGGCTCTGTTTGGCTTGTTCATCCCGTCTCAGCGCAAAGCCAGCATCTTCGTCCTGGACACGGTGAGTAGGCTGTGCCAGGGCACGAGGGCCAATCAGGCAGGAGCCCTGGAAGGAGACCGGCCCCACCTCCTCCTGGTCGTGGTTATGCTCCTCTGTTGTCCTCTCAATCCCTTTAACCCCCATCTCATTTTCTCCCGCCTCCTCTAGTCTCCTCTCACCTCCTCATTACATAACATTAAATGGCTTTTACCCAAAGCGACGTACAATACGTGCATACCGATGGTGATTTAAACAACTACAAAACAGATCAGACAAAGTACAGTTCTATCATAAAGTATCTGCTATCCATAGCCATGAACATAGAGTCTAGTTCACACAGTAAGCTATGGCTAAGTCTTAAGGCTAACTCAGTAATACACGAGAAGCTACAACATCGCGATCAAGACACTAGTGTTACGTGAGTGTAACGTTTAACTCTCGTCCCCGCCCCCTCAGGTGCGCAGTAACCAGATGCCCAACCTGAGCACGCTCTATGGGGCGGAGCGTACCTCCCTCCTGGAGAAGACCAGCGAGGAGCTCCTCCCTCCCGAGAAACACGCCTTTGAGGTGCGCGCGGAGAACGACGCCAAGGCCGTCTACCGCGCGCTTCAGCGCACGCTACTCAACTACAAGGTACAGCGGGGGGCTGGGGGGGCATGACATTTCCCTCATAAATGTGTGAGGCTGAGAGTGGCTTTTTCACCAAAAAAAACAAAAAACAGTACTGTGGGTACTTTTTTCTAAAATTTGCTGTAAGATCATATGGTTGCAGATAACTTGGAAAGCTGTGAAAGTTGTTATTGAAGGTGCTTGAAAAAAGCCCTTGGGTTTAACATTACCGATACTGTAGGAACCTTGTGCTGCAAGTGAAATGATCCCTATGCTAAGACTGAGGGAGAGTCTCACGGTCTCCCTCCCCCGCGTGTCTCCAGGAAGAGCGGAGGGGACCCACCCTGATCGCGGTGCAGTCTAACTGGGACGTCCGGCGGCTGGCGGCAGGGATGCCCGTGCTGGACGAGTTCCCCGTGGTGCCTGTCCACGTGACGGACGAGATCAACTACAGCGTCCTGGACTGGCAGCGCCACGGGGCACGACGCATGATCCGCCATTACCTCAACCTGGACAGCTGCCTCTCACAGGCCTTCGACATGGCCAGGTAAGGCCTCAACCTGGACAGCAGTGTGCATCAGGCCTTCGACATGGCCAGGTAAGGCCTCAACCTGGACAGCAGTGTGTATCAGGCCTTCAACATGGCCAGGTAAGGCATCAACCTGGACAGCAGTGTGCATCAGGCCTTCGACATGGCCAGGTAAGGCCTCAACCTGGACAGCAGTGTGTATCAGGCCTTCAACATGGCCAGGTAAGACCTCAACCTCTTTCTCTCGGGTACCTACACCTGTATACCTTCTTCCTCTCTAACACAGGTACTACCACCTTCCGGTGGGTAACCTTCCAGAGGACGTGTCCATATTCGGCTCTGACCTGTTCCTGGCTCGTCACCTGCGCAAACACAACCACCTGCTGTGGCTGTCTCCCACGGCAAGGCCGGACCTGGGGGGCAAGGAGGCGGACGACAGCCGTCTGGTGATGGAGGGAGAGGACCGGGGGTCTGTGGAGATCAACACACAGGGGTGCTACTCCACAGGTACAGTGCACACTGAGGGAGCCGCGTACACGGATGCGCTAATGTGGGGATCTGACCACTGACTGTGTGCGTTTCTTTCTGTGTGTTTGTGTGTGTGTGTCTGTGTGTGTGTGTTTATTTTTCTGTTTGTGTGTTTTTGTTTTTGTGTTTGTGCGGCGTGTGTGTGTTTATTTGTGTGTGTGCGCAGTGTGCGTGGAGCTGGACCTGCAGAGCCTGGCCGTCAACACCATCCTGCAGTCCCAGCACGTCAACGACATGGAGGGCGGGGCCAGCCTGGGGGTGAGCTTCGACGTCATCCAGCAGGCCTCTCTGGAGGACATGATGTCAGGGAACCAGGGCGTGAGCGCGGTGGCCAGCTACGACGAAACCGCCCTCTGCTCCAACACCTTCAGGTGAGCCACCTCTCTCCCCTCACTGTGTCACCTGTGTAGGGAGGACGTTATTCTGAACCTGTCTAAGGGGTTGTTTATGAGACTGTCTCAGGTCACGTAGCACAGGTGGGGTTTTTCCACTGTGAGCACATTGGGGGAGACTGTGTTCAGAACTTGTGTTCACACATTTTGGCTTTTGATTGGATCTCGGCAGCATGGTCCTCTCAACCTTCACTGGTTCGGTGAGTCTGTGGCAGCCATAGAACAGACATGGACCCCAGACATTGAACATTCCGTCTCCCAACTGCTGATACTGAAACAATTCAATTTGATGCACCTTCCGAGCATTCATTAAGGGGCCTGACTGAGCACAATGACGCGGTAACAGATGTTCTGTGCTGTAAGACGGCACCAGAAACTCTTGTTACCAGCCAGGACCTCCTGTAGTCAGGAGGCAGAGAGTTGAGTATCTGGTGAGCGTGTAGAATCTGTGGCCTGAGCTCCCCTCATGCAGCAGTGTGTTGGCCCGCTGCAGGATCCTGAAGAGCATGGTGGTGGGCTGGGTGAAGGAGATCACGCAGTACCACAACGTCTACGCCGACAACCAGGTGATGCACTTCTACCGCTGGCTCCGTTCTCCCAGCTCGCTCCTGTACGACCCCGCCCTGCACCGGACCCTCCACAACATGATGAAGAAGGTCTTCCTGCAGTGAGTGTGTGTTTGTCTCCACCCTTATCAGAGCCACAGCTGTATGCACGTACCTTCACCTCCCGACTCCACCCTTATCAGAGCTACAGCTGTGTGCCTATACCTCCACCTCCCGACTCCACCCTTATCAGAGCTACAGCTGTGTGCCTATACCTCCACCTCCCCACTCCGCCCTTTTAAACCACATCTGAGTGTGTTCTCAAATATACCACTGAATATAAGTCAGCAAATTTTTTAAACAACTTGAACCTTGTAAAGTTGTTTAAACACACATCTTTCCTGCAAACACTGATGTTATGTCACTTTCTATCACGTCTCGATATATCAGTGTGCTAAAGATTCTACTGTCACATCACTAGTTTGTATGTTAACTCCACATATCAAAGAGTCATTGTTGTAATGTTCCTCAAAAGGCAGTCGCACCTCGCTTGAGGTAGCTCCATAGTCCAAACTACAAAGTAGCCTCAATGGTATATGAAGCTTGTAATCGTTATTCTTAAAGTGTGAACGGAAAAGTAAGTCATGGAAGATCTAAATCTGGTTTGATTAGGAGGTCAGAGCGTGACATCACCTGCACCTCTGTTTGCCCGTCAGGCTCGTGGCAGAGTTCAAACGCCTGGGGTCCTCGGTAGTCTACGGCAACTTCAACCGCATCATCCTGAGCACCAAGAAACGGCGGATCGACGACGCCATCGCCTACGTGGAGTACATCACTAACAGGTCAGCCTGCGTGTCCACTGCAGAGGACAGGATCTTACCGCCATGCGCGTTTACATATGGGTGTTTAGTTTAGTTTACCCATCAACAGGAGCAATGTACGGTCAAAATGTTCAGCGATGATGTGCAGGTGACTCTAGGATGTGTGGGTTTAGGGGTTGGGTGTGTGGGTTTAGGGGTTGGGTGTGTGGGTTTAGGGGTTGGGTGTTTGGGTTTAGGGGTTGGGTGTGTGGGTTTAGGGGTTGGGTGTGTGGATTTAGGGGTTGGGTGTGTGGGTTTAGGGGTTGGGTGTGGGTTTAGGGGTTGGGTGTGTGGGTTTAGGGGTTGGGTGTGTGGGTTTAGAGTTTGGGTTTAGGGGTTGGGTGTGTGGGTTTAGAGTTTGGGTTTAGGGGTTGGGTGTGTGGGTTTAGGGGTTGGGTGTGTGGGTTTAGAGTTTGGGTTTAGGGGTTGGGTGTGTGGGTTTAGGGGTTGGGTGTGTGGGTTTAGGGGTTGGGTGTGTGGGTTTAGAGTTTGGGTTTAGGGGTTGGGTGTGTGGGTTTAGGGGTTGGGTGTGTGGGTTTAGGGGTTGGATGTTTGGGTTTAGGGGTTGGGTGTGTGGGTTTAGGGGTTGGGTGTGTGGGTTTAGGGGTTGGGTGTGTGGGTTTAGGGGTTGGGTGTGTGGGTTTAGGGGTTGGGTGTGTGGGTTTAGAGTTTGGGTTTAGGGGTTGGGTGTGTGGGTTTAGGGGTTGGATGTTTGGGTTTAGGGGTTGGGTGTGTGGGTTTAGGGGTTGGGTGTGTGGGTTTAGGGGTTGGATGTTTGGGTTTAGGGGTTGGGTGTGTGGGTTTAGGGGTTGGGTGTGTGGGTTTAGGGGTTGGGTGTTTGGGTTTAGGGGTTGGGTGTGTGGGTTTAGGGGTTGGGTGTGTGGGTTTAGGGGTTGGATGTTTGGGTTTAGGGGTTGGGTGTGTGGGTTTAGGGGTTGGGTGTTTGGGTTTAGGGGTTGGGTGTTTGGGTTTAGGGGTTGGGTGTTTGGGTTTAGGGGTTGGGTGTGTGGGTTTAGGGGTTGGGTGTGTGGGTTTAGGGGTTGGATGTTTGGGTTTATGGGTTGGGTGTGTGGGTTTAGGGGTTGGGTGTGTGGGTTTAGGGGTTGGGTGTGTGGGTTTAGGGGTTGGGTGTGTGGGTTTAGGGGTTGGGTGTGTGGGTTTAGGGGTTGGGTGTGTGGGTTTAGGGGTTGGATGTTTGGGTTTAGGGGTTGGGTGTGTGGGTTTAGGGGTTGGGTGTTTGGGTTTAGGGGTTGGGTGTGTGTGGGTTTAGTCTTGTTTTTCTTTGTGTGTTTTTCCCAAATTTCTGTTCTTCCTCTGCAGCATCCACTCCCGGGAGATTTTTCACTCTCTCTCCATCTCTTTCTCCCGCTGCTGGGAGTTCCTGCTGTGGATGGACCAGGGCAATCACGGAGGAGTGAAGGGCAAGCTTCCTGCTAGCGTCCTGTACGGAGAGGTACGGTAGGATAAAGTGTGCGTGTGTGTGTGTGTGTGTGTTTATTCATGCATGCATAATGGGACTACTATCTCACACCACTCTCTTGAAATTAATGGTAACTTGACACACTTAAAAAGGTTTCTTTGATCAGAGCTTGAAACCATGGTGAATTGACATGTAATACCACATTTATCCAGGAGGGGGAAGCACAGAATAAAGGTAAAAAGAAAAAAGAAGGCGAGGAAGGCAGCGATGATGAAGAGGATGAGGAAGAGGAAGCCGCTGGTCCAGAGGACGAAGAGGACGGAGGGACTGATGAGGTGGAGGACCTGATTGAGAGCAACTGGAACATCATGCAGTATCTCCCCCAAACTGCCTCCTGTCAGAATTACTTCCTAATGATCGTCTCAGGTACAGATACCTGCCTGTCATAAAACATCAACTCTCAGAGGCAGGCTGCGTCCCAATATTCTTCACTCCTCGCCTCCTTTCCTCCACTTGTTTCCTCCACTCGTCTCCTACCCGGAAGTATGCAAAACTGCATGTACGTTTCAAGTGTTTGCATGTACAGTATACAATATACCTGACATTGCAGTTTGCGTCGAGACATAAATATATAACCATTAATATGCAATTAATATGTCATCAGGAACATTAGATTAGGACACAAATATCGGTTTCCGGGACACGGAGGAGAGAAGGTGGTAGTGGAGGAAAGGAGGATGTATTTTTAGAGTATTGGGACACAACCGTGGTGTTACGCTCCCTTCTTATGAAACCGCATTCTGATTGGTCCCCACTTCAGCCTACATCGCGGCCGTCTATCACAGCATGAGGGAGGAGCTGCGACGGAACACGCCTGGAGCCACGCCCGTTAAGAGGCGGGGCGGCAGCCAAGCCTCCCAGCAGCCTGCAGGAGACGGGAACGCCCTCCCCGGTAAGTTAGAGCACAGATTGTAAAGAGCAACCAGATGCCCAGCTGTGCGCTCTTAACACTGACAGTTCTGACCTATTTTTATATAGTCTATGGTTCTATGGTTCAGTTGATGCTGAAACATTCTAATTGGTTTAATATTCTGAAAATTCTGTGTGGGGAGTGGCCATTGCTGTGGCAATGGATGTTCTATGTTGCGTTATAACACCAGGGCTGTGTCCGAATCAGAGCCCTATCTACTGCGTGCTGTCTCCTGTGTACAGTGTACTGGCAGATGTGTGCTGTTTAATGTGCACTGTTTAGCCGCGACATGCAGTAGTCAAAAAAAATATCCTCAATACTATATTTTCCAACCGTACTGTGGAAGTGCTGTAAGATGTCCCACCCTTGCACGGCCATGTGTTTTCTTTGTTGTTATTGAAGGAAAACGTCAGCGAAGCAAAACAAAGCTGTACGTCATACTTATGCGACCAAAAATGTTTGTGTACTTCTTGAAAAGTGTGCTCCCCAATACACTCAGCGAAACCCCGGAAGTGTATCATCCGGGTGTTTTAAGTATACTATATTTAGATCAAATTTTGCTTAATGACTTTCTCGTCCTGTCTACTCAACAAGACTACCTAATAGTATGGAAGGGTGCTGATTCGGACACAGCCCAGAAACTCCTGAATTGGAAGAATAGCATTAATAACGTGCTATAAACAGAATCAGTCCAGGACATTCATATTGAATACTGTGGTGAATGTTTATTTTATTGCTATTAGTTGCATTTTATTCATGGTTGTGCAGAGTGGACAGGAAATATTTGAATGATATAAATGGGTGTAATAATGGATTTTAACTATAGGATCACTATGTTATGGACTGGAGTGTAACTAGGAGCATCTGGATTGTTCTCAATGTGTCAGTCATGCTGTAACCCGCGTGTGTCCTTCTGATTCAGCTGTACTTGTGTTTTAATGGGGACCCAGTGTCATGTCCTTTCTGGACCACCAGACGAGTTTGGGTGGTGCAGTGGATAGCACTGTCACTTCACAGTAAGAAGTGTCTCCGGTTCAAATCCTGGCCGAGGGCCTTTCTGTGTGGAGTTTGCATGTTCTTCCTGTGTCTGTGGGTTTCCTCCGGGTACTCCGGTTTCCACCCACAGTCCAAATTTATGCAGGGGGCAGCATTAGCAGGGCGTTGCTGTAAAAGAGCAAGCCTGCTCAGTCAACCTACCCTGGATAACGGTTAAAAAAATAATAATAATAAAAAATAAAACTAAAATAATAATAATAAGCCTGCCTTTGCCTGTGTCCCGTCAGGTATGATCACCTTCTCCCAGGAGTATGTGTCCAACGAGCTGACCCAGAACTTCTTCACCATCACTCAGAAGATCCAGAAGAAGGTGACGGGCACCCGGAGCGTGACCCAGCCCTCTGAGATGTTCCCCGCCCTGCCGGGGTCCCACCTGACCCTCAACAACCCCGCGCTGGAGTTCATCAAATACGTCTGCCAGGTGGGGGAGAGGGCGTCGCCATGAATACTGCCAAAGGATGATGTAATCAGAATTGCGGGGTCAATTCCATTTCCTTTAAGTCAATTCAGGATATTCAAATCATTAATTAAAAATGTATCGTAGATTATTGTTTCATTCATTAATTGAAATTCTAATGGAATTGACCACCAATGGAATTGACCATTGACCACCAACTGTGAGTGCAATGGATTGTTTTTTTTAGTCTATTACTGTTTGTTCAATGATAGAGTTTGGGGATCCATCTTGTTAAAATAAAGGTTAAATAAAGGAATAAACAGAAAGGGCAGTTCCCTGTGGTGAGGTGTGAAGGCCCCCCTCTCCTCTCAGGTCCTCTCCCTGGACACCAACATCGTGAACCAGGTGAACAAGCTCAAGCGGGATTTGCTGCGGCTGGTGGACGTGGGCGAGTTCTCGGACGACGCCCAGTTCCGCGACCCCTGCAACTCCTACGTCCTCCCGGAGGTCATCTGCCGCCACTGCAACTTCTGCCGGGACCTGGACCTCTGCAAGGACCCCTGTGTAGCACAGGTGGGGGGCTGGGGAGGTGTTCCATAGACCAGTGGTTCCCAAACCTGTTCTCCAGTTCCCCCAGCTGGATCCAGGTATTTTATATGTTCCATCTCAAGCACACCTGATGAAACTAATCAAGGGCTTTATTAGTTGCATCAGGTGTGCCTGAGGTGGAACACATAAAACACCTGGATCTGGCTGGGGGTACCAGAGGAGGGGTTTGGGAACCACCACAGGCCCACTAAATACTCAACTCCATGTTCTTAACATTGACAGTTTCCGCTTCCCTACTGCTGAAGCTGAAACGGTCAAATTTGATTCGTCTTCTGAAAATTAAGGGGCGTGGCCAAGTGCAATGCTGTGGCAATGGGGGTTTTTGTACTGTAATATAGCACCATATACTCCTGTTGCTAACTGGAGCCTCCTGTACTTAAACGAAAAGCACAGAAGGGAAGAAGGAGCCGAGCATCCTGTGGGTCTATAGAATCTGTGCTGTTGTTCGCCTTGTAATATCACAAATATGTGCCTACAACAATGTGACTAGAATGTTCTTAACTGAACATTCTAATGATGATGTAACAATGAGTACTGGTACTTCTAGAACACTGACTGAGAATTTTGAAAAGAACATTCTAAAAAAAAAAAACCTACTCCAAAGGGTTAAAGAGAGTAGGTGTAGGATGATGAACATAATGCTTGTATGGAGCGATGGATGCAGTAACACAGAAAGCATGCATGTACACTTCAGTACCTTGACTCCGCCCCTCTGCCCCCCCAGGACGGCTCTGTGCTTCCCCAGTGGTTCTGCTCTAACTGCCAGGCCCAGTATGAGACGGATGGCATCGAGATGGCTCTGGTGGAGGCCCTTCAGAAGAAACTCATGACCTACACCCTGCAGGACCTGGTGAGTCACGCCAGGACACGCCCCCCCCTTCCCCACCAAACACCAAGGCAGATGCTGCCGCCCTCCATTTCCCGGACAACTGTCTGACACGGAATGGCCGTTTGGAATGAAACTGTTCTGGGGACCCACTGTGTATGCTAGTTTTTGTTCCAACCATAGTTGCATAATTAGACACTTGTAATGACATTTTTACCATGTAACATTTTTATTATGTAAAATAGCAGTGCCCAATATTCATATCCCAGACCCTTCTAATCAGTCAGATCAACTAATATTTTAATGTTTTGTACTGTGTTCTATGGTAAATGATTCCTGTAGTGTGCTGTTGCATTTTTAACTAATTGAATTAGACTGGCAGGTGCATTAGATCAGTGCAGTCCTACAGTTGAGAGTGTGGCCACCTGGTCACGAAAACAGAACCGTTTGTGGAAAATCAATCGAACGAATGAGTTCAAAGACGAAGCAAGTGGCACCAAGTCAAACCTGCACTGTGTTAAAATTGGTCTAATGGAAAAATTACGTTAGAAATTCAGGAAAAAAAATTCCCCCAACAACCTTATTTGATTAAGCGCTGGAACAAAGACCTGCCGACGTCATGGATCCTGAGGACCGAGTTTGGGAACCGCAGATTTAATAAACAGTTTCAGTCTGTATGAAGAATTTGAGCCAAAGACATCAGGCTCTGGTCCTCACTCACACAATCGGGGGCAGGTGCCACCGTAGTGAGCCAGGGAAGGGGGGGGGGGGAGAGGGTGGCGGCGTTTGGTTGATTATTTAATGGAGGTGAAATACACTTATGTACACTTTAATCTCGCGGCTGCCCTTGCATTTCATTGCGCGACTACGGTAAAGGGCTCTCGGGACGATGGTCTCCTGCTAATGTGTGCGATTGTGTTTCAGGTGTGCGCTAAGTGCAAGGGGGTGAAGGAGGCCAACATGCCCGTCTACTGCAGGTGTGCGGGAGACTTTACCCTCACCTTCTCCACCAAGGTTAGCGCCACGAGGACAGCGGATTCACGCCTAGCGATGCAGCAATTTTTAATTTAATGTTTGTTTAATAGGGACAGATACATTCAAACATATATTACTGTAGAACAAAATCCAATGCAATGTATCACGGCATTTATAGCAGATGCTAATTTGCAGTACTTGTTCCTAGATGGGCTTTTCAAACACACACACATACAACACACACACACACACACATGTGCACGCCAACACACACACACATGCGCACGCCCACACACACACACACACACACACACACACACAAACACACACAATACAGAAATCATGAAATACAAATACTACAATGTGTAAACGCTCACCAGTGAAAATGTAAAAATAAATACATTATAATAACAGGATAATTATAATCTGCTGATATCCATCTCTAAATCATGAATGGACGATACTTTAATGAAGGTAAAAGGCTCATAAAATGATTAAAATCTGTGCTAATGTGCAGTGTGTAATTGGACCCGCTTGATTTGGCGTAAAGCAGGGGTGCACAGCTCCAGTCCTGGAGGGCTGGTCTGCGTGCTGGTTTTTGTTCCAACCAAGTACTTTATTTTTAGTTTTAGAATAGAATTAGAATACATGCTTCTTAGCAGACGCTTTTATCCAAAGCGACGTACTGCATACTTTTTTCAGTATATGTAGTTCTTTGGTATCGAACCCACAACCTTTGCGTTGTTGGCTACAGTTTTATGACAGCTCTATAAACTATGCAGTTTCACTCCTGTACTTGAGCACAGTACAATCTTTAGGATACACTTGCAGTTTGTAGCTGTAGCTGGTGCTTATACAAATTTGAGATGAAGATGCAACTGAGCTAATTAGACAATTAAGGGCAGAAGTTGGCACAAAATCCCGAAGAGGCTCCATCTGTTGTTGTGCACCCCTGGGGTAAAGTCAACTCAAATGCAGATTTTTTAAAAAGGGTTATGCATGTAAACCAACGCTCTGATTGTATATTTTGGTCACAACGCCCTCGTTTCCGCGTGTCTTTGCAGAGCTTCTCGGAGCAGATCGGAGTGTTCCGGAACATCGCTGCCCACTACAACATGAGCTTCCTGCAGGAGACCATCGATTGGCTGCTGCAGATGACTCCGTCGCTGGGCACACCCGGAGAGCGGCCGTAGTTCGACCCGCGCTCTGGATCAGGGCTGCTGGGTGGGACAATATTATTTACCACAAGTTCACCGATCATTGGATTCCCCCCATCCCCTCCTCCAGGGTCCAGAACAACACACCTGGTTGCCCCCCGCCGATGGCGGCCCTGCTCTGGATCCCGAGACCCAATGACGGCCTGGCCGTACTGACGTACACAGCGGGAATGTTCTTATAGTATAGTGGCAGCCCGCAGCGGGTGTAGGCCCGTTTTACGAGATCCTGGTCGGAACATTTACCTGAAATGGCTTCTGTTTTAAAAAATAAAAATAAAAACACATTATATATTTGAGGCGGATTGCCAAGGGTTCAGCCAGCTGGGTTACTTTGAGGCCTTGTTGTGTTCCTGCGTGCTGAGGTTGTGTTGAAACGGAATTTTAAACGTGTAAATTGATTTGTAAATGAGAGCCAGTTTTTAATGAGGTTCAGAGCAATGGAGGACCAGCTGATCCTGGCAAAAGCACACGGTGCTGAAACATTAGCATTTTGTTAAATAAATTAAGGAGCAAAGATCAGTGCAATCTTCTCTTTTTCAAGGCAGTTTAATGTTAGGTCAGGCTTATGTGGTCTCCGACATAAGTAATGTGTAGTAGTTTCCACTCCGGACGGACGGAAGTGCGTCAGAGCATCACTGGTGTGTCCGTCAGAAACCATGGTAACATGGCGATGGGAGAGTAGCATGTTGTCTCTATTTTTGTTTGTATTAAAATCATAAATAAATATATTTGTACATAAACAATACAGTGTAGTTGCATATTTTTTTATAGAAATTGAGACAAATCCTATTGCGATCCATTTGAGAACTCGATGCTTTAAAGCATGGATATTCATATCTGGATCTTGAATTGAAATAGTTTGCTATGCCCCATTTGGACCTTGTGACACAGAGTGGAGGGGTGGCAAGGTGACCAAAGCTTGATAAATATGTGACAAAATTATTATCATTACCGATGGTGGAAATAGTTCGGAAAAATGGGTCCAAGTGGGGAACAACCACAGTTGTCCTTTAAAAGTGCACTCTTGTCAATATCTCTAACAATAATATTTGCTGTGTACTTTTGAAATATTGCATAGATTGCTGAGAGCCCTTCAACGAGAAACATTGATTTGGGTGATCCTTAAAAAAACAACACGCTTACTATTTATCATGAGGAAATTCTAGTGTGACACCATTTGTGTTTTGTGTAGCCTTTATCCCTTGGTGTCTGAGGAATCATAATTTTCTGTTGCCTGTCTGTACTTCATATTTTATGTTTCACAACTGTAATGAACGCTGCAATAATGTGCAGATTGAATTTGCTCTAATGAGGTTGTGACCTCCAGCGGCCATTACTTGCTTGGAGCCGCCTTCCCTCCCGGATGTTTGGGAAAATGCAATGGATACCAGCACCCCCAGTAATTGTAGGAGCGGCCTGTCTAAAGCTGTGGATGTTACTTTATTTTTGTCCTGGTTTCACCCAAACTGAGCGCTTTTCTCCATTCATCCACAGTATGTGTTTGTTAAAAGGGTTCAAATTTATAATGTAGGAATGCTTCAGTTCATTACCACATCTGCCTCCGCACATTATAAATAAACTCATGGTAAATGTACTTTAGAAGAATAACTTTTAAAGTGAATAACAGTGCGGTTATGGAGACTGTAAAAAAAGGGACAATCGATAAGCGGTGGAAAGAATTCACCGCTGTAATTCACGGTGGTCATTTTTCCCAAAAGCGTTTGGTGGAAACGCAGCGTACTGAGAAGCAAAGGGAACATTCGAGACACGACCGCAACGCGCTCCCCGCGCGGCAGTAACTTCAGTGGCCACCCATAGGATGTGTTCTTATCCAATGGCCACTGGGCTCTGCTTCCTGATGGGTCTTCTGCCTGCCCCATAATGCAATTTCTCAGCTGGAATCAAATTGTTTCGCATCAGGTTTCCTCAACCTGAAGCAATTTGATTTAGCTTGCTCACCCTAGGAAGGCTTCTTTTTTCTTTTTTTCTTTTCTCAAGAGTGCAATTCAGTTACAACCGAAGTCGAAGCCCCTGTAATTTTTTTTTCTTGCTTTAAGCTTACACTTTCAGCCTATTTTCTTGCAAATGTTTTAGTCTTCTTCAAAATCACCAGTTTTATGTTGTATGGTTGTTCTGTTGCTGCTCGTCAAGGTGATGTGTTTGGTTCAGTTGATCAGTGAAGAGTTATCTTCATCAACTGAAATGGAAGATTTAGCTTTAAATACATTTTGAATTTGGTTGTTTTGCATATGGAAATGTGTTTGGTTGTGTGTATTCACCATAGGTAACTGTAGGAGGAACTATCAATTTTGACTATTTAATTCTGTGTCTTAGTAATGTATCTGTCACCACAAAAAAAAAGAAAAAAGGATCCATTAAACTTCGGCCAAAGGCATTTTCACAATCGATGCCTTTAATCACTTTCATATGGGAAATGAGGGATTCATACTTCCCAGCAATCTTATTATAAGAACCCATTTAGTGGAGAAATGTCCTTATTGGATTAGCTCTGTCTGAGAGAGCCCTTCTGAGTCTCCTTGGCCCTTATTTCCCAGAATGCAACAGCCTTTATACTATTGACAATACGTAAATCGAGAATGTTGAGGGGTGACGCTTCCAACTCCTTTCGGTCGAGGAAATAATCCTGAATGAGGGGAAAACATTTTTTTTTTTACAGGTTTCTATCAGTTTCTTGTGAGTCCATCCTTTGCAGATATCGAATATATTTGAAAACATTGAAATATATTTTATATATTTGACATTCCTCTTTTGAGATATATTGCACCGGCGCAAAATGAGTGCACTGTACTTTCCAAGAAGTCCACATATTGGCAGTGTTTGCATTCTATTCCATTTGTGTAAGCTAATACTGGCCGATGACTCGGCGGATACTACGTGCGGTAAGCGTGGTTTTGGGAGTGAGGAGCTGAACTACCCCTAAAGTAATTGTGCTGTAGCCTTCCTGTTTACGCACATATTCTTTCCATTTCCTCTCACACAAGCATCCTGCGCGGTGGTGTGGTACGCTGTATATTCTAATACAATGGGTCCATAAAAGGATATCCATAGATACAATAAGCAGCTAATAATGCTAAAGTACACATTTATCATAAGACAGCCTGATGCCTCTATATGCTTCAGATAATAATCTCAAGTTGTTTGACATCTATCACGATTAATAGCTAGCAAATGGACAACACAAGGATGACCCAACTGTCAATAGGTTAAATTAATTTTATATAAATGCATCAAATCTCAGTGGTATAATAAAGCAGGCGTGTCATCTGTGCTATTCCGTTTGCATGTCGTGTCATTTAGCACTTTGACTTACTTACTTACTGCCCTTTATGTCTACTGGCATGTAGGGCAGCAACAAAGGATATTTAGCCCTTTGAAGAGTAGGTTTTTTGGAATGCTTTTATAAAATTCCAAATTCAAGTCCGTGTTCTAGAACTCCACTGCATTCAGTTACCAGTAGTGATTGTTACATCAGCACCTTAATGAACACATAATATGTAAAATGCAAAGGACTGGCATCTGGAACGAAGTGGGAAATATTTGTGGGAAATAAAGCAGTTCTACCTGTGCTCTAGGATCTGTCCAATCAGCCATAGCCCCTGAAGAGCCCCGTCGTCCTGTGGGTCTTAAGATATATAGGCTGAATCCCAAACTGAGCCCTCGTGGACTGTAGACTTGCAGACGTTAATGGCGTATTTCCGGGGGCAGGTAAGTCAGCATTGATGCGGGTAAAGTCCGCGTAAGAGCACTTGCCACAAACGCTGTTTTCACAATGGGACAGCCCTAAGCACTCGTGGACTTGATGAAAACGTGCATTCGAGTCCACTAGTCTGCAAGTCCAGAGAGTGGGATTCAGCCGTAGTCTAAACAGGGCGAAGTCTTCCTGCTAAGAAAATGCATCCTCATGGGCTCTTCCTACCCAGGCTTATTTAAGATCGATCCAATTGCTCACCATCATGCACCATATTGGCATGTAGAAGCTCCTGTCCTGCCTCGTAATATGCCTACAGTCGCTCTCGGCATGTGGCCTTAGATGCCCTGGGTGCTGGACCCCTTTATTCTAAATGTCTCAGGACCTGATTTACAAAAACCTTTTAGGTGCATATTAACATATAAAGTTTAACCCCTTAAAATGAGTATAGCCAAGCTAATCGGAAGTGTGGAGATCATAGTATGACCATGTTGCTGCCTTTGTAAAACATCCAGATTACCATAATTTTCCAACAAAGTTGTGTAATTTTAATTTTATTTCACTCTTGGTGAATGTTCAGTACAAGTTTAAATGTTCAAACCATTCACTGATATTTTATTTTTGTGTAATGTTCCAGTCAAGAGGAACAAAAGGCTCACAGCACAGCATGGAATTTATTCACATTCTGCATAATGAAATTGAAACCACTGAAAAGCATTCAGAAATATGACTAAAATTGGCATACTGCAATGTTTTGAAAGAACCATTTTGTGATCACTTGTGTTGTAGTATATGACAGTCAAAGAAGACTGGTCTTATAGAGCAGACATTATCATAACTGGTTGGCAAAGCCTTATATAAAATGCATATTCAAATCATGGAAAAGACAATGTTTTAATAAAAAGTGACAGCCGATGCATACAATCTGTTCAGCTGAAAACCATACTTCTCCCATAATCTCAAAATCATTGAACAGCTCTTGCGAGGATTATTGAAGCACTGCACAGTATATAGGAAAATGTGTGTTAAGCTACAGTCAGTTTAAAGCTATTTAGCATCAAATTACCAGTACAATGTGCCTTTCGTTGAGTGCATTTCAGATATATTCTGAAATATAGCTTTCTTGAGATTCACCATGATACAGAGGAGCTGGAAATGTTTAAGTGGCCTTGCAGCACAGGGAACTGTTTAAACGATTGCATTTTCTTTTTTTTGCAGATGCGTTAAGGGCTCTTAAGGCTACCTGCAGCCTTTCAGTCAGTCACAAAACACTGCTTAAGATAATATTTATCCAAAGTGGGCACTTGAAGTGGATTTTATGCTTCTCTAGTCCCCCAAGGGCTAGATTTAGACCCCAATGATCACGTCTCAATGATCCCGTCTGAAGGCTTCAATGTCTCTATTGCCCACAGTTGAGGAAGGCACCCCAACATCATCTCAGTGCTGTCCATGCCCTCTCCTGCTTTTTGGAGTGCCACGCCTCTTGCCCCAGATCACTATCGGGGGGGTGTCAAAGTGCCACGCCCTCAGACAGGTCCGAATGGGTGGAGCCAAAGGTTGTGATGGTGAGCTGTTCGGTTGATGTCATCGGAATGGTTACTTCAACTTTGTCTTCAGAAATCTCCAGAAATAGAGATTAACACCGAATTATTAAATTTTATCCACGGAAAACCGCATCTTAACTGTTCTTGTAGTCGAGCAAGAAAATAATTTCGGGTTATTGGCACCCCTGGTAAAGATGAGTAAAAAGGGTTATAAAAAATCCACCTTTTGGTGAATTCGCTTAATCTCACACTGAAAAAATGAGGAAACTATTTTATTCTCATCAAGAAATAATTATTTTTAACAAAACCATGTGTGCCACCCCTAGAAATTCTTATGAACAAATATTTTTTCCATTTATATTTTACTTTTGAGGTGACACAAAGGCCATATTCTCGTATTCATACATCAACATGGGAAAGATAAGAGAACACACAAATCAAATGAGGGAAAAGTGTGTTGAGCTTCATAAGTCAGGGAATGGCTATAAAGAAATAGCTACTCACCTGAAAATTTCCCATATCTACTGTTAGGGCAATACTTAAAAAGTTCAAAAGAACTGGAACTGTTACAAACAACACTGTCACAACACTTACCTTACAAAACCTAGAAAAAATGTTACTTTTGTAGATCAGAATATCAGGACAGGAATACATCGTATAAAGTTGGTTAACTACAGTTCTGAGGTTAAAAAAAACAAAACAATTAGGTATGTTTTCATATGCATTTAGAAACCCAAGGACTCGTATGATTTGATTGGTCGTATTTGAGAATAAATTCTGACACGCTTCAAATGTGGTCCCTTACCTTATCAAACATCCTCCGACTGTAGACCTCATTCTTGTCGATGAAGGTTAGCAGGAGCCAATCACAAATCATAGAGCACTGAAAATAATCACATGGAAAGAAGGAGTGAAAATACTGCAAGCTCAAGCTTTAGGTTGTTGGCAAATTAATACATTATGGGCCTGAATTCTAAGGCCTTTACCGCCTTTACCGGCCTTTAGCACACGCAAGACTAATAACAACCAATGCATGGTGCAAAACAAATACCACGCCCAATCATTGGTCATGTTATTGGTTTTGCGTGTGCTAAACGGTTTTGCATATGCTAAAGATGTAGTAAATCAGGCCCAATATGTTGCAAAACGTGATTTAGCCTTAACTTACAATTCCGACTGATGAGACCGCCGCCACCATGTTGATAATCGTCGGAATGATAGAAAATTTCCCGGCCTGCAAAGGACCACAAATCACTACGATGAATTATATGCGCTTGGTTTAAAGAGGTGTGAAATAAATAACATAGTGGAGTGGTAGCTTAGCTGGCTACTGCTGGGGGTTTTTTTTGTGTTAGTGTCTGTTCTGTGTTGTGATTGGCTGGTTAGCCGGGCCGCTAATTGGTGGAGATAGTGGCACCGGTGGTTTGAATGGGGTTATAAAAAGGGCTGTAGATCAGGGTCAGTGTTTCTGTTCTTGTTAAGGTGTAAATAGTGTGAACGCGCCCTTGAACGCATTCGCTACAATACTAATCTCGTACTCTATTTATGCTGTTTATACTTTTGGTGCTGGTTATGCCGTCGTCTAATCACTTGTAACAGTCTAACACGTGTTGTGCCATTGAAACACATTGTTTATGTTTTGTCTATGTATGCATATTCTGGCTACGTGGTGTGAGCTGCTGCAGAGGGGACAGGACTTTATCTACACTAATGCTATTTATGCTCCCATACTGAGAACCCCAATATTAATGTACCATTTATGTCATCCATTTATAAAGCTGGATATTCACTGAAGCACTTCAGGCTAAGTACCTTGCTCAAGGGTACAACGACACCGCCCCAGCTAGGAACCAGATCCACAACCTTTGGGTTACAAGCTCAGTTCCCTAACCCTAATAATACCCTGTTGCCCCCCCCCCCCCCCAAAGAATTACCCCAACACAGTACCCCTCTACTCAGGACTCAGGAAATAAAGTGTCAAATACTGGTTTGAGTGCTAATATTCAGTGTTGCTGAAGGAGGGACTGCCTACCTCTCCATGGACAATAATATCCAGACGAATCCCATAAGCTCTGATAAGGGTCCGTGATTCATTTCCATCCTTGCTATAAAACTTAGCAAACCTTGGGGAACAGGTTTTTAAAAAGAGATAAAAACCCTCGGTAGGAAGAAAAGAAAACATTGTGACTTGGGATCTCAAACTCCAGTCCTGGTGGGGTATACTACAAAGCAGGATTACTGAATTAGCTGGATAACTGGATTAGCGAGTAAAACCTGGAACAGCTCTTTTTACTTCTGTCCATGCTCCAGATTTGGGAAGGTTCAGAGTTTTACTCAGTGCAGTTATCCAACTAACTCAGTAATCCTGCTTCATAGTATACCCCCTGGAAGGTAACAGTTCCTGCTACCTTTATGGTTTCCTTCAATAAGCAGCCAGTTTAAGCATTGGAAATGAGGTATAAAGACTCCTTAGCCCAGGTGTGTCAAACTCCGGTCCTGGAGGGCCGCAGTGTCTGCTGGTTTTTGGTGTGTTTCAGCACAAGTGATTAATTTAAGTCACTGATTGGCTAATACGTCCAAACACCTTGTTCTCAATGCTTTAACTGGGTGCTAATTAAAATGAAACCACAAATACCTGTAGACACTGCGGCACTCCAGGACTGGAGTTTGACACCCCTGCCTTAGCCAATCAGTGGCTTCAACTGTGCACATCTGGTGCTGAAGCACACAATAAACCAGCAGACACTGCGGTGCTCCAGAACTGGAGTTCGATGTCCCTGCTATAAACAGACACAAACATTTTTATAACTGGGGCACGAATCAGGAGGACATGCTGCCAACTGCTGCACAGTGGCAATGCTGCATTCTGATAACAGATCAAAACAAGTAGTACATTTCCAGATGATAGTCGACTTGCTTATTCTGTTAGCAACATCTCCTTCGGCAGCCATCTTTGTTCACCGCTGCACAAACGTTTTTGCCTCACACTCTATGCTCCTGTACACACAAACGTCACCCAGTAGGCTGGCAGGATTAAATGCCTGAAGAAGTGAAGGGAGAAGGTGGCACCCCTTATGGAAATGTAATATACTGCAGTATATTTTAAATATATTGTGACCGTAGTTTTGATATATTTACAATATACTGCAGTATATTCTTTTTCCATAAGGGACACCACTGCAAAACAAAACCCTTCTTTCGACAGTGTATTTTTAGCAGTGTAACAGTACATTTTAAATGTTTTCTGGACTGGTACATTGCATTGTGTGTACTTCCCATGTGAAATTTTCGTGAGCCCGTCTGTATAAACTTGCCCCCAACCGACAGTGTCCCGGAGTTGCTACAGAACCTTGGAATGTGAACGGGCTTCTCTGTAATTGTATAAAATACATCTGCTTACCTGTAATCGTAGCCAGGGTCTGGAGAGTTCTTGTAAAGATTCATCCGACGGAAAGAGTAGCTGGGTTTGCAGTCGGAAGGATTGAGGTCGAAATCACATTTCCAGTTAATGAAGACCCCGATGATCCCTCCCTGACATGAGAGGGCACCATGGAAATATGTTTGTAATGTTTCACTAGAAATTAGAATTGCTGTTGTAGAGCTAAACTAAGTGTGGCAATGCAGTCATTTTAATTCCATAAGATTAATCATTCTTAAGATCATTTCATGCAGTCTTGTGAAACTTTGTCATTAGAAGTGCAGTACAGACAGACAAGGGTCTGATTTACTAAAACCTTTAGCATGTGCAAAACCAATAACGCAACCAATGATTGGCGCAGAACAAATACCATGACCAATCATTGGTCACGTTATTGGTTTTGCGTGTGCTAAAGGGTTTTGCATGTGCTAAAGGTCTTAATAAATCAGGTTCTATATGTATTACTGTGGTTTGATCCTGCTATTTGAAATTTTATACAAGGTATTACATTACATTACATTACAGGCATTTAGCAGACGCTCTTATCCAGAGCGACTTACACAACTTTTTTAGCATTGTTTACATATTATCCATTTATGCAGCTGGATATATACTGAAGCGAGTCAGGTTAAGTACCTTGCTCAAGGGTACAACGGCAGTGCCCTACCTGGGAATCGAGCCTGCAACCTTTCGGCTACAAGGCCAGTTCCTTAACCGTTACACTACGCTGCCGCAGGTATGCTATATGTATTGAAGGTTAAGGATGCAATTGTATCATATTTCTAAATGTATTTAATAAAATTGTACTTTGTAGTGGTCTAGATTGAGTGTTAAGGCTTCTATCTGACTGGGAGGCCCTGGCATAGGGGTGGCAGTAAAATATATCAGGAGAGGTGACGTACTATCTCGTACAGTTCGCTGAATTTCACCCTGGCCTGTTCTGCGATGTAGCCCAGCCGGAAGTTGGGGCAGTCGAGATTCTTCTCATTGTAGCTACACCTCTTCAAATATCTCCTTTTTTTTAGGATGTTCGTTCTGTGGGAAGTTTGGACAAAGGTGCGGCGTTGGTTCCTTTGCATTCTTCAGGCATGAGCAGACAGAGAACCTCCCAACATAATTTTCAGCCATGTTACTCATACGCACACAATATACTGAAGAATATTATTACATGTAAAAAAATTAGCAAGTCAATCTATGTACCAAATTATCGACATAAAAATCAGTTACCACTCAACTTTCAACTACGTACGTATATGTTTCACAGAAACTAAACAAGCAATATACCAAAGCAATACTACCTGCCTTTACCTACGTTTGTCATAGAAACTTGTATGTGGTTTTCTTTATCTGTCTGTCTGTAAAAGTCTTAAAATTGATTCTATATGACAATACACTCAGGTAAAGAGTTTGGTTAGATTTACCAAGCATTTATAAATCTACCTTGTAACTACATGAGCTTGGTGAGTGTTCGGCCTATCCAGCTCTGCTTTTTCTGAGGTCATTTTCAAATGCCCATTCAAATAAAATGTCAGACAAAAAACTTGATTGCTTTTACATTAGAGCTATGAGGTAGCCTGCTAATAATCTTTCAGAGTACAGTACAAGTCCCCCCGTAAAGTCTTTCCCTTTCACGGAAGAAAGGTTTCAGACCTCAACACTTTGAACTTGGGGAAGTGGATGGCGTTCTTGATGAAGACGGTGAAGTTTTCCGCTGCCACCAATGGCGGCTCCCTGTAAAAGAGACTCGGGTTAAAGCCAGCCTCCGTCTCCCAGAAGAAATAACAAATCAGGCAAGAGTTTATTTTGGTGGTATAAGGCTGTGTCCTATTGTTCAGGCAAGCATGTGCTCTTCACTGAAGCGTTCGACATCAGCCGCCGCTTCTTATAATCTGCATCGCTCTCCCAAAGGTCTGGATTCAATACCAAAATCATGAGACCCATTCATGAGCTGAAAGACCACCATAATACGATGACACTCCTTTTAATATATTATGTATGTAGTGGCTTATTTAAGCATAGTAGGTGGTGGGTACATTAAGTGCTACATGTTATTAGTATTTCATGTGTATTTAAGCCACACGATTTAAACTATTTTAATTATATTTATTTGCATCTGCATCTTGTGAACTTCCTAATTTGGGGAAATTGATACACTGCAAAAAAAAAATGTTTGTCTTCACAAGTGTTTTAGTCTTGTAATGAGACTTAAAATCTTGTATGTTATCTCTCAAGTAGAAAGTATTACCTTATTTTAAATAAATTTTTGCTTGACAAGTGAACTTGTCTTACCCCTTTGGCAATATTTTTGTCTTTTAGCAAATAAGTAATATATTTTTTAAAATTCCAAATATAATATAAGACTTTTATGTTCTTATTTTTGGTGTTTGCACTGCAGTGTATAAGGAATATTCCATTTAGGTAGCTTTCCCCTTTTGGGTCAGCATATAGAAGAATAGCTGTTCATTCCCATGTCTGGGTAATCCACAGAGCTTTTGAAAGTGCCCTGCAGGTGTGGTGCGTGTGGTTGGTGTTGGTGTGTGTGTGGTGTGTTGTGGTGGTGTCGGTTGAGCCCTGTGCTGTGGTGTGGTGTGGTTGGATGTGGTGTGTGTGTGTGTGGTCGGGATGGTCTGATGGTGTGGCTGGTGGTGTCGTGGTGTTGGGTGTGGTGTCGTGTGAGTGGGTGGTGTGCGTGTGGGGTGTGGTGAGTGGTGGTTGGCTTGGGGTGGGTTGTGTGTGGGGTGGTGTGTGTGTGATGGTGGATGTGGGTGGTGTCGTGGCGTGTGGTGGTGGATGGGTGGGTGGTGTGAGATGGTTGCAGGGTGCGTGGGGTGATGTTGGTGGTGTGGGTTGGTGGCTGGTGTGTGTGTGTGTGTGTCGTGTGTGTGATGGTGGGTGTGGTTGGGTGTGGTGTCGTGAGGTGGGGTGTGGTGTGGGTGATGTGGTGCTTTGGGGTTGGGTGTGTGTGGTGTGGTGGATGGTGCTGGTGGGTTGGTGGGTGGGTGTGTGTGAGCGGGTGGTGTGATGGTGCTGGGTTGGATTGGTTGGGTGTGGTGTCGTGTGAGCGTGGTGGTGGTGCCCTGGGTGGATGCAGGTGTCGTGTGAGCGGGTGGCTGATGGTGCCCTGGGTTGGATGCAGGTGTCGTGTGAGCGGGTGGCTGATGGTGCCCTGGGTTGGATGCAGGTGTCGTGTGAGCGGGTGGCTGATGGTGCCCTGGGTTGGATGCAGGTGTCGTGTGTCTTATGCACAGGTAACTGAACACATCCCTGGAAGATCCTGTACCTGACGACTGCATATTTCTCAATGGGACACCAGGACTTGATCTGGCACGTCTTGTTAGTGGGGTGATCGTAATAGGGCACGCAGAGCCCCGTTCTCTGGCCTACAGGACGACAAAAACCGCGGTCACCACGCCTGAACAGCTCTATTAAATCCGCTGCACTTTTTTGCACAGATTAGAATTTCAGATTTGTTTCTATTGCTCTTATTTTTTTGCTATATTCTTCTTTTAATTTTTCTTCTTACAAGTTCACATTTTCACACTATATACTGTATGTTTACACTAGGGGTCCGATTTACTAAGATCTTTAGCATGTGCAAAACCTTTTAACACAAGCAAAACCAAAACCATGACCAATGGTAATGGTATTGGTTTTGCACCAATCATTGGTTGTGTTATTAGTTTTGCGTGTGCTAAAAGGTTTTGCACATGCTAAATGTCTAAGTAAATCAGGCCCTATCTCTTTTTAAATGGAGCAATTGAAGAATCAAGTAGGTTCTCAGTGAGTGCCTTATTGGCTGGTATTCATATAGGATCCAGAGCTCCTACCATTGCCATCAAAGTCAACCTCTCCTGCAACACAGTCGGAATCGCTGGTACACCAGGCACTGGAAAGAGATATATCCTGATAAAAGAACATAATAAAGATGAGCTCCACGTGGCATGAGCCGCCAGACGACATTAGAATTCCTTGGAATCAATGGGAATACCGTGTGACATCTCATTCCTGTCCACCTTTTCAATCATTTTATTCTTTTTGTTCTATCTTTGTGAACAATAAGATTTGATGCCATCCAATAAAAACCAGCTACCCTGTCCTAGTCTGGGAAAGAAGAAAGAAAGTTAAAGAGAGTTTGTCTGTGGCCCAGCACAACCAAGCTGGTTAGGGATCTCACCTCTGCACACACCCCTTGCACCTGGTCACGTGTCACCTCTCTGCGCAGGATGGCACTGATGACATCACCACCCTAAAAGGAAGGTTAGAAAGGGAGAAGGAAGTGACCTCATTCTCAAGGTCATCTATGATTTCTGATGGTAATAGACCATAGACAAAATATACAGTTTGGTCTATGTCAGTCATGTCTCACTACATACAGTATACACAAGTATTGCTATCATTATTTTATGAACAAGCATTAGAAATAATGGTATAAGCTTTATCAAATAAATGATTTTTTTTAAAAAGTAGCTTTAGGATATCGATACAGACACGGCTCTGAGTGTAATTCTCAACAGTAGTATTTTGAGTATTTAACCTTTTAAGGTGTAAGATCACAAACACGTGATTAGAATGTTCTTAACTGTACATTCCAATGCTGATGTAACAATCACAACTGGCAATTTAAAGCAATGGAGTTCTAGAACACTGACTTAGAATTTTGAGAAAAACATTCCAAAAAACCTACTCTTCAAAGAGTTAAGTGTTTTAGGTGAGATTCTGTAAGAGGACAGACTCTTCCCTCACCTCTGACGGTCTGACATACTCCACCACGTCCTTCACTGTGTCCATCACCAGTCCCACACCCCTCATCTCTGTGTAGACTGAGCTCTCTGGCCGTGTCTCGATCTCTTGGTAGGCCTTCTGACTAATGAAGACATACCTGCCAGAGAATTTCACACACATGCACACAAACACATCAGGCCTGGTTCCTACTGTGGACCGCTTCCAATACAGTCACATGACATTTCGTAAACTCTTTATCAGGAGCAAATTACACAGACTACTTTCTTTTCTTTCTTTTTTTTTTTACATACATTTATACAGCTTTAAGTGGTTAAGCATCTTGCTCAAGGGTACAACAGCAGCACTCAGCTTGGACCTGAACCAGCAACCTCTGTTTTACAAGCCCAGTCCCGTAACCATTACACTACACTGCTGCCTCATTACTCCTTCACAATATTATCAAGCCACTTGGGAAGATTCAGCGTTCTCAAAAACACTTGTGAGTGATAAGTGGCTCATAATCCAAGCGATAAGAGCCTCAATGGCTTGTTAAATACATCTAAGGATAAATGAACTTCGATAAATTTGGGTAGAGCGACAGTTACGTCTCAAACTGATATTCTACAGTGTTTACCTCAAGATGCTTTATGGCTGTTCACAGAGGGTGTTTTTTTGATGTCTAGGTTTTTACTAAATCACAACCCATTACCCACCCAAATTGAGGAATTAATATTTTCTTTGATTTTACTAAGACCTTTTTGTGGATGTATAACCAGGAAGGCTTGGGGGATCCATTGTTTTAACAAAAAATAAATGAAATGTATACTTTGCCAGAGAGGCCATTTCAGACAATATCACAGCCTCATTGGGCCCAGAACCGCTACACTGTAGGACTATTATACAACCATATTAAAAGCCATCAATTTGGTTTCATGTTACAGTGTTATTGCCTGTAAAAGCCACTGACCCGTCTGTCACTATGGCGACAAAAGTACTACTTATGCATTGTCATTTACATAGAGTAAATGCGTAGAGTAAATGCATAGAGTAAATACATAGAGGAGCGCTGCCCACGTTTACAGTAAACATGGCTCATTTACATAGAGTAAATGCTTAGAGTAAATGCGTAGAGGAGCGCTGCCCACGTTTACAGTAAACATGGCTCATTTACATAGAGTAAATGCGTAGAGTAAATGCGTAGAGGAGCGCTGTCCACGTTTACAGTAAACATGGCTCATTTACATAGAGTAAATGCGTAGAGTAAATGCGTAGAGGAGCGCTGCCCACGTTTACAGTAAACATGGCTCATTTACATAGAGTAAATGCGTAGAGTAAATGCGTAGAGGAGCGCTGTCCACGTTTACAGTAAACATGGCTCATTTACATAGAGTAAATGCGTAGAGTAAATGCGTAGAGGAGCGCTGTCCACGTTTACAGTAAACATGGCTCATTTACATAGAGTAAATGCGTAGAGTAAATGCGTAGAGGAGCGCTGCCCACGTTTACAGTAAACATGGCTCATTTACATAGAGTAAATGCGTAGAGTAAATGCGTAGAGGAGCGCTGTCCACGTTTACAGTAAACATGGCTCATTTACATAGAGTAAATGCATAGAGTAAATGCGTAGAGGAGCGCTGCCCACGTTTACAGTAAACATGGCTCATTTACATAGAGTAAATGCGTAGAGTAAATGCGTAGAGGAGCGCTGCCCACGTTTACAGTAAACATGGCTCATTTACATAGAGTAAATGCGTAGAGTAAATGCGTAGAGGAGCGCTGCCCACATTTAAAGTAAACTTGGCAAAGCCAGTAATACAAGGTGAACCTCGGCATGCAGGTCACATGTTCTAGAAAGAAGAACGCACTCCTCTGTGGTGAAAACAATAAAAATGCTTTTATTATGTGGGAATTTCAAACAAAATGTATTTTTCTACCTGTTTTACAAAGCTTTCATTAAGAACTCTTCATGTAATACTAAAGGCATTTGCTTTTTACGACAGAACATTGCCTTGGTTTATATGTACGCACAATTAGGGGGTCCGATTATTTGACACAGCTTCTGATTCTCCTCACTATTCAAAGCTGAAATATCAGAAACAGACTCTCTTTCGTGTTTCTTTTTTATGCTTAAATTGTGATTACTAAATTGATATGTGCATCGCAGAAAACATTGTGATTTATCATTCAGCAATACATTTTAAGTATACCATACAACATGAGTTGGGACAATGGCATATGTACATTTCATGTGCCATTTTACAAGGTAATAAATGACAGGTGGTTGACTGTACTAACAACAGACGGTTTTTCCATAGACAACACAATCAAATATGATAATCAGAACAGATTCATCGCAGAATTTATTTTTTAAAACTATGTATCTGCCTTGCATGCCTTTTTAAATACAATGAAAAGAAAAAAGTTAAATCATGCTTTCAAAATACACTGGAACAATTAGTCCATGGCTAGAGAAACAATAAAAAAGTAAAAAACTTACCATAAGAAATACGTCATCACCAGAAACTGGATCGATCTGTAGATTATTCCAAGTGTTGTGTTCTTAACCACTATTTTCATTGGTGTCTCATAGTTGCAGAAGCCAATAAAACATTCAGTCAGGTTATTTTGAATTCCCATTGTGTTTGTAAAATATTTTGACTCGGCGAGCGAGAAACGCAGTGTGTGGATTGGCTGATGATTCGAGTCTCCTCTTTTCTAAAGCCACTGTTCACACACACTGAGCGAGCATCTCTGGCTTGTCTCTGCCCTGCATTCCTTCCGAGTCTAGATTTGCATGTTGATGTGATGGACCTCCCTCTGGTGTGATGTCACCGTGATGTCACTACAGAGTTGGAGGCGCTGTCCAAATCAGCACACAAACTCCATTACCCCGTCTGAGTGCTTTTCAAGTTGACAACCTTAGAAATGTACACACTGTATCTATAAGAAAGACGTCAAGAAGACCAGAATATGTCAGTCAGCGCAGTGTAAATTCGATCTGGCAGAAGAGGAAGCTTCCAAAACCAACATTAATGATGAATATGCATGTTTACTGTTCCCCTTGCACACACCTACTGTTTTTTTTTCCGGTGTGGTTTTCATTTTCCACCCATTTTGTACTTTAGTTGCTGACTGCCCTTCAGTGTGGCTTCATTTGTGTCCAGTTGATGGTCCATTAATATTTTAGTTTGCTGAATACGTTGCTAAGCCCTTTGTGGTCTTCGTGCCACTAGGCACTCTGCCCCTGCTGAATGGCTGAAGCTAAGCAGGTGGGAGACCTCTTGGGAGAGCTAAGTTGCTGCTGGAAGTGGTTTTTGGTGGGCCAGTAGGGGGTAATCTTCCCTCTGGTTAAATAAACATCAATGCTCCAGTGTAGTGATGGGGACACTGTGCTGTAGGAGGTGCTCATCGGTTCAGATGAGACATTAAAGCGAGGTTCTGGCTCACTGTGGTCATTAAAGATCCCATGACACTTATTGCAAAGAGTAGGGGGTTTCCCTGGTGTCCTGGCTAAGTTCCCAACATATAGCTCTTTCCATCTTCTACCTAATCATCCCCCAGTTTAATTGGCTCAAAATCATTCCCTCCCTCTCCACCTCAGCTGATGCGTGGTGAGCATTCTGGTGCAAAATGGCTGCTGTTGCATCACCCAGGTGGGTGCTACACTTTGGTGGTGGCTGAAGTGAGTTTCCCCCTCATCATTGTAAAGTGCTTTGAGTGTGAGAAAGGCACTTTATAAATGCAAGCCATTATTATTATTATTATTATTGTTATCATCTCTTGTGCATAACTGCACAATATGGCCTTCAATACTGCAAAAACTCTATCAGGCACTCTGCATACTGTGAAATGGCTGACTGAGATATCAAACTGTAAACAGCAACAGCATCTCTGCAAAATGCATTTTGTCTGCAAACCCGTAATTGTTTACTTGCACGATTATGCTAGGGGTTAGGTTTCGTCAAACATTATTTTTCTGCAATCTCATTAGCACCATCCCTGGTGAAAATTGTAACATCATTGCAAATCTTGAACAAATGTCCAACTTTGACCAGATTACGAAATTATCATCATAATAGTTATGCTAATTTAAATGGTAGAATTAAACAAAATCTCGAGAACATACACATCTAGTACTTTTCTGCTACAATCTCGTATACTCCTGGAAAATCATGTTTTAGAATATGTTATTTCTATTCAGGCATATCTATGGACAGTCTGCTACTACCATGGGTCCTTGAAGCATACTTCCACACGTGTGTGAGGCCGTGGTCAGTGTTGGCAGCGCACGATTACTGCCGTGTTTGTGTGGTTTTGTGAAATATCTTAAGAGTTTAACCAAAATAACGATGGGAGGTCTTCAGAAGAAGAAGGTAAATGTTGCTATATGTTTGGTACACACGGGGAACGCGATGTAGCTAGAATTGTATTCCGTTAGAGGTTGAACTAATGCATTTGTCAAACAATAGGCCAATATAGCTCGCTAGGATTGGGTGCTATTTAGCTAACAGTTAGCTAAACAAGGTAGTGTGTGAGTTATGTAGCGATTCCGACTAATTAGTTGTATTTCTGTACACCGCAACAGTGCACCGTGAGTGCCATATATACATTATTATATAGCTAATGACGCGTTGATCGTGTGTTTAGCTAGGTAGCTAACGTTAAATCGTTGACTCGGGCTAGCTGGGCAGCTAGCTACTGCGGAGTTGTAGGAGCAGTCATAGCTATAACGCTCTGACAGAAGTGCTATGTGTGTTGGGCTTCAAAGCATTTTACCTTCAGCTTAAAGTATATTCAAGTTAGTGACAAGTATGTGACAAGTAAGTTCCATCGCGATCACGCTAGAAAGCTTGCAAGAACGAAGCCATGAAACTCATAGGTTCAGTTCTGTTGCTCCTTGCTCTTGTAGCCAACTATGTGCAGCGCCCTAATTGTTTATTCTCTCCCATCAAGTATGAGAGGGGAGCCGCTACGAACTACATCACCAGGAACAAAGCTCGCAAGAAGCTACAGCTGAGCTTAGCCGATTTCAGGTAAGAACGACCCCATCGGTTAAATGTATTATTTTCTGGTGTATTGGAAAAGGTGAACTCAGCCACCGCTCAATTTGTGAAATACGTCACCAGAGTATATCCACTCAAAAGTCCTTCCACGAGTAGCTAAGATGCAGTGTCTTTTTCCTGTTTCCCGTTGATTAGAGTTTACCGTCATAACTGCGCTCTTATGTCTGCAGACGCCTCTGCATTTTGAAAGGAATATACCCTCACGAACCCAAACACAAGAAGAAGGTCAACAAGGGATCCACTGCTCCACGCACCTTCTACTTCCTCAAAGACATCCGGTTCCTTCTGCACGAGCCCATCGTCCGGAAGTTCAGGGACTACAAGGCATGGAAAGATCTCTCTCACTCTGAATCTCTTATCTCTTTTTAAGTCTTAAGTAGATTGAGGCAAGGAACTGTAAGCCAGAGGGAAGATTTATTTCAAAGCTCACTTAGTTTGCGCTAGGGATACCCACTTTTTCATTGCCGATACCGATTCCGTTTCCAGAACTTTGAGTATCTGCCAATACAGAGCACCGATCCTATACTTCCCCCCCCCCCCCCCCCCCTCTTTAATAATTACACAGCTGATTACAAACCCGTTGCCTGGGTGTCGTTCTTGTCCATCTAAAAATAGTGAAAACACAAGCTGGGAAACAAAAGTCCCACTCCGTAACTTTGCATAAGAAAAATAAAAATGATATAACAACTGAATTATGGTTTCACTGTAACTAAGATGTGTTCATTTGGCAGGCTATGTTGCTCCTTTTGGATGTGGGGCTGAGTATTTAATGTTGTCATGTCTTTCATACATATGTGAGGGCTTCCAGTGTTTCTGCTTGTAACTGGAGTCATCTCCACTTAAAACTTAAGAAATGCTTTTATGCTGGCCGTTTGAAAAGGGCCCCATTAATTATTAGTAACTAGAGAGACGACTAGTTGATTTTGATTAAGTATCGCTTGGACTTGTAATACTTAATCAAAGTTGTATTTGTGCAGCACCTTGTGCAGTTTCTCACAATGTTACACTACCGCAACAGAGTCTACAACCCATGCAAATGTTGTAATATGTGAATTTCATGATATGTGCCCTTTAACGAACTGGGAGAAATGAATGGACATTATTTGGCGAGTGAGAGAGTTTGCTTGTGCCCTGTCTGTGGTAGGTGTTCGTGCGTAAACTGCGAAAAGCTTACGGAAAAGCAGAATGGACGAATGTGCAGAGGATAAGGGAAAACAAACCTGGCTACAAGCTCGACCACATCATCAAAGAGAGGTGAGGCTTGGTGCAGTACCCCCTGCAAACAGCAGAGGGAGCCCTCGTTCTACATGCATGTTTCCTGCTGTGTATTTGTCTAATACCTGTAACGCCTGACTGCGGGTCATGGCAGATATCAATAATTTTATACAATGTGTGCATTCAAAAGGTACATTTTAACATCTTTAAACTGTTATAATGTTATGCATATTAATGTGTGTATCCACTTGGAGGCCATATTGTTGGGGCTCTTTGCGGAATTACAATGCTGACATGCCTCTGCTTTGTGTGTTTGTGTGTGTGTGCGCATGCTTGCACTAGGTACCCAACGTTCATCGACGCCCTCCGTGACGTCGACGATTCCCTCTCCATGTGCTTCTTGTTCTCCACTTTTGCCCGTACAGGGAAGTGCCACGTACAGACCATCCAGCTGTGTCGCCGCCTGTCTGTAGAGTGGATGAACTACATCATAACGTCTCGTTCCCTGAAGAAGGTAACAGCAGACTCTGTCTACCATTCATAAATTAGTTGTTTGGCCGTGTTCTTTACATTGAACGTATATCTTGAGTGTTCATTACCAGCTGCAGCCAGTTATTTACAATTGCATTGCACTTTAGACCTGACCGGTCATTTATATTAATGAGAGCAACTACCACCAGACCAGAACTCTTAATGGTGACTAGAATAAATATATAAAGTGGCGTTATAGTTGCCGTGGAAGCGTGACATTGACATTATTGTTAATGTAATGGCCGTCTCAGTTGATAGATCTGAACCCAATCAAACATTTGTGAGATATTCTAAAATGGCACCTAAGACTACATTTTGGCTACATTTTCCCTTTTTTTCAACTTGCCATTAGTTGATTTATTGTTCCTTGTAATGAGCGAACCTGACGAAGCAACGGCAGGTGAAACGCGCTGTTCGCTCTATCGTTTTTATCTTTACCGTGTAGTAAACTATATGTCCATCTGTATCCTGCTTGCATTTTTACAGCTTATTTCCATCCCTTTTGCACCAGTTTACACTCAGGATAATAGCACAGGGTAATATCTATAGTTGATTTATTGTTTGTTGATGCCAAGTACGCTAACTAAGCTTAGGTGACGAAGCATTAGTCGGTTGTGGGAGACTTGTCATATTCCTCCCACAGATTTCCACATGCTGGTAGACTGTGCCATGGTGCATACACCCCAATACACACACAGCCCAACTACCTCCAACTCATTGGTGTTTCCTTCACTGCCTGTGTTTGTCCATTAAAAAAAATACAATAAAAAAAAAAAGGTCTGTTGAGATCAGTTGTTGTCCGTATGATTTCAGGAAATCGGCACGACTGAAGATAAAGATCTCTTTTAAATGCAATCATACATTGGTCCAGAACATTAAGCAAAGCAGTAATTTAACCTAATGCATTTCTTTGCCAGGTTTTCCTTTCTATCAAGGGGATTTACTACCAAGCGGAAGTCCTTGGACAGCCTATTACATGGGTGGTGCCCTATCAGTTTGCCCACAATGTGAGTACCGTTCAACAGCTGCTCGCACATGAAAACGCCTTTTGTGGTCCAAGTTGCCATTTTCATGTGCGACTCCAAAGTAGTTTTTTCATCAAAACTCTTCTCTCCAAACTAGTGTGATGTACTGAGTGATGTGACGCGTGAAATATTTTTGCTAGCACTTGCAAAGAATTTCTTACAAAGTATACCCTCCTTTCATACGTTTTGCTTTATTCACTGTAGAAAGGTTGGGAAGGGGTCACAGGTCGCAAGTTGCCATGGTGAGGATCTAGCTCCTGCCTGTGAGGGGATTGTATGTGCGGCATACGTCTCACCGCAGCAGGCATTTTTAGACCGCTTTAGCAGTCAAAGCTTACTGTCGATCTTTTCTCGAAGTTACCACGTGACGGAACAGCGATTGCCAATCCCTTCGTCCTGTTTGCAGAAGATAAAATGTTGAGTTTGCGGTGGTAGCGTGACAGTGTCATGTTTGAGGTACCTGCTGGGTTCATGGGTTTCTGTATTAATGGTTAACGTGATTTAACAAAAGGATCGTTTGGTGTGAACCCGAGTCATTTCTCAAACAAAAATACCTCTTAAGTTGTGTAGGTGGCCAAGCTTAATATTGAATTCAGGTGTGGAACAAGCATAATTCAAAAATAATAATAATTGTGTTGAGATGGATTATTATTCCATAGGTCTGAAAATATGATGATATAAGTCCATTCGTCCATATGACCCTCCTATTGTGTGATGACACAGAAGTGCACATTATTTTCAGTCCTGTATCTGTACAAGGCTATTGGACTTTGTGTTTTTGTGAATTTGTACCGAGTGTCTTATGTAAGGGTAGTCTGGATGACGTGGGGGTATTGTATGGCACTGTTTTGGTACCCCTTCTTTTTTTAGGCATTTTCAGCTTTATTGGACAGCGTAGTGTAGGGAGACGGGAAGAATAGGATCGAGAGAGAGAGAGAGAGAGGGAGAGACGTGCAACGGCGAGATTTAAACCGCCGATGTCACGGCTCACAATGAGCACATGTACAGTGCTCTCACAGGCTATGCCACCGCCCTTTGGTACCCCTTCTTCACACTTATTGGTACCCCTTTTTTGCCTTTCAGCACCCGACAGACGTGGACTACAGAGTAATGGCTACCTTCACAGAGTTCTACACCACGCTGCTGGGCTTCGTCAACTTCCGCCTCTACCAGTCGCTCAATTTGCTCTACCCCCCCAAGGTACCCTCCCCCCCCACCTCAGTCTGCAGGTGCATTTGTTATGTCATCATAAACGAGCTTTCAAAACCACCAAATATCTGAATATTTTACATGTAGTGGTCGTGCAGGCCGTTCATGATAATGGTGTTTTGAGCGCGTCTGCGTGTCGCTCATATTTGCATTGAGAGCCAGAGGGAGGTCAGGGAAGCGTGTTGTGTTGTGATGGTCATGCAAATTGAACTGCTGCCCCTCTGGGGTTCGAGGTTGGGCTTGGGGCAGTTGTTGATGGGACATGGTGGAGGTGGGAAAGGCGTTCACTTTTTTCTTTTGCAGCGCGACTCACACTGCTTTTTTGCATTTTTACATAGTATCCACATAAGGATATATATACTGAAGCAATGCAGTGTCCTACTCCTGCCTGGGATTCGAACGTACAACCTTTTGTTCACAAGCCCAGTCCTCTAACCATTATACTACAATGCCTCCCAAAAGGAGCCCAACGTTATCGGGTATGAGGTCATCTGCAGCGTGCCATGGCCTTACAGTAACGGCGAAACACCCAAACACTCCCCTCAAAACTCTGTCCCCCCTCCAGCTGGACGTCAAGTCCGAAGTGGATCTGAAGGCCGAGTTCGACGAGGACTACGCCATGGACTCGGAGAGCTACCTTGAGGTACCGCCATCTCCGTTATTTAAATGTCTTTGTACTTCTAGACTTGAATACCTCCTGTGTATATAGCGAACAAGCTTACTCAGCCCTTACTCAGCCCTTACTCGGCCCTTACTCAGCCCTTACTCTATCGGTTAAAGCGGACGATTGCACAAGTGACTCTCCTCACCTGGTTTCTTGGGGTTGAATTAGTTGCTGCTTTTAAGGTGGAAAGAAAAAAACCAGCTGCCCTACGGGTCCCCAGGTGTGTGAGGTAATGGCACAGGTACACACAGGTCGCCACCATCAGATGGATCATATACAGGCTGGGATCACAGAGAAGAGTGCCTTTGCAGGGTCTGAATTTAACAACCGCCACCAGCCAAATACCGGTACAATTTTGGTTGTGGCTAGATCTTCTATTCTAGCAGCCAGGTTGTGTTGCGTTGTAAAGGGCACTACATTGCAAAGGGTGGAAAATGGCTGGTGATTTTTAGAATCCAAAAGCCACTCTTGCCAGTGGGTGAAAAAAGTTAATTTCATGCCCTGACATTGTTCTATGTTGTGTCTGACTTTATTTGAATCTACGCTTTGAGTTGATGCGAATGGACGAATCACGCTGGGGTGAGTAGGCGTGGATCGCAAGCCTTGTAGGTCCGCTTGGGGGTCTGATGTGAACGTGGTGTACCCCTTTTTTCTTTCAGAAATTGGCGGCTTTGAGCGCCAGCCTCGCCCGGGCCGTCTCCACGACGGAAGACGAGGAGGCGGAGCTAGACCATTTTCCTGCGGAGGAGGTGAGAGGGGGGGGGGTCACATTTCTCCCTGAGGGGGAGTCGGGAATTATAATCATTCCATTAATCATGGGGTTCCTTAAACTGATATTTGGGGGTCCCTGAAGAAGCTGAAGGCGAATATATATCCGTATTTTAAACATTTTATTGCATGTTTTCGACTGTTCAAAAAGTCTTTCATAGACTAGTGTAGATCATTTCAGCCCCGAACATCAGCCCCTAATCCCTTTTCACAGTGGATCCAATCCCGTGTAGGAAATACACTCGAATCTTTAAACCCTAAGCTTGGGCTTTATTTTATTTGCACATAAAGCAGCTTTGATATTAATTGGTGTCGAGGGATACCCATAAAAATGCAATAGAGGCTCGTTGCAGAACTCCCGAATCGAAAGCTTGCTATAAACAGTCTGCCACCAATCTGCAGTCTGCCCATATTGTAATGTACAATTCATCAATTAATAATTTGCGATGCATTTTGTGCCTTCATGGGAATTGTATGTTTTAAAAGTTACATTGGAAGTAAACATTTTTTGCGCTGTCATTGTTGGTTTGTAAACATTATGTAATGGCTTTTGAGCCAGTAGTAGTTCTGTGGAGAGATCAGTCTTCCTCCCAGAGCGATTAGCAGTGTGAGAAGAGGTGTAATGTGAGGGAGAACGTCTCCATGGTTTCTGGGCTGAGGTGATAAAAAACATAATGATGAAATGCTGCTGGTTTACCTGCTGCCTGAGCCTGAAAACACCTCCCTCCCTTTCTCCCCCTCCCTGTCTCTCGTTCTTTCCTTCCCTCCTCTCCCCCTCTCTCTACAGGAGGATGCAGAAACGCTGGAGGCCAGAGAGAAGCTTCAGAAAGAGCAGGACTCCCAGAAGAAGCTTTTTGAAGGCCTCAAATTGTACCTGAACCGAGAGGTGCCCAGAGAACCCCTGGCCTTTGTGCTCCGGTGAGGCTCGTCTGTGGCATCAAGCCTGGGCTCTTTACCTCACCTGTCATTACATTATCCAGAGGGATGTACAGAGCATCAGTGTTCTTCTCAGGAATATAAAAAATAACCAAGACTGCACAGAGACCCATCTGTCACGCCACACCACATCAAACCCACTCCAGCCACTGTCAGACCACACTGGAAACGCGTTCAAACCCCCGACTCGACTGCGTTCAAACCCCCGACTCGACTGCGTTCAAACCCCCGACTCGACTGCGTTCAAACCCCCGACTCGACTGCGTTCAAACCCCCGACTCGACTGCGTTCAAACCCCCGACTCGACTGCGTTCAAACCCCCGACTCGACTGCGTTCAAACCCCCGACTCGACTGCGTTCAAACCCCCGACTCGACTGCGTTCAAACCCCTAACTGATCCAGTCTCCCTTAGAAGTAGGGCATTGGAGTCTAACAGAAGTAACGTTCCTCCATGGTTATCATGTCGGACATGGATGGTTTAAGGACTGTTTGTGTTCCTGTCTCCTCCAGGTGTTTTGGGGCCCAGGTGTCCTGGGACAAGTCCCTCTGTATTGGAGGTACATATGATGTCACAGATGAGACCATCACACATCAGATTGTGGACAGACCCAACGCTGACCAGCAATACATCAACAGGTGAGACCAAATCATGTTCAACAGCAATTCAATTTTCTTCATTCTCTACTTGGTGATTTTGAAGGCTGGTTTGACCCCCTCTGCCAAGGTTTAGGGTCGGTTCCGTTTTCAATTCAGTCTGTACAGGAAATTAATTGCAATTGTCTGGAGATTTTTCAGTTACAGTATTGAAATGCAATTGACCCCAAACTTGCTGTCCGTGAATTTCAATATGCAGAGAAAATAAGCAAAGTGAAAGAAACGTCAAATTGTTTTTTGAAACGCGCATTTATATTTCGCCTTTGTATTTTTTAAAAGACGTGACATCACGGACTGCACATTGACCCGTGTGCTTTGAATCAAAATGAGGCTTCATGGCCGTCTCTTTGACTGTGACGTGTAACGCAGCGCATCTCATCTCAATCTGTAGGACGGCGATGTACTGAGCATGAGAGCAGAAATCAAGGGACTTGTCTCCATGGGAACTGTCATAAAACATGGCCAAGTGCAAACAGTGATGTTACAACATTAACGTTCCGTTTCCATTATTAAATTTCATAGACGAGCTATTTTACCCTGTTGAGGTAATATACTGCTGCCCTGTAAACACTATTGGCAGCTTTAGGCCGAGCGGTTTGATTTGTAGCCTTCAGATCTTGTGGTCAGAGTGGTCCTCACGCCATCCCTTGTTCCGTATTCTGTCCAGCTGTCCGGAATCGGGCCTGCTCCTTCTCCCTGCCAACATTCCTAACCCCCCCCTGGCCGGAACAGTCCCACAAAGCCCTCTTTCAGGGGTGCAGGGGGACAGTGGCACCCCATCTCCCGCTGCATCCTGTGGGCAGGCACTGTAGTCACACGTGGCATTGTTCTCTAGCACGAACGCAGTGCTCCCACAGCAAACGCGGAATGACATTAAAACAAATATTAACGTTACGTTAAGCCGTGAATTCAGTTGTTTCGATATAGATGAATGTAAAGGCTTCTAAATTTTTTTGGAGAATGAATTAAGCTAAAAATAAATTTACCTGGCTTGTCTCTCCTCTAATCATTTCTATAAGTTGGGTGGATGTCATATCGGCCATACTGGAAACTGCGAGTCTGTTTGCTTTTTAAGGGTCTGATTTACTAAGACCTTTAGCATGTGCAAAACCTTTTTGCGCACGCAAAACCAATAACACAACCAATGATTGGTTATGGTATTTGTTTTGCACCAATCATTGGTGGTGTGATTAGTTTTTTGTGTGCTAAAAGGTTTTGCACATGCTCTCAGGCCCTAAATATGAGCTTTAGAGGCTAGCCGTTAGCATCAGATGTGCAGTAAAACCTCCTCCAGCGGTGATGTCATACAGGAAGACATTGAGTGACTGCGACCCGCTCTGTTCTGACACGATTGGCCGTGGTATTTGTTTTGCACCAATCATTGGTGGTGTTATTAGTTTTGTGTGTTTTGTGGCAGGTATTACGTTCAGCCGCAGTGGGTGTTTGACTCGGTCAACGGCAAGCTGCTCCTGCCGGTGGTGGACTACTTCCCGGGCGTGAACCTGCCCCCTCACCTGTCGCCCTTCGTGGAGGAGAAGGACGGCGACTACGTGCCGCCAGAGAAGCTGAAGTTGATGGCCTTGCAGCGTGGCGAGAGGCCAGGTAAGACCCAAACTCCTCCCGTTCCTGGAGCTATGTGGTCATCAGGACTAAAAATGATTGGGTGTGACCTTCTGTTGTCATACTACTGTAAAGTTACAGACGGAGACTCCTCTTGATACATGCAACATTTCGCAGGTATACAGCTCTGAAATGTGTATCTTTTATATTTTCAAAAAAAAGTCCACATATTTATAATGTGTTGCAGTATATTCCATTTCTGTACGAACCGCTTTGAATGACTGGGTGAAGGGCATAGCCTAAAAAACTGATTGGCTTCCAGAAAGAGAAAAGGAGGAAGAAGTGGAGGAGGAGGAGGAAGAAGAAGATGATGATGATGATGATGAAGGAGAGGAGGATGAGGAGATGGATGATGAAGAGTTGACCGACGAGAAGAACCTGAAGGAGATGGAGAAACAGAGGACTCAGGGCAAGGTGGGGTGTAGTCCGACAGCTGCTTGGCGCCGTTTTGCAGAAAACAAACATCAGATTTTCGTAATGTGTGGATTGATCAACGAGGATGTGTTTGCAGGCTCTGTCAGTGAAGGTGACCCCAGGGAAGGCCAAAATGGAGAACAGGATGCGTACGGAGCAGGAGGAGAAGGCCGAGGAGAAGCGCCTGGCCATCATGATGATGAAGAAGAAAGAGAAGTACCTTTACGACAAGATCATGTTTGGCAAGAAGAGGAAGGTCAGAGAGGTAAGTCCAGAATCTCCTAGGAGTTGTCCGACAGCTGGGCTCTGCTACAAAATTAATACATCTCTCGATATGTCTGGAGGCGTACTGGAGGCCACCTTGCTGTCGGTTGGTTTCTGGGTAACCGTTGGGATATCTTGCACGGCGGGTTTATCTTAATTTCTGCTCAAACTACCTTCTAGCCATTGAGTGACGGTAACTGTCCATGCGGTACAAATACTTGGCAGTGGAAAAATAGCCATTTGAGTCTAAATGACCTTCAGAGCGTGTTCTAACCCAGTTAAGCTCAATGCCTTCTCTATTCATTAACCAGCCGTCACTTTCATCCCTGTAGGCAAACAAACTGGCAGCCAAACGAAAAGCTCACGAAGACGCCGGCAAGGCTGACAAAAAGAAGAAAAAGGCCAAAAAACAGTAACGATACCGCACTTTGATCATGGACCGTTTTATTTTATGTATATGTAAATACACTCTTCTTTTTCGGTGAGTGCAGTCTGTACATGTTCCATGTTAAAGGTTGTTGTTGCTGTCAGGATGGGAGAGTGGTGTGCGAGTGTGTGCGGGCGCGCGCGCACTAGCTGGTGGTCCTTGGATACAAGTGTGCAACTTGAACACGAACCATTATTCCAATGAGCACAGAACCCTTCTGGTCTTTGGTCTGATGTGATCTGGAAGAGATGCCTTGTCCCTTATCCAGTGTGTCCATTGGAAAGGACTATCCATTGGACATTGAAATTGGGCCAAACATTTAACCATCGGCTGTCGCCCTGTTTTACTGCGATATATCGGTTTTATGAGCGTTTCAATCTGTAAGAACAATAATAAAATAAGATTTACTGAACCTTGTCCCCAATCAATCTGTGTTTTTATTTGCAGACATCTGTCATGTCGCTGTGGCTACTGTACTCCTGCACAGCATTTGACAAGTGTCCACATCCAAAAAAAAACACTGCCCACACTTCATTGTTTTTTTTTAAACTCATACATTTTGCAGTCAAGTCCAAAACATTGTTTCTTTGCTCTGTGTTTGTGTGCATCTGTATGGCTGGTTTGCACAGTAGTTGTTTTTAAAAATGTAACAAATTGCCTACTGTTGCTTAATCGTGTGATACTTGGAGTCTAATTCCCTACGGGTTTAGAATTGCTGAATGGGCTGACGGGTGTCTCGGTGGCTTAGCCTGTAGAGCACTGTCCACATGCAAGCTGCCACAGCAGCGGCTCAAATCCGACCGTGCTACCTTTGTCGCTCGTCTCTCCCTCTCGTGCCCCATTCTTCCTGTCTCTACATTGTGATGTCCAATAAAGCTGAAAAAGCTCTCATATATATCCTTAAAAATAAAAGAATTGCGGAATAATTTGACCTGTGACGCATTTGTGTTTCTCCCATGGTGTCACAGAGCATTCCTAGGGTGTCGTCCAATGGCAATATGCGCTCTTGTTGACGCGAGCCAGTCGTGGCTTTGGGTGGGGGTAGGGGGGTCAGGCATGTGACCAGGGCGGGGCTTGACGCGCTGTCACACATCCGTGTGGGGACGAGCGAAGAATTTGGTCGCATAACCAGATGCGGGAGCCGAGTGCCTTTGGGCTGTGCGATTCGGCCCCCTGGGGGCGCTGTGTCGTGCCCCATTAGCTCAGTCTCTATTCATCCCGCCCGCATGACATCTTTGCATTCCGCGCATACCCGCCCAGTCCAGCCCTCAGCCTGGCACTCACACTTGGGCTCTCTGTCGCACAAAAGCGCAAGTGTTCAGATTAACGGTTTGAGGGGGGGCTGGTACACATGTTGCAGAGATATCATCCTCCCCCCCCGGCAGTCGGGTAGAATCGGCCTGCTCTAACAGCAGTGGTAGCTGTTAATAGCAGTGCGAGAAAGAGGCTGATCTTGTAGGTAATCGCATTGCTTGAACTGCGGCCGCCGTCCTCCTCTGCACTTTCAACTGTCATTTTGACGGAACCTGACAAACAGGCTTTTTAAAAATGTATTTATTTTTAAACTTTTAAAGGAATTTGCCTAGCTGTTATTTGTGGGTGACCCAATACAAACTCCATAGAACTCTCAAAGTGAGGTTCTGACCGGGTGCAGCGGTCAGTACTCTACTGCCCAAGGGGGTCCGTGCATGTTCGCTTGCTACAATCATGCTCTTTGTTTTTTCCCCTCCCATTCTGACACACAGCACTTGCTCCTTTTATGCTGTTAGCTTCCTGCTGTTTGTCTTCTCTGCTACGCTCTTCTCTCAATGGTGCTCTGTGCTAGAGCAGAATAAGCCCCTACCCCCTGTCTCTCACACATACACACACACACGCACACGCTTGCACGCATACACACACTGACATTACTGGTCCCCTGGCTCAGGATGACGTCGTAGGGTTTGACGGACTGAACCTCCCAGAGGCAGCTGTTTGGGGCTGGGCGGCAGGAATGGAGCAGAGGTGGATCAGATGCACGGGGAGGAGGTGGGGAGAAGGGGGGCCCCCTGTCGGAGACAAATGGGAGAGGGGGGAGGGGGGGAGGAATGGCCAGCCAGTGCGCAGAGCGACAGCAGAGCGACAGCAGAACGGCAGGACCTAATGAACAGCTGACAGCATGTGCACCTCAGAGGAATTGAACAAAAGCAGCAGGCCACTACGGCTGCTGACCTAAATCAGGAGGAGTGGGCGACAGGTTCCACCTGACAAGACGCAACTGTGGACAGAGGGGGTTCTGGGAAGGATTGACAACTCTTATTTATCTTTTTTTTTTCCAGTTCTGCAGCACTTTTTGGATTTATGCTCCGTGGGGTAAAGTATCTCTTGCTTTTTTAAAATATGAGATCAGTGTGAATGCCTACTTTGGTGCTTGGTTAATTGTTGACTTGATGAATATGTACCATTCTTACTGACTGTTTCCTGTCATTATGAGATTGACTGATTCAAGTGTCATAAAATTATAACATTTATTTTGAATGTGCTTGAATGCCAGCACTCAAATGTCTAGTGCTTTTGGTGTACGTACATCAGTCACATTAGGAGCTTAAAAGTTAACTTTGGAAGTACACAGAAGTGCATTTGTATTTTTATGCAAATCTTATGCAATATTTAATGTTATGACAACAGATTAACTCACACAGGTGTCGTAGGAACTATTGTAATGAACACTGCTGAAAAAGGAACAGGAGAAGAAAGCTGAAAGAACACGTCTAACAGCAAACACTACAGCGAGCCCACCACTATTAAGAGATTCAATGATGTACTAAACACTACCCACTGTCGTGGAAACCTCTGGTGGGAAAAGTGGGGCTTTGTTGAGAACAGTCCATCCGTCACACAAGGCTTGATATCAACTTTTTAGGAATCTTTTTAGGGAATTCTGACATTCATGATTAAAAAATAAATGAAGCCTAGTTCTTTTCCCAGATCTATTTTTAAAAAATGCTAGCAAGTAATATGCCTGCTGTTTTTCCATGTACACTATACTTTTTAAAATATATATATATAGTCCTATTTCTCACATTCAGAAGTGAAGATTCCAGCAGTAAGCATTGTTGTAGGTCAGACAGCTGATTTCAGTGTGCAGTCCTGGTTATAAGATGGGCGAACATGGGATGATAAGATAATATTTTTAATATAATCATTGTGAGTCACCTTGAGAAATTGGGTCTTCCTGAGTTGCAACAATTAAAAATATACATTTAAATCAAATAGCTTAATGAAAGAGGAAACGGGATGCTCCGGTGCTGCATGTCCTTTTTGTAGCTCTGTTAAGCCATGTTTTCAAACGGTGATGAAGGTCGTAATTACTGGCCCGCCAGGATTTTAACAGACGTCAGAGTGTACTTTGTGTACATCCCTCAGGAGAGCCAAAACGCTAAAGCTAACGAGGCAGAAGCATGGATCTAGGGTCATTTGCAAGGCAGGCAGCACTATTAAACCAACACCCCCTTCCCACCGCCCCCCCTCCCAGAACTGGGACCAGTGCTCAAATGTCCCCTGTCACACAGTGCACTGAAAGCCTCTGAGAATGCTCCCTCTATACAGCCATAATAGCTCTTTCATGCGCAAGAGACAAAGCGGTAGAAATAGAAAAGAAAAAAAATCGGACTTTTCGTGGTCATTCATTTTATCCACGCGCCATTTTCCCAGGAAAACAAAAAACAAAATCTGAAAGTATGTTCATGCTAGGGTGTCATGTAGAAATAACTTGACTGAATATCTAAAAGGGACATTTTTGGGTGAGATGATGTCACTTATTAGAATAAATGCGGGCCCAGATCTAATCTACTCTTTCGAATGGTACATGACCCACAATCCTTTTGATGGACTGAACTGGCTCCAAAGTACTTTTTTAATGAAAGACTTTTTTAAGCTCAAGCAAAAAGAACAGCGGCTTTACCTTTCTTATGCTAGGTCAGGTCCCATGTCACCTCCCGTAGCTATCCGCTTACTTGCCACTGAAGGGAATCACTTTATTTGGACAGGATCAGATTCCACACTGATGGATTATTCATTGAACAGTCAGATGGTACAGAAACAAGATCGGTTCGGTATGACACTTGAAATGACTCGAGGACAATATAGGATGGATAGAATTGCTTCTCACATACTTCTTTAGCCTTGTTTGCCCTTCAATGCCGCCCACGAATACAATTGAGGATTAACAATGTAACTTTCATGATCATTATTCCGACGTGACAATACTGCCTATAAACCCTAGTACCAACTTGTTATAGTTTGCAATTGGACGACAATAGTTGTATCTCTATTAAACTTAAATCAGCTGATGAGATAACAAGGATGATAAAATAGCAAACAGGTATTTACTTGGTTGGCTAAGCTAACGTACGCGTGTATCTGTGTGCAACTGTCTTGTGTGCTTTGCAGTCTTTCAAGATTAAATTCAAATAATTATACATTTATTGTATTTACATACCAATCAAATATCTCAGTCGGTGTAGATGTACAGAAAACGCAAAACAAGGCTTCATTGTACAAAATGGCAGCAGAGACTGAAATTCAGTTAAATATTAATGAAGTAAGCCTATATGGAGACTCGGCACGGGGCTTTAACGAACTACCCTGACCTAATAGTTTGAAAGATATTGGTCTCGTGATTTTGCCCCTGACATCCTTGAGGCTAGAATTTATGTTTCATTTGAAGTAATTTGTAAACTACACCAGTAGCACTAAAACACCTGAAAGGATGATTTGGCATACTCTTAAAATGAGTTGACCTTGAACAGTCACCGCCTAATACGTCACAGTCATGTATTTATGAAAGCCAAGTCTCTAAAGGTTTCCTGTGCCTCGGGAAAGTAAAATTTAGTTCTGCGGTTCATGCTGAAAGTGAAGCACTTCTAAAATAAATTGACTCAATTAAAGGAGTATATGGAAGCTATTGGCAGTACCGGTAGCATCAGACTAGCGAGGTTCGTTGGGCTCCGTGCTGAATGCGCTGTCTTTTATATTTAACGTTCTATACGATTACAAGAATAACAACTTGCCACCTCGGAATACATTCGTGAGTAAAATTTAAAAGAATAGGCTAACCTATGGCAAACAATCAAGTCATTGCTTTTTTTTAGCCTCATATCGTGTTCCGGGTCAATTTGACCCAATTCAATGTTTGACGTCTCTGAAAAAGCAGTTATGCTTATTTTTTCATCGTGACACGATATCACTTTTCCTAATTTGTTGGTATTAAATTGTAAAAATGCAATAGAAATAATGCTATGTTTTCAAAAAGTCCTGTACCAACCTTAAACAAAGATGTTGTGTGGGGCTATTTCTGGGGTAGCTGCATAAAATGTAAGAGAGTATCCAAGCTTTTTTTTATTTTTACCTCAGATGTTTTTGTGGGTAATTCTGGTGGCACTTTCCTCTGCAGGTTTTAAAGTTCATAAACTTTCACTTACCTCAGGCTCTAAAATGAGATGTTTCATCACATATTTTTTATATTTATGGGTAAAAGGCTAGTCAATTGGGGGACACACAAAAGGTAACACAGAAAGTGTAAAACATTTTTTCATTAAAATACTTTTATGTCAATTTCACCCCAAACATAAAAGGTGTCATAAAATGTCAACATAATATGAGGGTTAAATCACATGTAAAAACAAGCCATCAACACGCCTGCCTCTTTAAATCACCTGCGGGATTTCGTTTTTTCTTCTTATGGCGTGTGAAAATGTTGCGAATATACTTAATAGCGGCTTTGCACAAATCAAAATGAAGAGATCGAATTCCACCAAACGAACCTCTTGGAGTAAAAAACAAAGGTGGGTTGATGTAACGGTATCTATTAATTATAGGGGAGACCCGGGTCAATTGTGCCCCAATTAGACAGAGCTTTGCTTTGGACACAGCCCGGGAAAACACTGGCGTGTGGATGTCCGCAAATTTCCTACCACTTCCATCTGCAGCGTGCAGGCGCTTACGGAACGCCCCTTCTACGGGAACGCCTCGTCACTCAGAGGTAGTCCTCAGACAACTTTATTGTCTGGGTTACAGTTTAATACACGCACAAAACAAAGATCATGAACATAAAACGATAAAAAAACATTATAGTGCTGTTCATGATTGCGTTTGAGCAAATCAGTATAAAAGTGTTGTTTTAATGTTGAAGTAAAGATTGTAGGAGTGCAGGAAAACAAAAGCAAGTCATTTTGTTTGTTGCAAAGCTATTTCGGAACTACTTTGCAATACTGTTACAAACAGACCGTTAAGAGATTTTTTCCATGACTCCGTGTGTTAATGTTACGAACGATTGACAACTCGGGCGCAGCCGTTACACGCGACTCTTAAAAGGAGCCCTGTGTATTAAATAAACGTACTTCAACCAACGTTTAAGGATGTAAGGTTAACGTTAGTTGTCAACGTTAACAAAGTATCCGATTAACCCTTCATTAGTTACCTGTAGTAGTAACAAATCTATTTTTTATATATTTTATCCAAACAGGCTAATATTTACCAAATACACGACCTAACAAATAGCAGGCCTATAAAATAAATCAAAACATGGATTAAACTTAGTTAAGTGATTATTTGTGTTCTTATATTGCCATTAAATAATGCAGCTGTTATTAATTGCTTGTAGATTCATGCTACCATTAATGAATGATTTCTAAATAGTACAGCATGAGCTAAACTGAACAATACAGTACTTTAATGGTTCATCATTTCAATGAGGGTAGAGAATTGACTCAACCTTGAGTAGGGTCTAACTGGGCACCAAAATGGGAAAGAGAAAAAAAAACAGGAAGCTGAGGCTAGAAGGCAGGGAGGAAGTGGAACCACCACGGCGAGGCACGGCTGGTTAGAGGCAGGGAGGAACCACCACGGCGAGGCACGGAGGCTAGAGGCAGGGAGGAACCACCACGGCGAGGCACGGAGGCTAGAGGCAGGGAGGAACCACCACGGCGAGGCACGGAGGCTAGAGGCAGGGAGGAACCACCACGGCGAGGCACGGAGGCTAGAGGCAGGGAGGAACCACCACGGCGAGGCATGGCTGGTTAGGGTGGTGAAGTGCATGGTCAGCAAAAAAGTGATCTTTCACTCGCAAGGCAGATTTTTAATCTTTTATTCAGCCACTCTCAGGTGGAGGCGATTAGCTGCACGACTTGATGGCTGGTGACGCCCCTCCATCTGCTGATCAAATGCTAGACAGACAGACAGACACTACTAGACCAGGGGTCGTACGCGCACGCACGCACACACGCACACACGCACACACAGAGCAAATCTCTTTTCAAGTATTATAGCGCAAAGTGCTTCAGCAAACAAACAAAACAGAATTATTTACAGTGAATGGATAACAATATACAAAAACAATAGAGAGTGGACTTTTCGAGTACTATAGCACAACGTGCTTCAGATTTATTTAGTGAATGGATAACAATATACAACATAAAAATAATCAGAACATAGTAAGCTATTATTATTATAAAGATTGTATATTGTCGGTGGCAGTGTAGTATAATGGTTAAGAAGCTGGACTTGTAACTGAAAGGTTGCAGTCGATTCCCATGTAGGACACTGCCATTGTACCCTTGAGCAAGGTACTTAACCTGAATTGCTTCAGTATACAGGTGCAGCTCAAAAAATTAGAATATCGTGAGAAAGTTCAATATTTTTTGTCACTCATTTCAGAAAGTGAAACTCATATATTATATAGTTTCATTACACATAGAGTGAAATATTTCAAGCCTTTATTTCTTGTAATTTTGATGATTATGGCTTCCAGCTAATGAAACCCAAAATTCAGTGTCTCAGAAAATTAGAATCTCTTTATGTGCGTTTTAAGGTTTTTTTTATTCAAACGCAAATTGCAAAAACAGCAGGTGGTTTGGATTTGCCCTGATTGGAGCACCTTTAAAGTATAAGAATGGCTGGGGGCTGCAGGAAGGTTGGTGGTTGTAGAGAAGCTTGGGTTTGCAGGACAGCTGGAAGTTGAAGGCAAGGTCATTGTGAAGGGGCTTGGGGTTGCAGGACAGCTGGAAGTTGAAGGCAAGGTTATTGTGAAGGGGCTTGGGTTTGCGGGACAGCTGGAAGTTGATGGCAAGGTCATTGTGAAGGGGCTTGGGGTTGCAGGACAGCTGGAAGTTGAAGGCAAGGTTATTGTGAAGGGGCTTGGGTTTGCGGGACAGCTGGAAGTTGATGGCAAGGTTATTGTGAAGGGGCTTGGGGTTGCAGGCAGGTTGATGGTTGGAGGCAAGGGGAAATAACAGCAGTGGTAGTGGCTGCTGCCCACACAGCTTAGACTGCACTTGTATATGGAAATGATGAGCTAGTTAAGCAGGTGACAGAAGTCAAATATATAGGTCTTATAACCCTAACCCTAACCCTAACCCAATTTAAATTTGAGAAGCATGTTAAAAACCTGAGTAGAATTGTAAAAGTCAACTTGTACTCATTTAGACTAATCAGAAACTGTTTGTCATTTGATACAGCCAATTTATATATGCACTCGATGATTCTTACCCGTCTTAGCTACTGTGTTATCTCTAGGTCTCAAACAAGCCCCTTGATCAAACCATTAGAAAAGCTCTATAATCGTGCAATAGAAATACTGGATAAGAAGCCAATAATATTTTACCTCTGTCATGTTCTAAAAAAACTGATTGTTTTAGGTTTTGTCAATTTGCTTAAATTTGCTGATGCCAAACTCATTTTTAAATGCCTACATGATATGGCTCCACCGTCTCATAGTGTCATTGTGAAATCTTTGCAGGAGTCTGGTCTTACCACTAGGGGCGCAACTATGGGGAATTGTAAAGTTCCGTTTCGAAAAACATCTTTTGGCCAGACAGTATTTTCTATTAAAGAAGTCAACATTTGTAATTCTTTACCTGCGCAGTCTAAATCTGACCATAATTTAGAGCATTTTAAGTCTTAACTGAAGTAATTTTTTTAAATGCACTCAATCGTGTAATCACATGCGATTATGCTTCATCTGATTTTCATTTATTTGTTATGATACTTTCATTTAAAATGTATAATGTTGTAGTATTTGTATTTCTGATTTTATAATGTATGTGTTAAAGGCTATATGTGTGTGTTTGAAAGGCCCATCTAGGGACAAGCATTGCAAATTAGCATATGCTATAAATGCTGTGATACATTGCATTGGATTTTGTTCTACAGTAATATATGTTTGAATGTATCTGTCCCTATCAAACAAACATTAAAATAATTTTTAAAATTTTTTTAAACTGTCCATTTTGGGCTTAGGGCAAAATATTTATCTTTTCTTTCTGTTTTTTTGCTCTCCAGATGCCCCCTTTCCTGTCAATACAGGGCTGTTCCCATGGAACAGTAGCACAAGTGAAGGTTTACACATTCAAGTTCACGATGTCGCAGAGTAAAAAGTTGACATTATCGGAAAATACAAGAGATTTCAACAGAATCTAAAGAAAGTATGCCCAGCGCATGGCTCACTTACTGTAAAGGGAGGAACAACTTATCACAGCCCCCTACTGGTACTGTATATCTCCTCTGGTGAACCGTAAGCTGAATGGGTTGCGATCCTTCAATTAACCACCTTCTGTTTCCATGGGGACATGGGGCACACCGGAGTTTCTGGCTCATGGGGGACTGACAGTTTGATATATCAGCAAAATTCATTCACAAATAATTGGGCATGGGGGGAAAGCAGGCTCATCAAACGACTGGCTGTCGGAATGATGACGTCCTCGACCTGAATGCGTTCTGGTTTCATAGGGCAAGGTACACAGAATTGACAGTTAGGTACGGCAAGGAGGATTCTGTGTGCTAAGACGGCATTGCTGTCCCTGCTTCTGTTGACATTTAGTGATAGAAACCAATCCATATTGAGTGCTAGACCTCATACGGGTGTGTACTCAATAAGGGCGAGACGATTTTGACAGCTAATTGAGTCTGTTAATGCAGATTTCACTACAGATACGCTTTAGAAAATTTGAGCTCTAAACATTATCATGGAACACCTCGCTTAGGGTGGATTTCCTGTTGAAGAGGAACGTTGTCATGGTTTCTCTAATGGGTGTTTCGTTCCAGGCATCCTCCAAACCGGGACCATGTTAGGCAAGCAGGGGAGGCAATGGAAGTCCATGTGCAAAGGGTTGGTCCTGGGTACGCTCCTCACCAGCTGTATGATCCTGGTCTACTGCCTGTCTGCTCCCCAGGTCCAAATCAACGTGCCGGAGTAAGTCTGAAATCACACAATCATGAGAAACTCTTTAAACTGAAAGAATGTAACAATTCATCATTAGACCTAATTGAATTACATTCATCTGCCTTTGCCTATATTGTATGTTTCTATATTAAAATGTATAACCTATATACAGTATGTATACATAAATGAATTTGATAATAGTTAATATTTTTATTTACAGGGTCCCAGTGCCCTACTCTTGTGCACACCGCCCGGCACGGGCACGGGCACACGGTAAGCCAGTGTCAAACAGCTCCCAGAATGCAGCGGGGCAGGCGGGGACGTGCACAGCAAAGGTGGACATTATGTTCATGAAGACCCACAAGACGGCCAGCAGCACTTTCATCAACATCCTCTTCCGCTTCGGGGAGAAGAACCGGCTCAAGTTCGCCTTCCCCGACAGCCGCAACGACTTCTTCTACCCCTCTTCCTTCCAGCGGTCACAGGTGAAGGACTACCGACCCGGCATGTGCTTCAACATCATGTGCAACCACCTGCGCTTCAACGAGGCTGAGGTGGTCAAGCTGCTGCCAGCCGACACCACCTACATTACCATCCTGCGTGACCCCGCAGAGCTCTTCGAGTCCTCCTTCCACTATTTCGGCCGCCTGGCGCCCTTCACCTGGAAGATCTCCGGCGAGGACAAGCTGTCCGACTTCCTGCAGGACCCAATGCGCTACTTTGACCCGGAAGGCTACAACTCGTTCTACCTCAAGAACCTGCTGTTCTTCGACTTTGGCTATGACAACACCCTGGAGCCGGGCGACCCACGGGTAGACGAGAGCATTCAGGCCATAGGGCGGCGCTTCCAGCTGGTCATGTTAGTGGAACACTTTGAAGAGTCTCTCATCTTGCTCAAGGACGCCCTCTGCTGGGAGATGGATGATCTGCTCTTCTTCAAGCTCAATGCCCGCAAGGACTCCACCGTCTCCAAGCTGACGCCCGAGCTGAAGGCCAGGGCGCTGGAGTGGAACGGGGTGGACTGGAAGCTCTACCAGCACTTCAACGCCACCTTCTGGCAGAGGGTGGAGGCGTACGGCAGGGAGCGTATGGCCAGCGACGTAAAGGAGCTCCGCAGGAGGAACGAGGAGATGGCCGCCGTCTGCATCGAAGGCGGACAGGCTGTGGATGCCGGCAGCATCCAGGAGACGGCCATGCAGCCCTGGCAGCCGATCGGGGAGAAGTCCATAATGGGCTACAACCTTAAGAAGAACATCGACAAGAGACATCGCAAACTGTGCCGTAAGATGCTCACCCCGGAGATCCAGTATCTGACAGAGCTGGGGGTCAACCTGTGGATAACCAAACTCTGGGGGCGGGTCAGGGATATCATCAACTGGTAGCCACGTGCCACGTGCCAAGGACCAAGCAAGAGCGATATGTAAGAACCAGGAAGGAAGCGCAGACTGATGGGAATAAGGACTAATCTCATTGGTTGATTTCCAGCAAAGAGCCTTTTAAGTGCTTCGGCTTTAGAATAGGCTAAAGCTGGGCTAGCACAAGGGCCATTGGGGACATTCGTGGTTTTAAATCCGCCATTAAATCCGCACTGAATTTTATTTGGAACAGACTCTTTCATTGTGGGCCTTAGAGCGCTTTATTATCTTCTCAGTATTGTACTGCCTCATCCCCACTGAACAATGCTGTCTGCACAATGGCCTTTATAAAATAGGTGCTAGGGAAACAGCAGAGAACACTCACTGTTATTCCAAAATGAGCTCTTTCTTTATGTTCTCAAAATTAGAATGTGATCTCACATTGCATGTGTCTCTTACCATTTATTTTTATCTGGCGTATAAAGCGCTGGTGTTTTTTTTATAGAGGCATTATGTGACAGAAGAAAATGATGACTGGTCAGTCCATTTTTTCCTTTTTCATACCATCCTTTTATAGTCTCTACGCATTGCACAGAGTTTGACCATTCAAGCATGTAATTGATGTTTTGATTGAATTACTGAATAAATATTTAGCTTACAAAAGTAGCCTACAAAACCACTCAGTTATGATCCACTCAGTTTATAGACCATGTCTCTTATCGTTTTCATTTCACCTGACCATGAGTTGCCCACTAATCTGTGTGAACAAGTCATGCAGACCCCCACTGATGCTTAGGAGAAAATATTACCTTTACATTCACATGCCTCTGATGTGCCCTTTCAAAATAAAGGTGCATATATGCAAACGGAGTAACTTTCAAAAGTAAAAAAGCAAATAAAGAGTTATTTTGAAAAAGAAAGTGTGATTTTTTTATCCTCATATTTTCCACCATATTTTCAAGAGGGCTGTCATGAGGCAATTTGAGAAGCCCGGGGTTTCAAGTACAAATATGACAATGGGAATAAAACAATATAAACGGCAGTTTACAGTTTGTCGATGTATTATTCCCCACTACTTTGTCACCAACATTCCATCATCGCTTGTCTTTGATATTGAACGATATCCCTCCAAAAATGTATGAACACATAAATGATAATTTAATGCATTGCAGAAGTGAATGAATTTGCCAAAGATAACTGATTTATGGGAGATGAGAATGTTAGTAGATGTAAAAAATTGTACCTTGCTGTTTCTTACCAGTAGGGGTGACTGGGGAGAGTTGCAATTATTTAGCATTTCTCTCAATTACTCTCAATGACTCAGAGATTATTTGGACTAGACCAGGGGTAGGCAACCCTGGTCCTAGAGAGCCGCAGAGTCTGCTGGTTTTTGTTTTCACCTTAAACACAGCAACTAATTAGACCAAAGAAACCAGGTGAGGTGAGTTAACTGTGTAATCAACTGCTTTAATTGATCAATTAAGTGGTGAGTAACAACAAAAACCAGCAGACCCTGCGGCTCTCTAGGACCAGGGTTGCCTACCCCTGGACTAGACTAACCAAAGTTTAATATATAAAATTTACATATGTCTACTAATTACCCAAACCTATACCTATATGTTTAAAGATGATCACATTTGACATGTAGTTCATCAACATTTATTTTAATGGAAGTCGTCAGATGTTGAACTGTCCCCAAGCCAAGGGAGAGTTGCAACTTGTAAAAGACACACTATAATGCACTTTCAAAGATGTCCACAAGAGGGCACCAGATCAAGGGCGCTGACCCATGTACTGTAGTTCATATCTATATTTTCCTCAAGGACCCATAAAGTCCACCATATTGGATTTTCCGCTAATTAGCATTTTTTGTACAACACTTACAATGCTACTCCTAGTGAATTTGACGGATTTGCACGAAATTTGTATACACCCTCCTTAGACCATGCATAAAAGTTGTATGCAGAATTTTGATATTTTAAAAGAAAGATAACTTTCTGTCAAACGGTTTTGGAATTATTAGCATTTTTGTAATAAGCCACGCCCACTGAAAATTCATTGGCTTGTCATTCGGCCATTTTTTGACTGAGGCCTCAGAAAAAGTACATGAGATGAATCCACATACCAAGTTTCGTGCAAATTGCTCAGATTTTGTAGGAGTAGCATTTTAAGTGTTTTACAAAAAATGCGAACTGTCCCTAACAGTTGCTACATTAGAAAACCTCAAGTGCTAGCTCAACACGATGACATTGACACATGCTAATCATCTCACATAGAAATAAACAAAACAATGATTCAAACTAAGTAAATTTTGATTAATTCATACAAAAGGTCAGGACAGTCTGACAAAAATATAGCTTGTGAACAAAATTACTTTCATACCTCCAAAACAAGTTTTTGTCAATAAATGTAGAAGCAAATGTTGAATTTGGCTCCTTTCTTTCTGATTTCTTTACTCCATGTGTAGTATGGTGTCATCATTCTAGCATGTTTCGGATTGGAGGAATAAGATACTGTTGCAACTGTCCCCAGTCACCCCTACTATGTTACAATGAAGGATAGGTTGTAATACATAACATAAAGATATAAAAAAAAACATGGAATGCACTTTAAATGGTGAACTCAAATCATTAGATTCGGCAGGCGAAACAGGTCACGTCCACCCTTTTTCCAGTTTTTGGTTTAAACACTAGAGGGCAGCTCTGAGTAATATAATGTAGGGAGAACACATTTCCAGAAATTAATAAAGGTAGTTTCATCATGAAACAATCTCACTTGTTAGAATAATTATGAGTAGCTGCATCCCAAACATGCATCAGTGCTTGGGATGTAACTGAAAACATTTCTCATAAAGTTTCTCATAAGAGATAGAACAAACAATATTGTCTCAAATGCACTCTGAAAAGGTTTTTATTTGCAGGACATTTCTCTACCCTTGCCTGACTGGACATAGAGAGGCATTATGTAAAACAAAACTTGTTTGGTTCTTTTAGAAATAATAGTCTTGCCTGGGTGCCAATAAAATGCGCCAAAAAAAAAAACGGAATAGAGGTGTCAGTGCTGCATTGCAGGAATGTTCAAATTTATAACTGTTTGCTCAGTTTCTTAACCAATAATTTTTACATCACTATTTTTGGTTCACATACGCGTGCGTGTGAGGTTTTTCAATAAGCTTATATTCTTGCTCGCGTCTTTGTAAAATCAAACTCGTATCCTATCAAGCGCCTATCAGAGGCAAGTACGGGTTGGTTGCGATTAGCAAAACAACCTGCTCAGTCGGCGCAGTGATTTGTTTAGATTACAATCCCATAATGCAACGCGCTAAAGCATGGGAAATGTTCATGGGAAATGATGTTTTATTTGTACCAAATGACCTCAGGAAACGTTGATAACAACAGACACTTTGACATGGACTTAACATTACATTAGTTGAAAAGGGCCTTAGAGGGATGTGGATACGGCTCCAGAACAAGACCAACTATGCTATGCTATGTTTAGACAATTACCAGATGAAGTCTTGAAAATTATATTAAACCTGTTTAATAAGATATGGAGAGAAGGTATAATGCCTGGCAGTTGGAAAAGTGCTCTGATATTATCTTTTAGTAAGTCTGGTAAAGACCCAGCTAATGCAGGAAACTACAGGCCTATAGCGTTAACATCCCACTTGTGTAAATGAATGGAAAAGATCATTGTTCATAGATTTTTATATTATTTAGAACAAAGAGGATTGCTAAGCAAATACAGTTGAAGTCGGAAGTTTACATACCCTTAGGTTGAAGTCATTAAAACTAATTTTTAACCACTCCACAGATTTCATGTTAGCAAACTATAGTGTTGACAAGTCAGTTAGGACATCTACTTTGTTTTTCCAACAATTGTTTACAGACAGATTATTTCACTTTTAATTCACTATATCACAATTCCAGTGGGTCAGAAGTTTACATACACTCAGTTGACTGTGCCTTTAAATTTTTTATTAAAATATTTGGTCGCATATCCTTTGCATGCCATGACTTCCTCATGTTTGTGACCCAATAACATCAAAAGACTCTTGATATCTTATTTTCAGGTACTCTTACAAGCGATACAAAATGTCTCTGCATTTGAATGGATCTCTATAGGAATTGGGGGGTGGGACTAGATTTAGCTGTAAATTACACTGGAACAGTATGGAACACATGGTTGGCTAAATGGCTGACGTATCAAACAAGCCTCAAACCATCACTTTGCTGCCAGCAATACAGTAGATATGGATGGATAACTTGAAGGGTTTCTTCTCCTGACTTATTTTTCCATAGAGTTCAATAGAAAACTTTGTCAGGAGAAACAACCCTTAAAGCGATCCATCCATATCTACTGCATATCTGGCAGCAGAGTGATGGTTTGAGGCTCGTTTGATACGTCAGATCCTTGATGACTTACAGCCATTTTACCAATCATGTATTCCATACTGTTCCAGCATAATTTACAGCTAAATCTAGTTCCACCCCCAAATTCCCACAGAGATTAATTCAAATGCAGAGACGTTATCGTATCGCTTGGATTGAGATTGAGAGAATGGAAATTAATGTGTAATGTACAATTGTGTTGGGTTCCTGCTCATGTTGGTGTAGGGTAATGAAAAAGCAGACGAGATTGCAAAGAGAGTGTTGAAATTAAATGATTAATAATTAATTAAAATAAATTAATTAAAATAATTAAAGGTGAGGCCAAATTGTTAATAAGAAAGGCAATGAGGGGGATTTGTGGCAGAAGAATTGGGACACAGATATCAAAGGGAGACAATATTACAGCATACAGAAATCAATTAAGGTGAAGGCTTTCAAAGGGAAGTGCAGAAGCGAGGAAGTGTTTTTTTTTAGATCAAAATTTGGACATACTGGACTAAAATCAACTTTTGATTTAATGGCAAAGTGCATATCAGATACATGTGATGTTTGTGATGTTCCTGAAATGTTGAGCATGTCATTATGAGGTGTAGTAAATATAATTCAGAGAGGAACATCTTGCATGATAAGATATATGAGCTAGGACGGGGATGGAACTTGGAAAGGTTTTTAAGGATGGGTGAGAAAATTAGGGAGTGCTGCAAGGCTCTCATTAGTTTTCTTAAAGACACAGGATTATATCGTAAAATAACCTGAAGTACGTTAAGCCCTGATGTTACACACTCCGGTACAGTAGGTGGCGGTATGGACCTATATACGGTTTTTACGATCCACAATTAAATCATAGAAGAAGAACAACCGCCACTGAACTACAACATCCAGCAATCCTTGATGCACGGGGCGTGGATGAGGGCTGTGATGGTTTTGTTTTGCTGGGGCGATCTACGCAGAATTTTCTTCTCTCATTTTGTAGTGTTCAGAATCATCAGCGATGTAGGCAGTCTGTCTCTATCCTATAAGTATTTTTTTATTTTGTAGTATTGCTTTGTAAAACGGGTTGGATAGTTCGCGGTTCAGAATCAGATTTTATTTGTCACTTCCATAATACGCTTTCTAGTTACTGGTTTCAAGCCAACAGTTGGCTAGCTTGCTAGCTAGCTAGCGATAGCTAGTTGGCTAAGTTAGCTTAGTCTGTCACCAACTCCAAATGCTGTAGACTAGTAGCTCGCTCGCTACCGGCAAGTTTGTTCTCTCAAAAACGTAACTTAGCGAGGAAGCTTGCTCGTTTACCTACGTTTTCCATCTTGCCAGAGCATACCAGATATATTTATTGTGCATTCCGTATCCTGTTATGCTGGACCTGTATGTCATGGTTTCCTGGAACCATGTCTTGTAAATCCAAAGTTGCCCCGAGTGTTGACTTTGACCACAGCTGTTCGGACAGTGTTGAGTACCTAACACTAAACTTTGGTCCTTTCGAAACTGTCCATCGCTGGAGACGACTTCCACCGTGTGACGAATTTGTGGGTGCAAGGTAAAGAGCGAACGTTAACTACATCGATCAATTGTTAAATGGCTAACATGATCAATCTGCGACCTAAAACATGCCCATTACTGTCGCAATTGAAAGCCTGATAGTGTTTAATATTGCAGACGGAGTAAACACACCGTCGTGGCTTATAGGGATGCGATTTATGTGTTCGGGGGAGACAATGGGTGAGTATTTTTTTTGTGTTCTCTCGGTTGCTCGAAAATACTACTCTTCTGTTTGTCGGGCATTAATTAATTTTGACCATTGATTGACACAGGAAGAACATGTTGAACGATTTGTTGCGTTTCGACGTGAAAGACTGCTCCTGGTGCAGGTATGTAGCTCATTACAGTAGGATAGTCTTAAAGCCGTGTTGTACATGTGTAAGCCAGATATCATTCGCTTCTTCGCTGCCTTCTTTTCATCCTTTCAGGGCTTTTACAACCGGCACACCCCCTGCGCCCAGGTACCATCATTCTGCTGTGGTTTACGGGAGCAGCATGTTCGTTTTTGGTGAGTCTGTCAGAGTTTTTAGAAGGTATGCTGTGAGATTTTAAAAAGCGTTTCCCTCCCGGTCAGCCAGGGTGTAATATTTCTTGCTTCATTTTCTTCAGGTGGCTACACGGGGGACATCTACTCCAACTCCAATCTGAAGAACAAAAACGACTTGTTTGAGTACAAATTTGCGACTGGCCAATGGGCTGAGTGGAAAGTGGAAGGCAGGTAATGTGCACAATGTTATTGCACCTTGCAGACACGCCCCTCCTAAATCATTGCAGATACCTGCACTACATCCTTTTAATTTTCTTCAACAAAATCAGGGCAGTAGGTTTAAAAAATAATTATATAAAATTTCTGTTCATGTGATGTTAGTTTAGTCAGTCTTCAATTTCCTTTGAGCAATCAACATGTCCGTCCTAAGTCCACCACCCCTGGAATCGACACTCCACTCTCCCTAGCCCCTACCACAGTTGTTTTTTGAATATAAATGTTCTAGGTTGCCAGTGGCCAGATCAGCACATGGAGCCACAGTCTACAACGATAAGCTTTGGATTTTTGCTGGATATGATGGAAATGCCAGGTGAGTTTCATATTTCATTAAAAGAAAAATTGCTCTGAGGCTTAAGTTGGGATGAACTGTCCTTAAAGTAGATGAAAAAATGACTTTTGTCTGAACTAGTAAAAGCCATGATTGTGAGAGGTGACTGATGTGTCTGTCCACAGGTTAAATGACATGTGGACCATCAGCCTTCAGGACCGTGAGCAAGCATGCTGGGAAGAGGTTTGACTTTATTTATTATTTTTCTTAAAAGGTGGAATTGCTCCTTTACGCTGCTGCTCGTCTCAGATAATCAGTTACATTTTTGACGTATGTAATAGCATAAATGCACAAATAAGAGCGATATGGAATGTTCTGGGTCAATAGATTTGGTTGTGTAAGGAGACATGCTCTGACTATGCATTTTCATTGAATCCACTTAGGTATGATTAGAGCCATCCTTGGAAACTCAAGCAGAGCTCCGGTATGGTGGTGGGAGGGGCTCGTAACTCTGTCCTTCTGTGCCCCCCTGCCTCATAGATTGAGCAGAGTGGAGAGATTCCGCCATCCTGCTGTAACTTCCCCGTGGCCGTCTGCCGCGACAAGATGTTTGTGTTTTCTGGGCAAAGTGGCGCCAAGATCACCAACAACCTCTTCCAGTTTCAGTTCAAGGGTAACATGTAAGCGCACCAGGGCAGCGCTGCGTACCATTAGCAGCTGAGACAGAAGGGATAAGCAGCGTTTGTCTGAATTTGTGTTCAGTGGAAATTTGGTGAAACAGCCCTGCTGAGTCATAAATGAACCAGTCTCTGTTTCACCAAAGCCTCATACGCACACGGGTGTGTGGACCTGTAGAATATTTGTATCTGGCGCCGATATGAGTCGTAATATTCACGCTAATCTTCATGACTTGTTCCAGCAGTCAGCAACTGGCCGATAAAAAAATTCTTTTTTCCCCCTCTCCATTCACACCCATAGCATGGCGAAACAGGGCTCAAAAGCGCACTTTTAGAACATAAACTAAAGCAAACAATGCAGATTATGCCAATATATAAAATCACGACATCCAGTACCGAACGCTTGAAACTTCTGAAACAAATTTTGATTGATTTGATTTTGAAGAACTATTTTCTGAGAACTAGCAACTGCTGCTAACTTCTTTGCTAACTTGCTCGGTTGGAAAAAAATTTGAATGTCATGAATGGAGCTTTATCGTTTCAAACTTTCGGTACTGGATGTCGTGATTTTATATATCGGCATAATCCGCATTGTTGGCTTTAGTTTATGTACTAAAAGTGCGCTTTCGAGCCCTGTTTCGCCATGCTATGGGAGTGAATGGAGAGAAAAAAAGAAGTCATTTTTCGTCGGCCAGTTGCTGACTGCTGGAATAAGTCATGAAGATTAGCGTGAATATTACGACTCATATCGGCGCCAGGTAGCTATACAATATTATGTTCTAAAAAAGTACAGTATGCCTTTAATAGCTCATAATAAATTAAGTGGATTATTATTCAGCAGGGACAGGCGTATGATGCGAGTCATTTGAAAACGTCAGCGTAAGGCTCTTTAATTCGTTCCCCCGCCAGGTGGACCCGCATTCCTACGGAGCACCTCCTTCGCGGCTCCCCCCCGCCCCCCCAGCGACGCTACGGGCACACCATGGTGGCGTTCGACCGCCACCTCTACATTTTCGGTGGGGCAGCCGACAACACCCTGCCCAACGAGCTGCACTGCTACGACGTGGACTCCCAGACCTGGGAGGTCATTCAGCCCAGTCTGGACAGCGAGGTATGTGGGCGAGCCGCTGTGTGAGAGAAAGGCGCTATATAGGATGTGATGTCATACGGGCAATCCACGACTCCCTCTAAAGCAGGATCGCATATGATGGCAGTGGACAGAAAATGCACTAGAGTGAGTACTGCTTTCAAACGCACGCTCACATATGATTCATCATATTTCAGAGCTCGGGCAGAGTGTGGATTAGCATTGCATAAATTGGCTGGCTTGGAATCTTAACGATTGGTTGACATTTCCTGTTTCCATAGTTACAATGTGTTGGCTTTACGCGTTTGAGCGTGGATTACATTTTCAGTGGCGCTGACCCGACACATTCCCCCTTGGGGAAGTTTGCGTTGTAATTCTCCGGTTTAGCAGTAGAGGGAGTCGGGAGCGATGAGGAGCCGGTTTATACTGGTTGATATGGCATGTTTCATTGACGTGTATCTGTTTTTAAGTCTTGCTGCTCTCTGCCTTCCAGGATGCCCTTGGAAACGAGTTGACTTCATCACAAGGGTTTATCCTGGTAAAATAACTTTAATCAACTAGAAACTGACTTTCAAAACTTGTCCTTTTTTGGCTGTCTGCTTGGTGTGTTTTTAAAAAAAATGAATACATTTGCAGTAACATTTCATTTTTGATATTATGAAGTCATTTAAGATAGTCTTCAGCTCCTTCTAACCTACAGTAAATTATCAGTATACTTTCATGAGTACAAACAGGGTTCAGTTGTAAGCAGTGAGCACCTGTATTAATCATTAGAAACCTATTCATAGGCAAGTTCAAAGCACCTGATGCAAGACAAACTATACATGCTGCAGACATAACAGGTAAAGCCCCTTCTGGTCTAACATGGCCCCTCACTGAGGCTTTCTGGGTAGTGAAACTTGTGAACCTAATTGCAGGTCCTCTGGTGTTTCACAGGTATAATGAAAAAATAAAGCTTAGTCATTAAAGTAATGACCCCAAACTACAGTTAGCAGGTATCAATACATTTACTGTACGATGCATCCAAAAACTTCCTAGTTAATTTATGGATACCTAGGTCCCGAACTTGTAAGAGCGGGAACCATAAATGTGTGAAGGATATATTCCCCTGTTCAGCTCAGTCTCTCTCTCTCTATCTGTCTCTCTCTCTCTGTCTCTCTGTCTCTCTCTCTCTCACAGATGCCCAGCGGACGGCTCTTTCACGCCGCGGCGGTAATTCACGATGCCATGTACATCTTTGGAGGGACCGTGGACAATAACGTCCGCAGCGGGGAAATGTACAGGTTCCAAGTGAGTTTTAATGTTGTTCAAGGCACAATAAAATCTGTTTAAATAAGTAATAAAAAACACAACTGTATATTGTCTCATGCATATATCCCTTCAACAAAGTGAACTACAGGAACAAACATACAGGAATACACACACACACATGCACACACACACACGTAAACAAATGTAAAAGTGAAATATGGGGGCTTTTAAAGCAAAGACCACACTACTAAACCTTTCAAAGTGCACTGTACCCAAATGTGCCAAGTGAGCAAACTCGCATTGTGAACCTTTTCCCTTAACCTCTGAGTGAACTGATTGAAATATTTTGTCTTTTTATGGATCTGTCTCTTTCCTGCAGTTCTCGTGCTACCCGCAATGTACGCTTCATGAAGACTACGGCAAACTGTGGGAGAACCGGCAGTTCTGTGACGTGGAATTCATCCTGGGGGAGGTCAGTCCGTACTGAATTTGGTGTTTTGTACGGTGTATTCGACTCACGCGGTAGTGTTCGTACGGTGCATTCTACTCACGCGGTAGTGTTTGTACGGTGTGTTCGACTCACGTGGTAGTGTTCGTACGGTGTATTCGACTCAACGCGGTAGTGTTCGTACGGTGTATTCGACTCACGCGGTAGTGTTCGTACGGTGTGTTCGACTCACGCGGTAGTGTTCGTACGGTGTATCCGACTCACGCGGTAGTGTTCGTACGGTGTATTCGACTCACGCGGTAGTGTTCGTACGGTGTGTTCGACTAACGCGGTAGTGTTCGTACGGTGTATTCGACTCACGCGGTAGTGTTCGTACGGTGTATTCGACTCACGCGGTAGTGTTCGTACGGTGTGTTCGACTCACGCGGTAGTGTTCGTACGGTGTATTCGACTCACGCGGTAGTGTTCGTACGGTGTATTCGACTCACGCGGTAGTGTTCGTACGGTGTATTCGACTCACGCGGTAGTGTTCGTACGGTGTATTCGACTCACGCGGTAGTGTTCGTACGGTGTATTCCACTCACGCGGTAGTGTTCGTACGGTGTCTTCGACTCACGCGGTAGTGTTCGTACGGTGTATTCGTCAGACGCAGTAGTGTTCGTACGGTGTATTCGACTCATGCGGTAGTGTTCGTACGGTGTGTTCGTCTCACGTGGTAATGTCCGTACGGTGTGTTCGTCTTACGCGATAGTGTTCGTACGGTGTGTTCGTCTCAGAAATGCCAGGTGACCCTGACTCTGTCTGTCTGTCTGTCTGTCTGTCTGTCTGTCCTGAGCTCAGAGGGAGGAGCGAGTGCTGGGCCACATTGCCATAGTGACGGCCCGGTGCCGGTGGCTGAGGAAGAAGATATTGCAGGCGAGAGAGCGACAGAAGCAGGTCAGCAGAGTGTCCAATACAAACACGACTTCAAACACTGGTTTAAAACGCATTGAGTCCAGCACAAATTGGCCTCTCAGTACATTCTCACATTTGAATGTAGTCCAGGAGAACTGCCCTTTTAAAAAGCAACTGACAAAACACTTCTGGGTCTCACATAGTAAATGGAAGACCACGTGTCCTTTCCTCCACAGAGGAGAGACTAGCTAGAGTCTTTACCATTTTTCACAAAAAGCTTTGACATTTTATCTTGAACCGCTTAGTGTTGATACAGCTTGCAGGTCTCAACTGAATAGACAGACATTATTATCAAAGCTTCAGTAGGTGACTCCTAGTGTAGGACCCAAATTCTGCTGGTTTTTGATTGGATTTTCAATTAGCCACCAGACAGTGGAGTTGGCATCCTATCCAAATGATCAATAAAGCACTTAAGAGCCAAGGAAGAAAATAACTAATACGTAAATGTAATATTAACAGTCTCTATGGCTTTCCCAGCCCTGGGTTGGGCATTAGCAAGGACATTAGCCATCTAGCCATTCAGTACCGCAATTTAATTTCAGTCCATTTCCTGAAGGGAACTGAAACGTAATTGACTCCAGCAGTGACTTTGTGTCGCGGGGTGATGATGCAATGCCTCTCGTCCAATCCCTGTGCAGAGGAGTAAGCAGGAGGACGGGGAGGAGAGTGAGGAGGGAGCGGCCGGCGGTCAGAAGGAGGTTCCCACGGCGACCAGGCCCTCCGGGTCCCAGCCCATGTTGGAGGTCAGCATTCGGGAGGCGGAGGCCCAGCCCTTCGAGGTGCTGATGCAGTTCCTGTACACGGACAAAATCCAGTACCCCCGCAAAGGTCAGACCCCATCTCGTCTGCCTGCTCTGCGGTGTTTTCATAACTCACTCAGGACAGAGGTGCTTTTACACCTAGACATTTATTAAACGCTCTTACCCAGAGAAACTTCTAAAACAACACACTTAAAGGTTTACATAACAAGCAGATATGACACAATCGATAGAAGTAAAGCAGCACTGATGGTAGTACAGTGGTCTTTACTTTGTTTAATTCTGGCCATCATGATGTGGAATATGGCTTGCTTGCTCTTGCTGGTTGAAACCATTGGTTTAGGTCAGGGGTGGCCAATTCCAGGCCTCGCGAGCCGGTGTGTATGCAGGTTTTTACTGCCACCAGTTACCACGGTTCAATCAGCTAATTAGTCATACACACAATCACCGATTCACTTGTAAATTACAGAACGATAAAATGCTACAATACACGCATTGACGCATACCGGCACAAGAACATTCATCAGCTGCTTTTCATATCGCGGATATGTAGATTAAAATATCAGATCGTGTAAACGATTGGGCTAATTAAATAATTGTTAACTGGCGGCAGCAAAAACCTGCATACACACCGGCCCGCGAGGCCTGGAATTGGCCACCCCTGGTTTAGGTCATGGATGTTCAAATCTGGACCTCAAATTCAAATCTGGCCCTGGTTTTTTTTTCTCCCAGGTAATTAACTGAACAATTAGTGCTACTGATTGGCCAGACTGTCTTCACACCTGACTCCCAGGTAAAGGGAGGGTTCTCGGACCTCAAGGACCGTTATTTGAATACCAGGGGTTTAGGTTTTTCAAATTTAACAGTGGAATTTGCTCCTACCCTAGGACACACCCAAGGGTGTTCAGGTTTTTGTTGTAACCCAGCACTTAATCAATGAATGCAGTAATGTGTCTTACCTGGTTTCTTGGACCGGAATTGATTGCAGATTTTAAGGTGGAAAGTAAAACCACTATGCAGCTTTTAAAGGGCAAGACTGAATTCCGCATGGTCAATCCTCTGGGAGTGTTTTTACGAATGCCCCTTCATGTCTGTGTGGACACAGGTCACGTTCAGGATGTCCTCCTTATCATGGACGTCTATAAGCTTGCTCTGAGTTTTAAGCTCTCACGCCTGGAGCAGCTGTGTGTGCAGTACATCGAGGCGTCGGTGGACCTGCAGAACGTACTGAGCGTGTGCGAGAACGCCAGTAAGCTGCAGCTGGACCAGCTCAAGGTAACCCACCCACCCACCTTCTCAACGAGAGCGCAGCGGATTTCCATTTGCCGTTCATCCAAAGCTCTTCAGACAAACCTTCTCACGCATTCCTCTGTTCATTCCCAGGAGCACTGCCTGAACTTCGTGGTGAAGGAGACGCACTTTAATCAAGTGATAATGACCAAGGAGTTCGAGCACCTCTCCACCCAGCTCATCGTGGAAATCGTCCGGCGGAAACAGCAGCCACCGCCGAGGGTGTACTCGGACCAGCCCGTCGACATAGGTAAGTCTGATACTCTAGCACTACCTTGTGGCGTATATGTTCATTGAGCCTTTCACTTCCTGTTGCAAAGGGTCCTCTGGATTCAGTCGACCTTCTCTCTGCCCCTCAGGAACGTCCCTGGTGCAGGATATGAAGGCCTACCTGGAAGGGGCGGGCCTGGAGTTCTGTGACATCACCCTGCTTTTAGACGGACACCCTCGGCCCGCCCACCAAGCCATACTCGCCGCCCGATCCAGGTAAGATGGAAACTTCTGGATCTCTGATTGCTGACTGGCAACATCTTGGTTGGACCGCTCTCTCACTTGGGTTTGAGTTCGAGTCAACAGTGAACATCTTTGACTGAGAGGCATGTTCAGAGATGACAGGATAGTGGTGATCTCTCTATCTCTCTCTCTCTCTCTCCTGCAGCTACTTTGAGGCTATGTTCCGATCCTTCATGCCCGAGGATGGCCAGGTGAACATCTCCATCGGGGAGATGGTGCCCAGCAAGCAGGCCTTTGAGTCAATGCTACGCTACATCTACTATGGAGACGTCAACATGCCCCCAGAGGACTCTCTGTATCCTCTTTAATGCAGCAAAGCAGGCCTGAAAAGCCACCTGGTTCATTCATCTAATTTACAGAATATTACTTGACCCGTACCAGAATAAAATGTTCAATTTGCAATTAGCTTGATCTCTCACAGATCAAATTATATTTCTACAAAATAATGTTACATGAATGCTCATCTTGTTTGTTTCTAACTACGGGGAACATTTACGAACAATCTGAGACGCCGGGTGTCGAAATCAACTTTTTTGTGTGAAGCGACATGCAAAAAAACAAGTCCTGTGTACATCTGCACTGTATTCAGTCTGTACTCAGTGGTGATGACACGCTGAAGTGATGGGTTCAAGTGCAATGGTAGATGCAACGCAGCAAAACCCCTGGTTTAGTTAGTTTGTTTAGTCCATTTATTATTGATATATAGGTGGATTCATAAATTTTTTTATGGGTTTTGACATCCTTGACTCTTGACCAGTTACCTATTTGCAGCTCCGTATTACTATGGTTTCTCCAATAACAGGCTACAGGCCTACTGTAAGCAGAACCTGGAGATGAATGTTACAGTGGAGAACGTCCTACAGGTACACACACTGCTTTCACACAACTTCCAAGAGATTCAATGTGCAGTCGTACATTCACTCACAAAGTCTACGGAGCATGAAGTACCCGCTCTCACCCTAACCATATGCAACGCTTTATCGTGTGTGTTGGGTTCAAGGTTGGGATCAGCTCAGGAAATGTATTTGAATGGAGTTGAACGTGATGTGTGTTTGACTTGTTTCGAATGTGTCGCTTGGTCCAGATCCTCGAAGCGGCGGATAAGACCCAAGCCCTGGATATGAAGAAGCACTGTCTACACATAATCGTCCATCAGTTCATCAAGGTGGGTGGGCTGCTTTCTGGTGCCCTGTCCGTCTGCTGGCCCCTGTGTCACGGCTGAACCGAACGTCTCCTGGGGCCCCATGTGAGCTCTGACCTGATAGGACCACGGCCTCCCCGCCCCCCACAAGGGCTCTCATCTGTGGAGGCTTAACGTGCCCAGTCACACAAAACGGTGGTCTTAAGTGCAAGCGCTTCTGCGCCTACACAGGGCTCACTCTTATAGCCCTGATGCCAATCAGGACTTTGTCCTTTCTGAATACTCCCATGGGCAGGCGCTGCTCTATTTCTGCAAACTACATACTGTTCCGTGCTGGTTCACTTTTTTTCCCGTCGGTTTCCATTTTGGGTTGGGTTGGATTTGTGTTTGCTGGGAACGCTGGCTGCTTGTTTACGGTTTTTTGTTTTCTTGCCTCCCCCTCACCCCCCCCTCCCCCCCTCACCCCTCCCTCCCAAGGTGTCCAAGCTCCCCAACCTGAGGTCCCTGAGCCAACTGCTGCTACTGGACATCATCGAGTCTCTAGCCGCCCACATATCAGACAAACAGTGCGCCGAGATGGGCGCAGATATTTAGTAGGTCTCTCCACCCTGCCCGCATTCTCCACCTTTACTCCACCTGACACCGCCCCGGTCATTCCTAGCACACGCTCGGCGCGGTTCGCTCTCCCGCGCAGACGAGCGCACTAGCGCATGAGACGCCTCGTCCCTCCTGCCTTTGCTCAGTCTCGTTTGCTTGACGTTTGCACAGATTCCTCATCCCCCCTTTTACTTTATTGTTTTAATTTGGTGCCACATAACGTTCGCTATATCATACATAACACAAAACCAAACGGACTACGTACTCCCGTGTGTCACGTTACGTTGTGTTTATGACACGTTCGGGCGTACGCTTCCATATCATTTCCTTGAAAGCTTACGTCTTATACAGTGGTGAATTTTTCTTAAAATGAGAACGCATGTGATAATTTTTTTTTCTTATTAGGAATAAAATGTTATATCTCTTCATATGGGGAGACTGGTTGGCCTTTTAATGAGAGAACCTTTGAAGAAAATCACATTGCGGTGTCATACATTAAGATATATGGTCTTAACAAACAATTACTCTCGGAACTATTCCATTTTTGAGCCCGTTACCTTTGAACATACAAGTCACAACAAGTATTCTCCGTTATATGACTGTTCATTACTTCCTGTCATCAGGAATACTGTGTCTGTCTTGTTTAGCTTTGACATTATGAATAGCTCTTATACATCGGAATATTGAACTGTCCATTTTTCATCTCGCAAACCGTGTGTCATTGTAATAAAGTAATACGACGCAGCATAAAACCTCCTTTTTACGTGCTTTAGTAAGATGTGTATGATTGTATGTATGTATGTTTGTATACGATATACTGTGATGATTGTTAGCCCCGTGTATTACAGTATATGCCTTAATAAATTAGGAATATGGAATTCATCGCGCTGGCCTTGTGTGTTTAATGGCCAATGTACATCCCATACACGCACATGTGTGTACACACACACACACACACACACACACACACACACACAAACACAAACACAAACACACACACTTTCACTAGTGGATTAATACTTCCTCTTAAACCATCTTTGGTTAAATTTTGTGCATACAGTTTTTAAATAATCATTATAAAGGCAAACATTTCTCACTCAGCACACCATGAAATATGTTTGATGTCATGTAGAAAGTATCTTGGGTCCCATGCTCCACTGCTGTTTTTAATGTCCAGAGTCTCCAGACATTCAGCTGGGATTTTTTATAATGAGAAGGGGGAGATTTCATAACTTCAGGACCCTTAACGTTAAATATTATGTTCCTGCTGTCAAATAGAAAGTGGACTCTCCCGCTGCACGGATCTCCTCAGCTGAACCTGGAGGGGAACAGAGTGCTGGTATCCCGGGTGATTAATGATCTCTGCATACAGTGCACTGCAGCAGAAATACTGTAGGCAGAAAGGCATGAGAGGGTCGGAATGCAGAGGCGTGACGCTGCGAATACGGGGTTGAATGCTGCCCGTTATCGGCGGAGCCAAGCTCGCGGTCCGAGTCCGAGGCCCACCTCCCGCCGCTGGCTCTGGCCGACCTGCGCCTGACCTGAAACACAAGAGTAGAAGGGAAGAGTGGCATTGGGCTCCCGCACAATGGGCCTCATTCTCCAGGTCTCAGACGCTCCCCGTACACCCGTGCCAGCATCTGCAACTGGACTCCCAGAATGCCCGGGCAGAGGCGGCTGGCCCTCACCCTTTCCTTCGCCATACCCACACCCTAGTGAGTGGGCGTGTGGTCTGAAGAGCAGTGTGAGTGGAATCGAGCAGGGAAGGATGGAGCCACTGTGTGTGGAGCAGAAGGAGGAAGCGATCGGGACAGACAGAGTCCTCACGTTTGGCCTAGACCGCAACATAGAAAAGAATGGAATTTGAATCTTGATTCACTTTCCACACAGGCTTCGACAGCTTTCTATTCTCAGGTGGCCTCTGACACAGTCCACTGGCCTAGCTCTGGAATTTTCCCCTTCTGTTGTATCGTCTATCGTGTATATGAAAGAAACACAAGAATGCGATGCTTACAAAAATTTACTGATCAAAGCGAATCGTAGTTGAACCCCAACAACAGAGAACAGCATTTAATAGTTTAAAGAAAAAGATAGATATGCAGAACTGCAGGTCTGTTGGTTGTTCCTTGTTGAAGCACGGAAAGAGTTAAGTAGTTTAAAAAAAAGAACTATTTAAACGTTTTAAAGTGATTCATTCGGAAAAGAGAAATTTAGTCGTTACTCCAAATCGTCAATGACAAGGTACAGCCGTTTCACCATTTTAACCTTCAAATACTCGTCTGCAAGTTTGCCCAAAGTGTAATCTCATGTCACACTCAGTGCTTTGCCAAATAATAAATTGCCAAATAATGAGAGAGCAGACTGTCAAATCAAAATCAAATCATTCCCCATTTTTCTTTCACCTTTGCATTATTCTGCATCTGCATTGCATTTTCAAAAAAATTTCAATAAAAAAAGAAAGGTAGTTTGTGTTACATTACAAAATACACACATGCACCATAATTCATTGGACAATGACACATTATTTTGGTTCTGTACTCCAGCACTTTGAGATTGAAAGGATACAATGAGGTTGAAGTGCAGATTGTCACTGAACCGTTTAGAAATTATAGAACCTTTTGTACATAGTCCCCCCCCATACATAGTCCCCGATCCTCAAACCATCACTCTGCTGCCAGATATGCAGTAGATATGGATGGATCCAGAGTTGTGCCTAAGTCATTTTGAGCAAAGTCCAAGTCAAGTTCCAAGTCTTGCAGGGAAAGTCAGTCAAGTCTCAAGTCTTTTTTATCATTTAAGGTCACAATTTTTAAAATTCCATTAATTATTAGATTTTAAGGATGAAGGGTAGAGTAATTGTGATTATTGCACAGTAGAAGATAATGGGGCTTTAAATCAGTGAGGTACAATATTAATTTATAAACATTTAAAGACGTAGTTAAGACAAATTATGTAATATTTTTTTAAATTTGTTTTATTTGTTTCTGATTTTCCCCTTTTTCTCCCAATTTAGTAGCCAATTGAACCCCTATTCTAATTCAATTCCCCCCCGTGTAGCAACCGCTAGAGAACCACCGCTGCACAACCCCGTCAATCGGTATATTTAGGGAGGGCGCTACGTCCTCTACAGGGCGCAGTTCCTGACCGTGACACGCCCTGGGTTCTACTGTGCGCAGCGGTTCTCTCCGAGCCCCTCCCCCCACCCGGAAGCGACCGCCAATTGTCGCTTCCACAGGGCACCGGCCACGCTCGGCGATGGCAGGACCGGGGCGCGAACCCCGATCCTCGGAGTACAACTGCGCTGACTGAAAGTCAGCGCTCTTTACCGCTGTACCACCGCGGCGGCCAATTATGTAATAGTTGTCTTACCTTGTGACTTAAGTAGTCAATAGGCCAGTCATATTCACAAACTGTCCCATGCCTGCTGCAGCCAATGTTAACTTTGTAATGGTACACCTAGGGTGGGACCCTGATATTCCATTTTGAAGCAAATGAGTCAAAAGGCCGTTTTCAAACACTACAGGCCTACTGGCTACTTACAAGGCAATGAGACAGAATTGTGTAATTTGGGTAAACTTAATTACAATTATTTAATCTTTGTCACCATCGGTCATGAAAGTAAAAGAAAAAGTCATGCATCAGTGTGAGAATTTATAATATTTTATGAAAAGTATGGAAAATTCTGTAGTCCCGCAAAGGAATATCACAAAATACTGATGAAAATGGGTCTTTTATTAACATTGTGCCACAAGTCTCTAAGTGCAAGTCTAAAGTAAGTCGCAAGTCAATTCATCTAAGTCCAAGTCTAGCCGCAAGTAATTTTTTTGGCGACGAGAGTCCAGTTGCAGACTCGAGTCTCCAACTCTGGATGGATAACTTTAAGGTTTGTGTCTCCTGACAAATTTTCCTATTGAACTCTATGGAAAAATAAGTCAGGAGAAGAAACCCTTCAAGTTATCCATCCATATCTACTGCATGTCTGGCAGCAGAGTGATGGTTTAAGACTTGTTTGATATGCCAGACTCTTGATGACTTACAGCCACTTAGCCAACCATGTCTTCCATACTGTTCCAGTGTAATTTACAGCTAAATCTAGTCCCACCCCCCAATTCCCATAGAGATCCATTCAAATGCAGAGAAGTTATAGTATCGCTTGTAAGAGTACCAGAAAATAAGATATCAATATTGTTGGGTCACAGACATCAGGAAGTCATGGCATGCCAAGGATATGCGACCAAATATAAAAAATGATTACTTTACTTTATTCTACTATGTTAAACTGTCCAATATTTTTTGATGCCTGAAAATGGGGGGACTATGTACAAAAGGTTCTATAATTTATAAACGGTTCATCCGATATGGATGAAAATACCTCAAATGAAAGCTGACAGTCTGCACTTTGTATTCTTTCAAACTCAAAGTGCTAGAGTACAGAACCAAAATAACAAAAAATGTGTCACTGTCCAAGGAATTATGGTGCTCACTGTATGAACAACATAATTATTTATGTGTAGTAATAATCTGCGATCTGCCTCCCTCAGAAGTTCCATCCAGTCGCACGTTTGAGGGTCTTTCAGCCGAGCTGCTGAAGGCTTTGTCTCAAGAAAACATAACGGCAAATTTAATTTTACACCTACCTATTTTTTATTTTGAATCTATATTTTTTATAATTAGGATTCATTTTCAGATTTTTATTTATTTAAAGAAATTCCTGTCAATTGCCCAGAAATCTATCATTAAATCTTCCACTAAAGAAGTCAAGCGACTTATACAACCCTGAGCTCAACTGTCTGATGTCATCTTATAGTAAAGAAAAATAAAATAAATGTAGCCACTGACCATTAAATATCTTAAGTTAAATTCAACATTCCTCCTAAATGCACTGCTGTCTTCAAAGCTACTGTGTTCGTCTAAGAATATTAAAGGTGAGTTTATTTAAGTCCCATGACAACAATGCTTTGTTTTACGCCATACACGTTGCTTACCTGCATGGACCCTTGCCCCAGTATTTCCGCGTTGGATGAACCACAAGTCTGACGTAGGCAACTGACTAAAAGTGGGTGTTGTGATCGACAGTGATCCCACTGCTACAAAGAACAATTCTTTTTGAATATGATCAGATTGTGTTATCGGTGATTGAGTCCAGAGCTTTCTGATGGATATACTATCTGAGTTAATCCGTAAGTAGGGGTCCACAGGTCTGAACAGGATATTCGACAGCTCTGGTATCCTTGAGTGATCATAGGCCCAGATTGAAGGAGACTCCCAAATCACTGACCTATATTAAAACAAATTAGCAGGCTCTTTCACCAACTTCAGTTTTCTCAGATATTGGCCAGATAAGGGTTCACAATGTGGCCTTCAATAAGATGGAGAGATGAATGACAATTAAAGCACAAGGGTAAGGTTTCTACAGAAAAGCTGTTAGAAGGTAGAATAAAGTTGTATTTTCTTTGAAAAATAAATTACACATAAGACAAAAAAAACAGAAATAATGCTGCAGTCCCGATTAAAAATCCCTAAATGTGACAAAATCAAGGTTGGGGGCAACTGCTACCTCCAGGGTTCATTTGAGGCAATAGACTACTTTTCTACAGATTTTCATTAAAGCGAGAGAGAAGCATACATTCCCCTTTCTGAGACAGGAGAACTGCTAAATCCGCTCACAAGGTTTCTGACAAAGTAAGTAGTTTGTCCTTAACTTAGTGAAATTAATTTGAGCCAATAATAAGCATTATAACGGCAGGTCAGTTACACAGCGTCGTTACAACGTCTAAACGGCAACACATAACACTCGCTTAAATAAATTTGTCAAGCACGATCTTGGAGTTGGCCGTATGGTTGCGATCAAGTTTAGGCTAATGGGGTCAAAGCTTGGGCCACAGTACATAGCCTCTCTATGTCTATTAGTCATGACTTGAGTTATAATTAATTAGAAATTGAATTTGATTCAATATTCTGAACTTCTGTTGGGAATGAACCTCGACTAATTCACCCTGACTTAAATCACAGTCCCTTTTTTAGCTTGAGGAAACAAACAACAAAAATACACTTTTATACCATTTTATACCATTTTATACACCATAGTGATCTGTTGTGAAATGTGTACGAACGGCACTCTGAGTCCACTTAAGTACTACGTGTGTGGCAGGATGTTTAATCGCCGGCGGTTGGCGATCTAGATCGAGGAACCAGGTGGAAGAGCCCAAGTGTCGTGTTCTTTATATCTAGTATGGCTTCATAGACAAGCTGCCATTCATGACTCGGTCATTTGAGATGCTTTGGCAAATCAACAGATTTTCTCGAGTTTCTTTTTTGAACCAATAAACGTGCAACCCAAGACCGATCTCACAGGCCCTTATCAGTGACATCAGCTACGGCAATCCATTTGGAATAATTAGCCGCACAAGAGGAGCCGGCACTGGCGGGCTGATCACCGCTTATTGGCCGCTCTTTTGAAATCCCACCGAGGGCTTTGTCCACCCCCCCCTTTTTTATTCAGCGTGTTCCCCGAAGCTCGACTTGCTCATGTTTCCCCCCCTCCCCTCTTCGTTACCGGCTTCTTGTGGCCACGCTCACCCCGGATCCCCTGCTGGACGTATCTGGTTTCATCTGAAAGACTGGCCATTGTTCCCCGCCATGATATTTATCGCCGTAACAACACAGTGTGTCTGTTGTAATACCACGAGGCCTGGAGCTACCTGTCATTTATTAAGGAGGAGGGCTGAGCTGAGGGAAACCGACCTCTACAGCCACTTGTTTAACTCTTCTCTGAGTAGAGGAAAGAGAGGGAGAGAGAGAGCGAGGGAGGGAGAGAGAGAGCGGGACGTAGAGAGAGACAGAGGAAGACGGGGAGAGGATGGTGCTTCTGACCGCTAAGCTGGTCCAGAGGCTGGCGCTCTTCGTCTCGTTCGGGGGTCTGGTCATCACCTTCGTCACCACCTTCCTCCCCCTGTGGAAGACGCTCAACACGGACCTGAACGAGATGGAGAACTGGTACGAGGGTCTCTGGCACACCTGCATTTTCCAGGACGAGCTGGGCCTGCAGTGTAAGGCGTTCGAGTCCTTCCTGGCGCTGCCCACCGACGTGCTGGCGTCACGCGTCCTCATGTTCGTCTCCATAGGGACGGGCCTGCTGGGCGTCGCCGTGGCCTTCTTCGGGCTGGACGGGGTGGACGTGGGGCCGGGGAAACGGGGCCTGAAGAGGGGGCTCCTCATCCTGGGAGGGGTGCTGTTCTGGGTGTCGGGGATCACCACACTCCTGCCCATCTCCCTGGTGGCCTACGTGACGGTGGTGGAGTTCTGGGACGATAGCATCCCCGACATCGTGCCCCGCTGGGAGTTCGGGGAGGCGCTCTTCTCCGGGTGGTTCTCCGGCTTGTTTCTGGTCATCGGGGGATCCTTTATGTTCGTCTCCGTGTGCATGAGGGACCACGGTCACAGGCGCACCGCCCTTCCTGTCTCCCAGGAGAAACCCAGGAAACAGCAGTACCAAAAGACAGAGGTTCTATAAGGTTCACTTTGTGCTTGAAATGCTTGTTTGAATGGGTCTGTAACATTTAGAAGTCTCGATTTGAGTATCGAGTAGCTGATGATTGGGGACGTATTATGAAGTATTTGAAGTCAATTCTTAGATATTTCAAAGCCATATATGCTTGTCCATGCATTGCTGAACTTCAGTTTTGTTCGAGTGTTTCTTAAGGCAAAAGTGCAATGAAAGCTTTTGAAATCTTAAACTGCCATAGAAAGCAAATGATGGTTATGCCTGTTATTGTAAATTTTTGTCCTTTTTTGCATGTAAATCCAGTCAACCTAACTGGAGCGTATTATGTACCTGTAATTGCATATTCACTATTTCTTCTGATTTGAAAGAAAAGATTCAGACTTCTGTTCTTGTAATACAACTGAAACCAAAATAAACCGCCAAGCACATTTGAGATTTCATAGTGAGCAAATTGTGATTCATCGTATAACATTTTAATTACGTTGTCAGAATAGGTCAGTCAGTTGCATCTATCATTATTCATTTTTTTTTTTTTTTTTTTTTGGGGGGGGTGGGGTGCAATTGCTATGGGAAGGGGACAATTATTCAGTTAGACACCTCCATTTTTTTGTCTAGACAGATTAGAATGGCTCTCTCTGCCAAAAGCAGCTGAATTGATTCTCTGTGCTGAGGTAATTGGATGCATGTTGAATGCAGAGTTATTTAAACTGCTTCTGTGAAGCAGTTATATGCATTACAGCTGTTCCACAGAAATCTATTTTAAGATAAAAGCGATGCAATAAATAATTAGCATTTATCCTGCTGCGGCCGAATAGAGCTCTACTGAACTACACATCGCAGAGCTCGACGATTATCATACTTTTATTTTATTTCAGATAATAGACGTCACAGTCCATGGGATATTGCATGGCTTGCAGGACCATTTCATCATTCTATTTAAACTCACTGACATAATAAAATGGATTTGAACATTTAACACTGTGTTGCAGAAGGAGATACAGGCCTACAGTATATACTACTACAGTATATACTACTGCAGTATGTAATAATGCCCTCATACACACTTAAAGGCTTAAAGGTCCATTCAGTAATAGGTTGCTAAAAAAATACAAATAAACAAATCGCTTACGAGTAAAAGGACAAAGATATGGTAGTATAGTATAGAATTATTATGCTACTAAAAATAACGCAAATGATCCTCATAAAAATTACTTCAAAAGGAAAATAAACGTTTTTAATTTCAGATTTTTTTTTGTAGTCCATGCGCAGCTCATCACCATGGTAACAAACTTATAACTCACTTGTTGTATTGGGGCTGCATTGTTACAGTAAAAAACAAACAAAAAAAAACAAAAAACATTTTTTTAAAATTTTTATTTAAAACTACGATAACCATGATCCACCTATGTACTTAGTTGTCATGCATGTCATTTTCGTCGATTCGCAGCCCAAAGCGACTGAGTGGGCCTTAATGCAATGAGCAAAGGGTTTAGGAGACAGAGAGAAAGAGACTCTGACCCCCTGTGGTCGGTATCGTGTCACGGTGAACGCTCTGCACAGTTTTGGCGGTTTTCTTACAAAAAGCTGAATAATGCGCCACTGATCATCCTGCTTCATTTGGATTTATTTTCACTTCCGTGCGCTAAGCATTTGAGTGAAGAGAAATCTGCTCTTGTGTGCTTCACCTCATTTTACAGCAGGTATGTCAGGAGGTGATCCTTATGGCATTGGCTACATAGACCCCGCAGTTATGCAGAAAGGAGTAACTGGCTTTTCAGATTAAAGTATCGGTGGTCTATCTAGACATAATAGGTGCTTCATCTGTCCCGCACTTCCTGCTGTCAAACACTGTTTAGTGCAAAGTTAATACAGAGGCTCATTCAGAGGTTTGCGGTTTGGCGAATGTACCCCAGACGTTCAACTTTATAGAAACTTTCCCCATACTCTGCAGTAAAACAACACTTCTCATTATTTAAAATGGCTTTTTTGGAGTTGACCTGCTTATCTCGGCTTAAATTAATTTTTTTGAAATATTGCTGAAATAGGCTTATGCATTTTTTTAATTATACAGCCTACATTATAAATAATATAGTCTCAAGGTAACATTTTTCAGAAATCACTACAGCTCTCATTGTTTCCAATCAGAAATGAATGCAGTAATTATATGAAATAGGTTTGATGATGATAAATACTGCCTGCAGCACAGTAGAACCCAGCCCAACTAAATGAGCATAAAAATTAGTTAATTAGATCAGAAAGATAAATCCAATATAAACTGACACTCCAATGGCCCGTCATGGTGCTGGCAGTGAAGAGACAGACACAGACCGTTTATTCAAGAAAGCATTCTGGGCCATAATTCCTCTTTGTTCCGTTGCACTGGGAGGATTGGAGATTGCAGCCCGGGCTGGCAGAGTAAACGACTTCCTTAATGCACATTTTGGCTCTGTGACACTGGCGCAGTGTATGGAGACGGACACGCAATACAATAAGAAAGGAGAGACTTGATCATTTGTGAATGAAGAGGGTTTCCGGTGGGCCTACCTGAGCAGCGGAACAAACGGATTCCCTCACTCCCACCTCCTCGCAGGGCACGTCTGTCCACCGCAACCTCAGTCTTTACATACCCCAGGATATCACTAGTCTCTTTTGTTCTTGAGTCTAAAAAGGTAGGCCTGATTTACTGAGACCTTTAGCGTGTGCAAAAACTTAGCACATGCAAAAGTAATAACACAACCAACGATTGGTGCAAAACAAATGCCATGACCAATTATAGGTCATGTTATTGGTTTTGCACAAGCTATAGTATTTAGTAAATCAAGCCCTCGAAGTATTAATTTGGATCAAAACCACTTGCTGGCCAAGTTCTGTGTCACTCGCAAGTTCAGATTTTTAATTCTTAAAGCTAAGCTAGAGTTGAAGTCATTCTCAAGGTGTGAATTTCCTGATCGTGGCATTATGCTGAGGTAAATGGCAACAGCGCTGGATTCCTGTCTCTTTCGCTGTATCCTGCGAAACCGTGATCTACAGTGTCTTCAGAAAGTATTCACGCCCCTTAAACCTTGTCCAATTTAGTCCTATTACAACTGAAATTTTTGAAATATTTTCCCTGTCACCAAAACAAGAAATTCAACACATGTAAGATGCAAAAAAAAAAGTATTGAACAACACCGCCCCTCTTCCCCCCCAGAGTAAATGCATTGCAGATTGTAGCAATTACAGCTTCTCTCGATGAGCTTGACACATTTTGATTTAGAAAATTGTGCACATTCTTACATTCAAATTTGCCATTGAGCCAAGTTACACACACAGCATTGGAGGACAGACATTTGCAGGTGACCCTACAGATTTTCGATGGGATTTCATTGGGATTTAAGCTTTGGCTGGGAAATTCCACAAAACTGACCTTCTTATTTTAAAGCTATTCCTTTGTAGATTTTGCTGTGTGCTTTGGGCTGTTGTCCTGCCGGAACATGAATTTCCGTCTTAAATGCAGATTTTTTGCAGACGAACAGGTTTTCCTCAAAGATTTGCCTATATGTGTTGTCATCAAGCCATGATCTTGGTGGTATGTGGGTTTTGCTGTATTTTATTGTCTTAGAGTGCACGTAACAGTGCTCCTAGGATCTGTATATTCTCGGTCTGCATGACAGCATGACTGATCTGATCTCCGATTTCAGCCTTTGCTATTTTCTAAAAGTCGTGGATATTTTTTCTGCAATCATGCAACTCTACACAGTGGATGTCCTTAACATATTTAGAGTGATCTTTCAAGAAAAGGGAATATACCCCTGCCCAAATGAAGTTCTTAAAACAATAAGGACAAATGCATAACAAAGAAAAAAATCCTTTTTTATGTTTTATTTTATTCTGAAGACAACTAACACTTTATTAAATTTGGACATTTTATGGAGTTACTTATAAAGGAGTAGAATTAAAATCCCATTACAATATATTTAAATTTGACTTTGCAACACATCTGAAAGCACTGTACCACGCAAATACTGACATTATTAATAGAGGCCACCAAGAAACATATACTGTTTACAGATAAACATATAAACATTCACAAAATGCTAAGTATGTTCTTTTCCCTCTTCACAGGCAAGCAGCTCGTCTCAGCCATCTGAAGCGTAACGTAGTTCTCATTTTGGCCAGCAGGCGGTGCGTTGCGCAGGGACAAACGTTTGGGATTTGATTTGTACACTGGATGGAGTTTTAGTAAATTTATTTTACGTTCTAATCAGGAAGTCAGGGACATTCAGCTTTTTAAGTACTTATTGTTATATACATTTCTTTGCATTTTTAACATGTGTTTTACTCATCACAAACCTTGCTCAAATTTTAAATTTTAACCTTTATTTAACGAGGAATTATTTTTACAAGGGGGACGTGACATAAAACACAAAGTTACCCAACAAGACAGTTGAGAACCAAGTTACAAACATCAGATAGTGAATGAGACAGTAGTATAACATTAATTAAAGAACATAGGTTAAAAATCAGTCGCAATCTTGAAAGTCTTAGAATTTACTGAATTAATTAGGACTTGTGTGTGCAGTACAGCTTTGACCAGAAAGAGAAAATTCCAAACTGATTTTGTCATGTCGGAAATTATGCCTGGTATGATGTCCTTTGATCATACCATACTTGTTTATATGATGCCCTCATCTATTTACATACAATAATTACAATTCTAAAAAGCAATTATGAAACTTCTGGAGCTACAAGCCTTTGTTGATGTTCACACAAGCTGAGGAGAACAGAACAGAGGCTGAAAATAGTGAAGAATACAACAGTTATATGCTTTAGTGTGCCCAACAAGTCCCCGACAATGACCCGCTATAGTAATATACCAGCGCTACATGAACACGTACTTGTTCAAGCTCATCAATGATCAACAGCCTGGCCTTTCAGCAGGAGGTCCGTAGGGGGTCCACAATCGCACGCTAATTTTTTTGTAAAAATATATAACCCTTTTTAACCTTTGATGGGGGTCCCTGGGATGCCTTTGAGCCTGGGTGGGGGTCCCTGGATCAAAATGGTTGAAAACGCCCTGATCTACAGTATCAGTGCACATATAATGTGTGCCGTGTACAAGAGAGCTCTGTTTTACATGGTACCTAACAAGGATTTACAATAACACCCTATTGACTGTATCCTATTTAATTCATGGTGCTCAGTGATAAGACTTTGAGAACTGAGGTAACCCCGTCACCACCGTGTTTTCAGTTGCCGACAGGTGTGAGCAGTTCTGCAGTTGCAGGTAACCAATTCCGCCACTAGGGGGCCAGTGAAAAAAATACACAAGTTTTGGAAGTCAGAATCAGAATCAGAATTAGAATCCCTTTATTCGCCAAGTATTTACATACGAGGAATTTACTGTGGTTGTTGGTGCGTACATAAACCAACATAAAATAAAATAATATATAACATAAAACATAAAACAAAAACAAAAACAAAAACAACAACAAAACACATAAAAACAAGTAGTGCAAGTTTCAAGATAATATAATATTATATAATATATGCAGATAAAAATAAAAGTAAAAAATATAAGTAAAAATATAAATAAAACAAAAAGGATGGAGATATTTACAGTGACATTTTTACAGTGGGAAGTAGGTAAAGTGTAAAGTGTCTATGAGGTGGGATAGAGTCTGTCTGTTTCGGAGGGGGTCCCGGGCCTTGTTGATAAGGCTAACTGCAGAAGGAAAGAAACTGTTTTTATGGCGAGAGGTTTTGGTCCTGATGGACCACAGCCTCCTGCCAGAGGGAAGTGTTACGAACAGACTATGACCGGGGTGAGAGGGGTCGGCCACAATCTTGCCTGCACGCCTCCGGGTCCTGGAGGCATACAGGTCCTGGAGAGATGGCAGGTTGCAGCCAATCAACCTCTCCGCAGAGCGGATGATACGCTGCAGTCTGCCCTTGTCCTTGGCGGTGGCAGCAGCGTACCAGATGGTGATGGAGAAGGTGAGGATGGTCTAGATGATGGCAGAGTAGAAGTGGACCATCATCGTCTTTGGCAGGTTGAACTTCTTCAGCTGCCGCAGGAAGAACAACCTCTGCTGGGCTTTTCTAGTGATGGAGCTGATGTTCAGCTCCCACTTGAGGTCCTGGGAGATGAAGGTTCCCAGGAAGCAGCAGGACTCCACAATGTCAACTGTGGAGTCTCTCAGGGAGATGGGGATGAGTGGGGCTGGGTTATTCCTGAAGTCCACCACTATCTCCACTGTCTTTGCAGCATTGAGCTCCAGGTTGTTCTGACTGCACCAGTCCGCCAGATGGTCGATCTCCCTCCTGTAGGCGGACTCATCCCCATCAGAGATGAGTTCAATGAGGGTGGTGTCGTCCGCGAACTTTAGGAGCTTGACAGACTGGTGACTGGAGGTGCAGTTGTTTGTGTACAGGGAGTATAGCACAGGGGAAATAATGCAGCCTTGGGGGGAACCGGTGCTGATGGTCCAGGAGTCAGAGATGTGTTTCCCCAGCCTCACGCGCTGCCTCCTGTCAGACAGGAAGTCTGTGATCCACCTGCAGGTGGAGTCAGGCACGCCCATCTGGAAGAACTTGTCCTGTAGCAGAGATGGGATAATTGTATTGAAGGCAGAGCTGAAGTCCACAAACAGGATCCTGGCATAGGTTCCTGCAGAGTCCAGGTGCTGGAGGATGAAGTGGAGGGCCAAGTTTACTGCATCGTCTACAGATCTGTTGGCTCTGTAGGCGAACTGCAGGGGGTCCAGGAGAGGGCCTGTGATGGATTTTAGGTGGGACAGCACAAGGCGCTCAAAAGACTTCATCACCACAGAGGTCAGGGCAACGGGTCTGTAGTCATTAAGTCCTGTGATCTTTGGCTTTTTAGGGACGGGGATGATAGTGGAGGACTTGAAGCAGTCGGGTACATGGCAAGTCTCCAGAGAAGTGTTAAAAATGTCTGTGAACACCGGAGCCAGCTGATCAGCACAGTGCTTCAGGGTGGATGGAGAGACAGAGTCCAGCCCTGCTGCTTTGCGGGGGTTAATCCTCTTGAACACCCTGTTCACATCTCTCTCCAGTAAGGACAGAGGTGTCGCTGAGGTGGGGGTGGTGGGCTGAAGCTGGTGGATGGTGTCACGGGGGATGATGTCACGGGGGATGGTGTCAGGACCGTCCCATTGTCTTTCAAAGCGACAGTAGAACTCATTCAGGTCGTTGGCCAGGCGTGAGTTATTCATGGAGTGGGGGGGTTTTTGTTTCGTAGTTTTGCTTTGTAGTTTGTGATCTGTCTGAACCCCTTCCAGACAGAAGTGTGGCCAGGGATGGGAGGAACTGCAAGATAAACATGTTGCTGCTGCTGCATGTAAGGGTCTGAGGATGGGTTGAGGGTAGGATGAAGAAACACCCTTTGGGCCACAGCACCAGGGTCATAAATTGATTAGAAGGCCACACGTGGGGAGTCAAGGAGAAGTGAGACATGCATGGCAGACTTTCTGAGATTGAAAACTAACTTTGCACTCATTCAAGGCATAATAAATATTACAAAAAACATGCAAATAAAGGTTTTGTGTTCAGCTCTCCTTCTCTCACAGAAAGCACCATGGTGTTAGGTCAAACATGTAATCCAAAATGCAAACCAAACATACAAACATACATAAGTGTTAGTCAAAATAATGGAAACGTCTAACAACATTGAATAAGGAGTAGGGCCACCCTTCGCCTTCATAAAAGCTTCAATCCTTCTTGGAATGCTGTCATACAAGTTCGGAACTGTGTGCAGTGGGACCATTATTCCAGACGGAATGTCTCCAGTTCTTTCAGAGATGAAGGAGGTGGAAATCTACCTTGCACTCTGCACTCTAGAACTTCCCATAAAGGTTGGAGGATGTTTAGATCTGGTCATTGTGGCCATTGGAAGGCATTTGACTTGATCCTGATGTTCATGAAAACCACTCGTTAATTTGTTTAGACGTGTCATGTGTATGGGGGAGGTATCGTCTTAGAATACAAGGGCATCAAGGAGACATCATGAGGTGAATTTCAAAGTTAGTCATTTTCATGTGGTGTTTGTTATTCTGTCCAACCACTATATATTTATACATTTATACATCTTTCATAATGAACGACTTGAACACACTTGCTTGTATTTATTTTATTGAATTGATTATGTGTAAATTGTTGTTACACTTAAAAAAGAGAGAGAAAAACACAGATTTAAGAAGAATCCAAAGGCTGGAACTCGGTTTTAGGCCGAGAATTAGGGTCAAGGGTTCACATTTTTTATTGTTTAAAATAAATAAATAAATAAATAAATTTCTCTCCAAATTGTAAATTATTTAATAGTTTGGGTTTTGGTTAGGGTGAGGGTTATTTTTTGGGTTAGGAAAATTATAAATTAGGGTTGAGGTTAGGGTTAGGGTTAAAATAATTAAAAAAATAGTAAATATTTAATACATTTTTATGAAATGTTTTCAATGAATGAAAATGTTTTTGAAGCAAATTGGTATAAAAGTTAACAATGGTCAAAATAAAAAAAATAAACATTAATTTGATTTAGAATTGATAGATGTTAATATTCACAATCCACAATTACATACCAGTCTAAATACACAATATACTGTAGCAGCAAGCAGTCATTCCTGTGGACTAAGCATCAAAATCCGCACAGTTGATGGTCCTTTATAGAAAATTCAAACCTATTGCAGGGATACAATTCATGTTGTACTCAAAAGCTTGCATTATTTGCACATGTACAAATGTACGTTTTTTTTTTGTTTGTTTATGAGTTCATTTTCAAAACCGTCAACACAGACTATTTTTTACCAATATGTTTCTTGCAGAATAATTGTGAATTTGATGTCTACCACACATTTAACATTGGCTATATATTGTCTCACACTGAGTGCTAATTATCAGGTTATTAGCATCATTTTTTTTCAGTTAAGCACTCAATCAATTGAACTGTATTAAGCATGCATGTTACAAAAGTAATACAACAGTTCATATCTTTTTGATGATTTTAATTAGTTTAGAAACTTTAGTTTGTTTTGTTCATTTTCAGAAATCATTATACCCTACTCTCCTGTCTCTAGTCAAATAATTGAAGAATATCTTGAGACTAAAACAAGTAACAAAACTCATTCAAATCCTTGGGGTTACTGTCAACAAATATATTAACTTCAAATTCGAAATGACTAATAATTTCTGTTTACGGCCAACTCTGTTGGGGATTTTTATTTCCTCAGAGCTTATAAATGTTAACATTCATACGCTGGAAGCTTGCCAAAGTGTATTTGTGAAATAAATAAGCTCCTGTATTGAGCTGGGGACCAAAGTTAAGGATGACTCTGAATTAAGCTATGTGTCTTGCATCCTTTCTGCTAACTGCTTCGATTTCACTGTAAACAAAGATATTCTTAATACCTATTTCTTTTTAAATTACAGCTTACAATTATTGCATCAGTTACAAAGTTGCGTCGGTTTTGACGTAAGGATCGGAAAATTAGAGAACTGTTGGAATTTTAAACAGGTTTTCACCGCAAGTACCAGTACATAACCAACACATGAATATTATGGATATACAGTACATTCAACATAATTTATCCTTGTGTTTCAAATTAAGAATTGTGCAAGTGTAATCTTAGCAGCACCCTGAGGATACAAAAACCTGAGACTACGGATAATTAACTGGTTCTCACTTTACCTGATTTGCATTCAGCTATGTACATGCAAGAAATTAAAGCCAAGAACAATTAGTGCTTACATTTTTTTTTAAACAACAACAATAATCTGATGTGAGACTCGCCATGTTTGATTCAATTCATTATTGTTTTAATGGAACACGGTCCTAAATTTGTTCAGCTCTAATAATTTATGAATATGACCCAAGTGCATAATTCAAAACTGCATATACCCTCATTTCTCTTAAGGACTCAGAAATGTTTTCTTTTTTGTGTATAATGTAAACCCTGAGGTCCCCCCTACAGATATTTTTGTGCTCTACTTGGATGTGAGATTCTACTTTGCCCATTAACAACTGATATAAGAAAACTTTATTAATCCGTATTACAATTAGATAAATGACTAAAATGGTGTTGGTGTCATCAATAATGAGAATGCAGATTGCAGGTTTATGAAAAGGTGTGGCATAGTTAAATTATGTCCTTTTGGAATAGGACTACGCTTTAACCTTTTAAATATGTGACTAGAATGTTCGTAACTGGACATTCTAATGCTGATGTAACTGGTAATTGAGTTCTAGAACACTGACTCCCAAAAAGAAAAAACATTCCAAAAAAACCTACTCTTCAAAGGGTTAACTCCATTGTTCATGATGTGCACTGAATACATTACTGATTAAACTTTGATGTTTTTTTCTATGCTTCCTCACGTGGACCAATGTCTCACAATAAGAATGATTAGCAGAAGTTCTATTGTTTCTTAAACACAGGAACATTGTGACATAGCTCAAATCTGATGTCCCCACCCCCAATCGGGCTCTCTCATCACATAACCTGTGGTATTAACAGGTGAACAGTCACTGCCAGGTGCCTTGGCCTAATAAGTGCTGCTTATCATTTGTCACCTTGGGCCAACGGCACAAACTTTTCTGGCTTGGCTAATGGCAGGAGAAATGCATTCGGACGACTTCCCGTCTTGTTTGGTTTAATGCTCGCCGTGTTACCCGGGCGTCCTGCTCCCACTCGTGTTAGGCTTGCTGGATGTTTCTTTCCCCTGGTTGTGATGCTGCTGATGCGGTTTTTTTTGGGGGGGAGGGGGGGGGCTGAGAATTAAGCAGTAAGCAGGCTGAGCAGCACACAAACAGAGAAGCTCCAGCAGAAACAGCCTTCATGTAAAGTCATAAGATCTAGAGCAGCCGAATCGAATGAGCACGCTCCTGGCCAATATGGAGATTCTCCATAACAATCACGCCGAGGCCAGATTGAGTTTCTGTAGTTCGCCCTTTGTTTTGAATTCAAAGAACGGAACAGTGGGTTGAATTTAAAACTACGGGTGAGCCACGGAGACTGAATATGAAGAATCTCCTCCACAGTATAAGAGGATTGTTAAAATGACAACAATAACAGTATGAAAATAGTTAAAAAAAAAAAAATCCTCTCTAAACTGCCATATATTTAATCTCCTTTAACATAATATTAATAGATGAAATAAATTCAGACAGAGAGACATTTTTGTACATGAACTAAAAGCAAGGCAAAACGTAATGAATGGCATTTTATCTTGTGCTGTTTTATGTTGTCACATTAGCTCACAGCGAATCTCAAACCCGTGACAAATTTCCCAGGGAAACCAATTTCTATAATAGCGCTGTTTCCTTGGTGTTATTGAGTAAGAGCACAGATCCTCCGCACTCTGCTCTTAATTTGAATATGGGGGAATTATAGTGAGCTTTATGACTTCTTCCCACTGCAGAAGGCACTAGGCTGACCCACATACCCATGCTCCGTAGTTCTGTATCCCCCCCCCCCCCCCCTCTTTTCTCCCCCAAATCTCTCTCTGCCGTACCCAGCCCCTGCAGTGGCGAGCGAGCGAGCGGGACTAGTGGAGAGAGAGACGCAGACTGCCTGCAGTTTCTCTGCAGTGCGAGCAGAGCCGGCTGCGCAGTCGCTTCAAGCAGGCAGGTGGGCGGGCTAAGCAGCCGGTGCAGTCAGGGGGGGGTGGGGGGGAGGCTGAACTGGCAAATGAGCCCACCGGCATGTGGTGGCGAGGCTGAAAAGAGAAAGAGAGAGAGAGAGAGAAAGAGAGAGAGCAAGAGAGAAAGTGCAAGAGAGAGAGTGCAAGAAAGAGAGAGAGCAAGAGAGAGAGAGTGTGCAAGAGAGAGAGAAAGAGAAAGCAAGAGAGAGTGCAAGAGAGAGAGAGCAAGGGAGAGAGTAACAGAGTAAGAAAGAGGGAGGGAGAAAGAGAGAGAGCAAGGAGAGGGAGAGAGAGAGGGAGGGAGAAAGAGTAAGAGAGAGAGAGAGAGGGAGAGAGAGAGGGAGGGAGAAAGAGAGAGAGAGAGCAGTGTGAATTCTTGCTGTGTTAGCATCCCCCCCCCTCCTCCAGCAACTCCATCAATACTGCATGCAGCTGGGAAACTGGCAAGAGTCCCTCCTGCAACCCTGCGCTCGATCAGCACTGAGTGCGCTCTAGCACCGCCTCTCCAATATTGTTGTTGTTGTTCTTTTTTTTTTTTTGCTCTTTATTTTTTCCTTTGGAGTTTGTGCCCGTTACAGCTATGCTGCTCCTGCTGTTTCCATAGCAAGGAGAACAGAGCGGAGCGGAGTGGAGCGGAGCAGGACGGACCCGGGAATACTCAGCCAGGGAAACGGTCCCATCAAAGGGAGAGAGAATCCGTGGGGAATCTGTGCTAGTATGCTATCGATCTCCGCAGGACTGGGTGATCACTGGAAAGCTTGACTGGATCTCGGTGTACCTGCTCCTAATAGGCACGGGTAAGCTCTCTCTGTTCATTCCTTAAGACGATGTGGTGGAAAAAGCAGAAGAAATTCTTGCTGTGAATTTGAAGCAACAAGAAGCAGGCAGATTTAATGGGTGTTTGTAGTGCAGTGACACACTCACACACAACTGCGTGGAAGTTATCAGAGTTTGCATCAGTCCCTTTATGCAACTAGAGCTCTGGTGCAGTATAAATCTAATAAATAAACACACACACACAGTTTTTAGTCAACCACTAAACTCATTTTTTATATAAATAAAAATAACATAATAACATTTAATAACATAAAAATGGAGACCTCATATTTGGATTCCTTTCATGATGATAAATCAGTTGTTCAAGTTGCTTTCCTGTGAAAAGATGCACTGATTTAAATGTGAACTGAAGCGTTTCAGTGAAACGTCACTCAATTTTCCATGACATCAGCTTAATTCTAATCATCCAATCCAACCATTTTACAGGTAAAAAAATTATATTTAGGATAGATTCCCTGATAAAACAGTGAAGATCAGACAAAAGACTGCTAAAGATGTGCAAAGAGTGCAAAGTAGATCTATTCATTAAGGCTCTATGAAGTGTGGCCTTCCTTCTCCCCGACTACCGCAACAAGCGAGACCAAAAGAAGTGTTTTCCAACAGAGACACAGAGCGCTTTAAAAGTGCTTTAAATGTGCAGCTTACCCAACATTCCTGGCTAGTCTCATTCATTAGACCGCCTTCCAACTTAGTGGATAAATACACCTGCGTATGCAAAGCAGGCCACCCGATATTCCTATATTGCTCTATGAAATGCGTGGCGGTTCTACAACTTAATTCCACAGCAGGCGTACGTACTTGACCTCCAGTGACCCAGAGGGAAAAAAGTGGATTTTTGTGCCTTTCATTTTTTTAAAGACTAGACGACAACAGCTTTATGCTTTTTAGTTCGATAGGTAAAAGAAACTCTACTACTGAGAAACATCCCCGTATATTTTTTATGAAAATAACATATCTATATCTGTCTATAGTTAGATATAGTTGCAGTTGCCAACATGAAAAAAGTCAAATATCAAAGGAATCAATTGAATTCAACGGTTACGTCACACAATGACTCTCCTGTTGGTAAAACGGTAAACAAGCTAGAAAACACGTAAAAGTGAACATGAGAAAAAAGGAGCAGGATTGGTCACGATGTGCGATTTTTTCACACTAGAGCCTCTTACCTTCGGAATCTGATTAGCAGTAATCCAATGTTTATAATGCATTTGCCCTGTAAGATTGGAAAGCTTTGCAAAATAAAGGAAAGTCACTTAAAAGCCTCATGCAGTCGAATCAAATATAAAATAACTGATTATTTAATTGGCTTTTCTCAACATTATCGTGTTTTTATAGGTTATACCTTTCATGAATTGTATTTAAAAGTAATTAAAAAAACCTGTCAAGATATAACTACAGAAGCCATCTAATTAAATTAATTCCAGTAATCAGTGAGGTTGAAAATGAACACTCAGCATATGGAAATGAGAAATGTAAAAAAAAAAAAATTAAATAGGAAATGCAGCCCCAATGCTGATACTTAACAAGTGGTCAACTTCGATAAATAAATAAATATATATATATATAAAGATTTTGCACTTGGCAAAGCTATTCTTCATATCTGTACATAAACCTTGTTAGATGAGACGTGAGCCTAAGTGTTTACTGTGCAACAGAAGGTATAAAGGCCGAGTGAAATCAACTCATCAGAGCCAGATCCCAAGGGTAAACTCTGATGTGAAAGTTAAATCTTATATAAACACTGTTTATACACACTGTTGAATGAGTTGTCTTTCAAAGTTTGTTTCGCGAGCAGCAGCACAATCCAATCTCAGAAGCCTTACCCAGGTTAATCAGTACTTCAAAGACCCAAAATAAATGACTGCAGATCTGTCAAATTCACGGTCCTGTCCGTTGCCTTGTCATGAATATGGGCCCTTATCGGGTTACGGTTCAAAGCAAAGAGGCTGAAAGGTTAACCAGCGCATAACCTACCAAAAGAATGGCCATTGGGGAATATGATAGGCTGATGCATTGCTTGTGTGTACACACATTCCGTGATACGGATCAGCCTGATCGAAAGTGTGGGGGAAAACGATCCGGTTGGCACTGTCCATAGATGACACTGTGTTTACGGTGATGAATATGGAAAAGGCTTGTGTTGTGTAATATCGACAGCGTATTAATCCCTGTGAATAGTCCCTATTACACAAACATCCTGCTTCTTTTAAAAGAGGCTCTATATCTCGATCTGAGCTAATACAAAAAACCTTCAGCTACTCTGAAGCAACTGCAGATCTGTCAAAGGCGACAAACGGACCGGAAAGGCCGCGTTATTGTCCGAGGATCGAGGGGCATCGCTAAAGTGCTCTACATCCAGGAGGGAGCGGAATTCCTCTTTCTGGAGCCAAGGGAGTCCGCTTTCTGGGAATGGGCGTTTTCACTACTTCTGGACATGACAAGAACTTTCTTGGAGGTGATCAGTAGACACCTGCTATTTGTACTGGAAGCTTGTGCTTTTAAAAATAGACTCAACCATTGCATTTCCTGTGGACGCTGGGGATTCACCTGATGCATGCTGTGTATCTAATGAGGAAAAAACCAGTGGGGTCCAAAAGATGTGCATTCATATTGAGATGTTAAACCATTGGTTACACAAGACTACTAATAGGCACTTGGTAACAGTTACTCTCTATTAAGCTGACAGGTAGAGGGGTCTAATTTAAATTAAAATGTTATTATTTACATTTTTATTTAATAGTATTTATTTTGGATTCAATTCCCTGTTGAAGAATGTTTTAAAATAAAAATGTAAATTTTTGTCCAATTCTATAGAAATATCTTTTGCGGGATTGGCACATCCGTGCTGATATGAAGACTGAAAGCAATGCGTACTGTAAACAAACAAACAAACTGCAGCCTGTCAAAACATCAGTATAATTTTGTCATAGTCAAATTTTGTTGTGATCTAATGACAATTAATGATTATCTAATTATTACTATTAGTAAATTATTACCCGCGTAATATCTTTTCAACTTCAAATTGTGTGGGCGGTTACAATAAGTTATAGACGTGCTTAAGTCATTGTTCATAATGCATCATTACATTCATAACACAATTCTCGTATCCAGGTGCAGAAGGTGTCACTAGGCTCAGTTCCGCTAAGCAAACATGGCGGAGGGGGGGGGGGGGGGGGGTGGTCAGGGGGGGGGTGTTGTGGAGAAGAAAACAACTGCAGAATCCCTCAGAGCACTAAATTCTTCACTTACGTTCCGGTAAAAGCTCTACATCCTGGTAAGTTAGTGGAAGTGACAGCCTGTTTGGGGAAAGATTATTAGTCCTGCTCGGGGACAGGCCCAACAGTAGGAACCAGGAATCTGCGTCATACGCTGCCACAGACCAAACCTACTTAACCTACTTCGGCGGTAGAGAATATCGCAGCTCGCAGGAGGCCCTGGAAGGCAGCTTTTCTGATTCAATATGGCGTTCATTAAAGTTTAATCTGTATCGTACGATTAAAAAATGGCATCGCCCAAGATGAATAGCCCTCAGTGGCGGTTTTGGGCCCTGTTATAGATACGTTCGCCAGGGAACATCATCAGACAATATTGTGCTCAGGACAAATGTAGAGTCAGATGGCAAGCAACTTTACTGCAGCTATTTTGTGCATCAAACACCTCAATGTGAATAATATACAGAGAGAAATATGGATTCACTGTTGCTATGGAGATTTTCATACAGAGCCTGGTTCTCAAAAAACAAACAAAAAACAAAAAGCCAAAAACACTAAAGGGAAGCCATACTCTGCCTTCATTTGAAAATATTGCCGCTAGGCACCTTCTTCAGTTTACCTTCTTCAGTTTATTCTTTAAATTTTAGCTTCTACATTTTCTCAGTTGAGCTTTCTAAGCTGTCTTTTAATTTTGTGAGAAGCAGGGACATGCGTTGAGTGAAACGTCTTCTATATCACTAAGCGTTATTTATGAAAACCTTTGATTGTCAAACTGGAATCTGGAAGCCTTTGATTGTGATTGAAATCTTTGGATTTCCACTTGTTGCTGTGTGTAGTATTTGTGCATACAGTCGCTATTCTGGCAAAAAGAAAGTTCAGAACACAAACACCGAAACCTTTCCATATAGGCCTACCGAAGTGGAGATCTGAGAAAGTTTTGATTAAGTCGGACAGCTCGTTTTGTTTCAGGCAGACTCAAAAGGACAACAACATGTCTATTGGATGAATTTATTAGACCTTAGAAAAGGAGATCTTTTCCCATTTCTCACGCAGAGCCAGGAACGTTGTTGACCGTGCCTTCAATGGGCTGTACAGCGCATTTCACTCCAAGGGCATTTTGGCTGTGCTCTGAATATCAATTACCTCTGTTTTTTGTTTCCTTTACAAGAGCATAGTTTGCAAATGAGTTGTCACGCTGTGAGTTACACACCTGTAACACAACAGTTCTATGGCATTGTGCTTCTGTGCTCTCGCCGCTAAATCTCAAACTAGCCTTTCATATCAGCCCTGGAATTACTGAGTGAAGGCGTGTGGGCGAAATACCGCGGAGGCTGGAGAAAGCAACGGAACACAGCAGCACAACAAGGGTGTTATTGAGGCTCTCCAAGACTGTGGTCTTCATAGCGACAAGGAAGTCAATAGGTGCCTTAATGATGTTAATGTTTAACTGTTTACATGGCGAGTGTAAGACGCATTAATGAGTTAAAATTGTGTTGCCTGGAAAATGTGGCTGTGTTTGTTGCTCATGTGATTAACATTGCTACTTCAGCTAAACAGATTGAATAATCTTTTTTTTTTGGGGGGGGGGGGGGGGGTGTTAACATTATTTTTTACTTTATTACACACACACACACACACAGCAGCCTAGCATCATCTTTGAATAGCACGCCAAACCCCTCTCACTTAAGAGCAAATGTATTCCTGGCTAACCCCTGTGAATTCTTGGGCTGAAGCAAAGTCGCACTTAGACATCTCACTGGCTCTAAAATTGTGGGAAAGAAATTTAAAGAAAGCTGTGAATGTTGCACGTCAGATGATGTAGCCAAAAACTTGCCTCAAAGGACAAGGAGATGCTTTTGGCAAATATATTGAAGACCTCACAATATTAAGCACGAATACTCACTACATTAAAGAAAGATCCAAGGAAAGACTGTCTCTCTGTCTGTGACAGCTCTGATTTAAATTGGATTAGACAAAAAAGGGATCCTTTCCACTGATCAGCCACAGGGTGGAGATGGACATTTCGTTCCCACGCTGTTACTGCTCCATTCATAAAAGCAGTTGCAATACGATTGCTTTGCAATGCGATTTCTGTTAAAAAAGTAAGAGATTTTGAATAGTTTTTGCTCATGGTTTTAACCCTGCCTCCATGCGAATGGAATTGTACACGACGTCTTCTATGCCTTGTCTAACTTTGAGAGAATAGTCAAATAGTAAACTGTGTGCCTTGCTTTGAGTATAATTACAAATACTTTAATAATTATTGAAATGTTGTTAGTTGTATTAATAGTCAATGTTACTGTAGATGATGATCTAAGAAAAGTAGTAATTGCTCACGTGAAAAAGTCTTGTCACAAGTGCAAAAAGGATATATAAACTGAAAGAAATTGAAATAACTCCTGCACATTGCGAGATACCGTAGACGATGATATCATCAGAGGGTCTGATCATGATAATTAAACAATTATATTGTATGTGAATAATTTACAAACAACATGAAATGAAAAACAACACAATTTTCCTGCACACTGTTTATACTTGAAAGTGAGAACATGCCTACAATGTTCTGGTTTAGTGAACGTGAAAACGGTAATGGATAACTGCCAACCGTGGCCATTCATTTTATCTTTCAATTTGGATCAAATAATGTGTCATGATTTCTCCTTTAAAAAGCCATATATGAAAATGGATGTGTCAGTCGTGGGGATCTAAGCAGTGGACATTCTGGCACTGAATGCAATCATAAGATTGATTTCTGAACTATAGTTTGCCCCCTGAATGAAGCTCCAATTACAGGCTGTCCTCAGTGGCTACTCTCAGTAGCCTCACCGATTCATCTTCTGTCAGAGATGAAGCCAAAACATTATTGCAGGGGAAAGACTGAATTTGTTTTCTTGTGCTGAATATCTTCCTTGGAAATGCCTGAACTGAAGTAACCGTTATGCAGTTTGGGCTGCCAGGGATTACACTGCGGGTCTTTCTTTCTCTCCTAGTGAAACTGCAGATGATTAATAAGTACTGCAGCTAGCTGTAGCTAAGCATGCATTTTTGTTGCTGGTAAGAGAATTATCAGTAGCTCTAGATAGCGTTAGCTAGCGTAAACTGTGCTGTCACAAGTGTGTATATTGAATAGGATTTATGCATGTTCAAAAAAAAATTAGTTTTAGTCATTTTAAGATCAAATACATCATACGTATTGAGATGGATGGGTTGAAATCCAATGCTGCACTGAGAAAAGTGTGGATTGTGAAATATGGAAACCACAGATGGCAAAGCCGCGCTAAGTGCCCTGTTTGCAGCGAGCCAGTGAGCATTACTGTACTACTGTATTACTGTAAACGCGAGCTCTGCTCTGAAATGCACTGTGTGTGCTTCAGGACATGCAGCAAGGTGCTCATTCTTATGGAGGCAAACGACAGACAAACACCTTCTGAACTCACATAGCATCAGTGTGACTTTTTACAGGCCAATTGGACTATTATCTGAAAATATGAAAAATGTATGTTATATTCTATGTGTTTACAGATATCCAGCTGATATTATCTATAAAAAGTGTTAGCAAAAATGAACCAAAAGGGGTAGGTGTTTAGATGTTGTTTACTAGTATTCGATAACGCCTCAAGACAGCAGGCATAACAAGGCTGATTTATGGATAAACACTTCCACTTCCTGTGATGTATTCCCTGAAGCACCCACCCAAAGTGCCTTTTAGGCTTAAATTGAAAATCTAGCCCAATATGCCAAAAACTGTATAGGTTCTTAACTGAATGTTTTAATTATTTTACATTTGCCCTAAGATCGGGACCGTAGACTGTGAATAATACAGTGCGTATGGACGGATCCGATTGCAATAAGAAAGCCTCAATTCACAAGAATTGTGAGAATACTTGTGTCTCATGTCATGACCATATCATCATATCCTGTACTTGCTTCAGATCAGCCGTGTTGAGGTGTCCTCTTTAACTGGATACATGCCGTGGTTGTGAGGTGGACATCTTCAGATCAGCCGTGTTGAGGTGTCCTCTTTAACTGGATACATGCCGTGGTTGTGAGGTGGACATCTTCAGATCAGCCGTGTTGAGGTGTCCTCTTTAACGGGATACATGCCGTGGTTGTGAGGTGGACATCTTCAGATCAGCCGTGTTGAGGTGTCCTCTTTAACTGGATACATGCCGTGGTTGTGAGGTGGACATCTTCAGATCAGCCGTGTTGAGGTGTCCTCTTTAACGGGATACATGCCGTGGTTGTGAGGTGGACATCTTCAGATCAGCCGTGTTGAGGTGTCCTCTTTAACTGGATACATGCCGTGGTTGTGAGGTGGACATCTTCAGATCAGCCGTGTTGAGGTGTCCTCTTTAACGGGATACATGCCGTGGTTGTGAGGTGGACATCTTCAGATCAGCCGTGTTGAGGTGTCCTCTTTAACGGGATACATGCCGTGGTTGTGAGGTGGACATCTTCAGATCAGCCGTGTTGAGGTGTCCTCTTTAACTGGATACATGCCGTGGTTGTGAGGTGGACATCTTCAGATCAGCCGTGTTGAGGTGTCCTCTTTAACTGGATACATGCCGTGGTTGTGAGGTGGACATCTTCAGATCAGCCGTGTTGAGGTGTCCTCTTTAACGGGATACATGCCGTGGTTGTGAGGTGGACATCTTCAGATCAGCCGTGTTGACGTGTCCTCTTTAACTGGATACATGCCGTGGTTGTGAGGTGCACATCTTCAGATCAGCCGTGTTGAGGTGTCCTCTTTAACGGGATACATGCCGTGGTTGTGAGGTGGACATCTTCAGATCAGCCGTGTTGACGTGTCCTCTTTAACTGGATACATGCCGTGGTTGTGAGGTGGACATCTTCAGATCAGCCGTGTTGAGGCGTCCTCTTTAACGGGATACATGCCGTGGTTGTGAGGTGGACATCTTCAGATCAGCCGTGTTGTGTCCTCTTTAACTGCCGATATCAGAGTTTAGTTTGAGGTGCACATCTTCAGATCAGCCGTGTTGAGGCGTCCTCTTTAACTGGATACATGCCGTGGTTGTGAGGTGCACATCTTCAGATCAGCCGTGTTGAGGCGTCCTCTTTAACTGGATACATGCCGTGGTTGTGAGGTGCACATCTTCAGATCAGCCGTGTTGAGGCGTCCTCTTTAACTGGATACATGCCGTGGTTGTGAGGTGCACATCTTCAGATCAGAGTTAGTTTGAGAATGCGTCCTCTTTAACGGGATACATGCCGTGGTTGTGAGGTGGACATCTTCAGATCAGCCGTGTTGAGGTGTCCTCTTTAACGGGATACATGCCGTGGTTGTGAGGTGGACATCTTCAGATCAGCCGTGTTGAGGTGTCCTCTTTAATGGGATACATGCCATGGTTGTGAGGTGGACGTGTAGAAACGCTAGTTTGGATACTGTAACCTTTTATGAAAAATAATGAAAAATATTATTTGGAAATAATGATGCGTTTGCTATTTTGCACTTGTTTATGAATCCCGTTTGAGAATGCAGGATGGCGTGTTTGGTTCTAGCTGATATCTGAATCCAGTTTGAGAATGCAGGATGTGTGTTTGGTACTAGCCGATATCTGAATCCAGTTTGAGAATGCAGAATGTGTGTTTGGTACTATCAGGTACTGTCCAGTTTGAAAATAAAAGATGGCAGTTTGGTACTAGCCGATATCAGAGTTTAGTTTGAGAATGCAGGATGTGTGTTTGGTGCTAGTTGATATCTGAGTCCAGTTTGAAGATGAAGATGTGTTTGGTACTAGCCGATATCAGAGTTTAGTTTGAGAATGCAGGATGTGTGTTTGGTACTAGCTGATATCAGAGTTTAGTTTGAGAATGCAGGATGTGTGTTTGTTTGGTACTTGCCGATATCAGAGTTTAGTTTGTGAATGCAGGATGTGTGTTTGGTACTAGCTGATATCAGAGTTTAGTTTGAGAATGCAGGATGTGTGTTTGGTACTAGCCGATATCAGAGTTTAGTTTGAGAATGCAGGATGTGTGTTTGGTACTAGCCGATATCAGAGTTTAGTTTGAGAATGCAGGATGTGTGTTTGGTACTCGCCGATATCAGAGTTTAGTTTGAGAATGCAGGATGTGTGTTTGGTACTAGCAGATATCAGAGTTTAGTTTGAGAATGCAGGATGTATGTTTGGTACTAGCTGATATCAGAGTTTAGTTTGAAGATTTGACTAGCTGTATGGAATGTTTCACTGTGAATGAGTCAAATGAGTTTGCTGCCAGTTTTCTATTGTCTGACCCCAGTTTTCTATTGCCTGACCCCAGTTTGCTATTGCCTGACCCCAGTTTGCTATCGCCTGACCCCAGTTTGCTATCGCCTGACCCCAGTTTGTGCTTTGATTCCAGGCCATGAGCAGCAGCTGACGTCTGTGATGGCCGGCCTGGACTTGCAGACCTGGATACCACCCCGACAGTGCTACTGTTGCCTAAGTAACCGACGGCCCGCTGGGAGAGTCTGACCGCACCCCTTCCTCTTCCTTCCCCCACCCTCACCCCCCCCCGTGTCTCCAGGGTTTCCTTCAGCAGCCTCCTGGCGCTACTCCGAGCTCATCATGGGCGGATGCCTGTCCAAACCCAAACCAGGTGACCGGACCGCCCTCAAATCCTCAAATAATTGGCACTTGTTTGCCGGCTATACGTGGGTCACACACCGCTCTCCAAACAGTCTTTGTAGAGTGGCAGGTTGGGGGGAAGAATTTTAATGCTCTCTGTTGCGTCACGTCAAGAGGATTATAAAATAAAATGTGAGTCGGGTCTCAAGTGTTGTACAATGTATCACTGTTGAGTCCCGCCTAAGGGGGAAAAAAATATCGAGAGGGAGGGTGGGGGGCGGCGGCCACTGCATGCGGAAACATGACTTCATCCTTTACATATGGTGCTTCTGGCGGCATCAGCTTTTGAGTGCGCGGGACGGCGATTACGAACGCTGTAAAACTTCCGCCACAAAGTGAGGCGTTTCTTACTTTTGCGCCAGCTCCAACCTGGATCTTCCCTGACAGGTGAAACAGCCACACAGAACATAAGGCGGTGGGATGTGGCTTAAAAAGCCTTTGCCGAAACCCTCCTTCAGGCACCAGTCAAAATACGCGGACGATGCAAAAGTAATTGATTATGAATGAGATTATCTGCAAAATGAGTACATATTAATGATGCTGACTGGTGGAGTCAGCCATTAACGGAGGTCATGCTAGATAAGCCCTGCCTAGACTACACATATACAGTATGTGCAGTTATATATAACAGTCGCAACGGTTTTAGGATGTATGATACAGGACTAATACTAATACTATAGTTAAGATGCCACTTTTCAGCATGTGATTTCGTACTCTACAATAATAACGTGTGGAAACCACAGTTATGAATTACAGATACAGAGTGTTTGCTTTGCTTTCAGCAGGAGGCATAATTTAGATAATATTTCACAAACGTCTCCTTTCCTCCCTCTGCCAAACGAGAGGAAGACAGATACAGATTCAGGATAATCATGGGATGGGTGTGTGGTGAAACCCAGAAGGGGACAGAAAGCAAGAATTTACCTGTCAGGCTCATGCGAGACAAATGACCATGCAAGGAGGCCTCATATGATCCATGATTATTATTATTATTATTCAGATTATTATTCTACAGCCGTCTGAGACACTGTACAAATTGAGAAAGTGATTTACAGGCTTATAAACATGTGTGAAATGACAAAAGAACAACTGAATGAATGGGAAATTGAAAGCAACACATCGCACTAACTGCCTATAATTGCGCATATTGGATAACTGGATAATTGCATACTCCGTTTTATTGCGCAGAATGCATCTTGTTCCATTTCAACCCGGACGCCTTTATTTATTACTGTAATGTATGTAATTTGGTTAAGTGCTAATGTCACAGTGGCCTCAAGCTCGTGCAATTATGCGGTGTTGAATATACTGCTTTCATTTGTTGGCTTATTGATGAGCTCACAGGCGTATCTTCAAAATGCAAAAAAGAGGAGTTATTTACATGAGGTTATGCTGTTGCTAAAAAGCTTTGCAATTCATATTTGATACATTTATAATTGTAGATTTTTTTCCAGCGATTCATTTAGCAGTATAAATAATTAAGCAGACGTCAAACTTAAGGTCAGTCTTGTTGACCAAGACTGACAGAAATCCACCCAACAGCTCCACAATTCTCAGGTTACAGTCCATTAAGGCTCAGCTGTTTGTAGAAACAACCAACTGCTCCAAATTCAAACCAATTCTTACTCCAGAACTACTGGCGAGTATTTATTCTCATTTAAGCACAGCAAAAATGGTGGTGTACATTTAACACGCCAGGGTGGACTCATATAAACACCCTAGCATGTTAAATATACACCAGCAGTGTTACATTTACACCAACAGTGTTACATTTACACCAACATTTTTACTGTGAGGGATTATGCTTTATTAGTGTGATTTGGAAAATTGCATAAAGTGTAATCAGAGCTAATATATATGAGTTTTGACTGGGGAAATAAGATGCTGAATTAATTAAAACTGTACCCAGTATCTGATCAGCCCAACCCCTAATTTACTAGAGCATAAAAAAGCTGTTTTACAGTAGATCATTGTTAATCACTATAAATAACTTCCTGGACAACGGTTTGGATGTGTGCATGTTAGTATGATGGTAGGTATTGCGTGTTACTCAGAAATATGTGGTATGTACCTGCTGAGGATACTCTGATAAAAAATGTACGCGCGTTTATTATTCTAGATTTTCAGGATAATGTGACTTTGCCTGTATATCCAAAGTCACATTAGTGATGATATCTGTTGCATTGAATTCTGATAGCATTAGCTTATTGATTTTACACGAACAACCATCAGTGTATAGCGTGTCAAACAGCAAATAACATGTCACTGTACAGAACGTCAAACGAGCCCAGTGATGGGGACCGCTTTCTTCCCCTGCAAATACACGGACTCTTATGATTTTCCACTGATTTTAATTAAGAGACGCCCAGCAGGGGAGAATTCCAGGCAGCTTAAAGTTTAAGAACCGGATGGTCGGCACATTTTTCCAGCCGAACAGATAAAGCTGCATGACTGTGTTGGCCACAGCAAAAAAAAAAAAGAAAAGAGTTTCACAATCAATCGCCTTCTCTCATGGAGGAATATCGCTGAAATAGGATAGGATAGGATAGGATAAACTTTATTGATCCCCAAAGGGGAAACTGGTTTGCTACCATAACAAAGACATAGACACAATATACGTACACAATAAATACATAATGACATCAGGCAGAATCATTGAAGGGTAAGTGCATAATTCCATTGCAACAACAATTAAAAAAACATTACATCAACGTTCATTAAAAAACCTGATTGCTGCAGGAACAAAAGATTTCCTGAACCTTTCAGTTGAGCATTTTGGCAATAGGAGCCGATTGCTCCTACTGCCCTTAAAAGTGCTGTACAAGGGATGATCGTCCCGTGACAGAACACTCCTAAGCTTCCTTCTGGTTCTCTGCTCTGTAATGGCCTCCAGAGAATCTGGGGTCAGGCCAATAATAGATCCTGCCTTCTTGATCAACTTATTGATCCTATTCCTATCCTCAACTGTTAGGCTGCCACCCCAGCAGACAACAGCATAAAAAAGAACACTTGCCACAATACCTTGATAAAAGACATTTAAAAGAGACCTGCTGACCTCAAATGACCTGAGCTTCCTGAGGAAGAACAATCTGGACTGGGCCCGCTTAAAAATGACTCTGGTGTTCTCCTTCCAGTCCAGCTTGTTATCCACATAAACACCCAGGTATTTGTATGAGGGGACCACCTCGACTGCCTGTCCTTTAATCAGGACGGGGGTTACCTCTGCTTTTTTCTTCCTAAAATCAACAATGAGCTCCTTAGTCTTATCTAAATTAAGAATAAGGTGGGCTCCCTCACACCATCTGACAAAACTGTGTGAGGGAGCCCACCTTATTCTTAATTTAGATAAGAAATGAAGACATATCAAACGAATCTCCTTCAAACGTCACTCACGCAGCTTTACATGTGAACAGTCCACCATTTTGGAATCCCATTTAATCTGTACAGTTATAGAGGTTACCACAGTAGGACTTGAATAATGATGTCATTTACACCCAGTACTTCGATGATTAATCACTTAATAATAACATCTTCATAAAACACCTGATTATCTGAATTATAATTTGCATACATGTAGCTTGCACAAGCATTAATTCAAGTAGTCCATTAGCCTATGTTAATCCCAGAGTATCATGATTGAGAAGTATATATTATATTTAAAATAGTTATTTTGAATATATAGTTTAAGCTTTGCAATATTTTAAGCTGAGTTATCCATAAAAAACAATTTCACATCAAGTAAAAAAAATATTTTGTTTATAATAATAATAATAATAATAATAATAATAATAATAATAATCACAAAAAATATATATAAGGGACATGGAAAAATATATATATTTTTGAAATGCCTTCTCTTCATGTCTTGCGTGGCTATTTGTCTTCCAGTGGAGGTTAAAGTAGAACTCTCGCTGATCGAGAAAGAGAAGGAAACAGACGTGATGTCTGCCAACGGCAAGGTCAGCCCTTTCTCCGACTGCAGGCCCAACGGTGCCCTGGGACACTGCTCCGACGAGGACACGTCCGCCATGCTGCAGCCCTACCACAAACCGCGCGACTACGTGGAGGCTTCGGTGTGCCACGTCAAAGACCTGGAGAACGGACAGTAAGACCCACACCGTGAAGCCAGCCAGCTTCTGCTCAATGCTGCTTTCAGAATATTAATGCATTTATTAATAAGTACTGCAACTGCATGTCAGCCTATTGACCTTCATAGGATCTCAAGCTCTAATGAAGGTCGTTAGATAGTCATCAATAAACATTTATGTAGTTATTATATTAGAAATATATTTCAAGAAGCTGTTTGTGAAAGTACTCTGTGTCGTTTAATCAATGATACCTCTTCAACACATTTGCAAATTATTTCTTCATGGGCACAAATAACACTGGAAATGTTGTAATACTTGACATGTAAGTGTAATTATAGCCTCTTGGTGAAGGTCCATAAAAGACAACATTACATGAATTAGCCCCATATGTAAAAAATGTAAGATAAATGTTTGGTAAATGTTTGCAAGAGATATTTTCATTAGCTCTTCAAAAGAATGACCCACGCTGAAGGGCCACTTGGTCCATCAAACCTAACAGAAATTCAATCATTTTTCTTCCAGTCACGTTACTGTTTGCCATTCTTCAGAACAAAAGCCGAGGTTACAGAATTGTGGCTGCTTAAGAGTTAGACACACATCCATGTGATACCGTTTTTCAGGGCTAAAGGAGCGTACATCACTGTTTGTCATACTGGCTTTGTTAGAAAAAGCCAGACTGAGAATAATGATGTTTGCTCACCTCCCAGTGGATGCTTATCTGGTGCTGGTATGGGGTTTACGTCTGTCACAAACAGGCTTTTCAAAGCCCATTAACTGCATTCACTTTCATTGTGGGCTGAAGCCCACGGTTGAAATATTAACTTATATTCTCGGAACTTACGAAACCCACCCCGACCCCCTCCCCCATCCTGTCACCCGCCCCCCATCCGAGAAGAACTTCTTTGAAGTTCTTTTTCTGGCCCCCCTCAATCATGAGAGGTCATGACCCTGCACAGTCTCACACCTGAGGTCAATAAGGCCCAGTCTATTGGGCAAGGCGGTCAGCTGAAAAGCAACACAATGGAAAGTTGTAATGCCTGGTGAGCTCAGATTTAAGATGGCCGCTCTGCGGGGGCCTGCAGTTATCGGGGCAGCAGCGGGTCATGAAAGTAAGAAAGCCACTGGAGCCGAACCGAGTCATAATTCTCGATATGCAATAAAGCAAATTGTGGTTGTTCAATCACTCGATTTACTGGAGGGAAACGAGTCCTAATTCTCGATATTGGAATAAAGCACATTGTGGTTGTTCAATCACTCGATTTACTCGACGGAAACGAGTCCTAATTCTCGACATTGGAATAAAGCACATTGTGGTTGTTCAATCACTCGATTGATTCCTTCTGCATCCCTTCCGCTGTTTAGCTCAGCAGCAGCCTGGCTGAGCTGAGTCAGGGCAAACGCAGTTAATCGGCAGGGTGGGCGGCGTATATTTGAATAAATTATTCTGAAGCTCCAGGGGATCTAAGCGCAGCATGTTTGTGTACGTATGTGTGTGTTTGTGTGTATGTATGTATGCGTGTGTGTGTGTGTGTGTGTGTGTGTGTGTGTGTGTGTGTGCTGTTGTCACCTGGCAGGATGCGTGAAGTGGACCTGGGTATCGGCAGGGCTCTTCTGATAAAGGACCATGGGGAGTTCTGTGCAATCGGACACAAGTGCCCACACTACGGTGCGCCTCTGGTCAAAGGTGAGAGCCCCCCAATTACAGCGCAGTTTACATTCATGGGTGCTCTGTCAGGGAGTTTCAACGCACATAAAACCAGACACACAGTGACAAATTATTAAAAAAACATATTTTGTGATTTGTGATGTCTAATGATGAGGATGATGATGATTATTATTATTATTATTATTATTATTATTATTATTAGTAGTAGTAGTAACAGTAGCAATAATAGCATTTTAGCAGTAGAGTTACCATAGTAGCAGCAGTACATTATATCGGATTAATTTAGCAGAAGCACTTCAACAGAGCGACTTACATTGTAAGAGAAAGACAGTGCCTGTGAGCTACAGTGTCAGAGCTGACTAACAACATTCCCAGACCAGCGGGTGTAGCAGTATTTTGTAGAAGTAGTGTGTCATTACTCACTATCCCATAATGCATGTGTTAATTACAATGCCCATTATGTTTGTGTGAGTACACAAGGAGGCATGGTCCAAAATACATCAGTTCACACGAGGGGAAAACAGATAATATAAACCCAGGGTGATAAATAATGTAGTATAACCTGAGGCAGATGTTGGGGTTCATCTTTTGGACACGGCTGTCTCAGTGAGCTGAGCCCCTCTATTCCAGGTGTCTTATCAAAGGGCCACGTGCGCTGCCCCTGGCATGGTGCCTGTTTCAACATCGCCACGGGGGACATCGAGGACTTCCCCGGCCTGGACAGCCTCCCCACCTTCCAGGTGACCTCCCACGTCCGTGACCGCGCCTGCCCCATAATCCTCTCTGGGTTTTACAGGAGTCTATACACTGAGTGTTTCTGCTTGCTTTAGGTCAGAGTGGAAAAGGACAAGGTGATCATTCGGGCTAACAAGCAGGTAAAATGTGACGCCATTTTGATTGCCAAACTGAAATGCCTTTTTACAGACCAAAAGCGGACAGACAAACAAAACAGACAGATAGCTTTTATTGTCCAATTATGTGGTAATTAGATCATATCAGCACCTCACAAACAAATACACACATATTCACGGAATAAGAGGTAACTCTTTTTTAACAGATAAGCATTCATAAACATGCGTGGAGATATGTTAGTCATGCTAGGCATAAAAAGCCATGTAGTAACTTTGTTAGGAGTATAACAGAATAAAGCGAAGAAAAAAAAGCCATAGATTTAATTAGTCATTTTAGCCAGACGAGGGATAAAAGTGATGGAGTTTTACCCAAATGTCTCATGCCTTTCTTTCAAACCCTTCCCAAGGCTCTTCAGTCACAGAAAAGGACAAAGTCGATGGCCAGATGTTCAGCGGTCATTAACTCCAGCACAGGGTTCAGTCATGTACTTATCATTGGCGCAGGTGAGACTGGATTAACACAGTGTTCATAGTGGTGAGAGTGACCTGTCTCCGTCTTCCCCAGCCTGTGTACGTATTGGAGGGAGTAAGCCAGAGTCAGCTGCTTAGCCGTTACTCTAATTACACCAGCATGTGTGTTTTTAAAATAAATTAATTTGGCGGCCAACGTGGGTCTGAGCATATCCAATTCGACGAGTACATGCACAAACCCCACTGCCCATTCTGAAGAGTGTAGACATCCACTGTTCTCCTCCGAAACACATGGTGTAGACAGCTGCTTCTGTTCACACCACAGACTACAGCTAAGCTCTTATAGAGTGGAGTCAGAGGAAGACCTTTCATATGCAGCTTTGACTGCAATCTGCGGGCGCCTGATCGACCAGCAGGGGTCGCTAGAGAGCAATGCACGCGGAGCTCTGTCCGACTGAATCCGCTCATTCTCTGGGCGACGCAATCGTTAATTGCGCGTCACCCTATGGAGCTACCGGTCACAGTCAGCACTGGCAGGTGGGCCCGGATTCAATCCGAGGCCATGAGGCTCATCCATTCACCATATTTTGGTGCTTTAACCCCTGGGTTTTCAACAAGGGGGTCCCTGAAGACACTGTAGGGGGGTCCCTGGCCAGACATGCAATTCTTTTGTAGTTTTTTTGTAGTTTCACATCTTCAGATATATTTTTTTGTGTGACTACAAAAATAAATAAATAAATAAATAAGTTGTTGTTCTTACTATAATTATTATTATTCCCATCTTCCTCCAAGGTCCTGCTGGACTGGTGTGCGGAGAGACGTTGAGACAAGAGGGCTTCACCGACCGCATCGTCATGTGTACCATGGACAAACACCTCCCCTATGACAAACCTAAACTGAGTAAGGTTTGTACAGAGACCCAGTCCACATCACAGGAGCAACCACAGGGTAAAACGCCTACTTCCCACTCTCACCTCACTCAGGGATGCTTTCAAATCTAGTCTGGTCTGCCATAGTGTCTATTACAGCCTCTGCAGCTCTGATAGCATCCATCTCAAGGTCTGCCAATGGAGGTTTAGTCTCCTATAGCAAGAGAGCTTTGCTTTTGAGGCTTTAGTTATTCCACCAATTCACAAACCTCATGTACATAGTCATAGTACATAAGGTTATATGCAGGATGTGACGAGCTGCCTCTGGTTCTGTCCAGGGTGTGAAATTAACACCAGCCACCAGCCAAATGCTGGTAAAATTTTGATTGTGGCTGGTATGATTTTTACCCTAGCAGCCACTTTGGCCGGTAACCAACCAGCTTGCGTTATATTGTAGAAGGTAATGTGGCTGGTAAAATGTTGAAAATGGCTGGTGATTCTTAAAATCCTCAAGCCACTCTGGCCAATGGGTGAAAAGCTTAATTTCATGCCCTGGCTCTGTCATCTGGATCCATATCTCCCAGAAGACGCACAAAGTAAAAAAACGAGAGTGGCATTGTGACATATTTTTCCGACGGCGTCTAACGCTCTGCTCAAACGCTCTGCTCGCAGTCCCTTGAGAGCACGGCAGAGCAGCTGAGGCTGAGGTCAGAGGAGTTCTTCCAGACGCACAACATAGAGCTGCTGACAGAAAGAGAGGTGAGGGACGACAACGAGGCTCTGCGTGCGTCTCGCCCGTAAGACAGCGGCCGTTTTTAAACAGGCCCTTTTTCGCGGCGGTTTGTTGCCAGGTCGTCTCGGTGGACGTGAGGACAAAAACCGTCATGTTCCAAGACGGATTGAAGATGGAGTACAGGAAGCTGCTCATTGCAACAGGAAGCACGTAAGGAGGATGTGACAGTTTTCTGCTGTGTTACTAATTTGGAAATCTTTGTTTTGGGAATATATGTATATTTCAGGTATTCAGAAAACACCCCTGAGTTACTCAACTGATGGTGATGAAGGCAAATATTTAGAATCAGCATGTTTTTTTTGTGATTCATCCACGTGCTAATTTAATTTAAATAATAAGATCTTTTGTTAAAAAAAAGAAACAGCGTGCTTAAATAACATTGGCCCTTTTGTTCTGTGAAGACCCAAGCCCTTGAACTACAAAGGCAAGGATGTACAGAACGTGTTTTACCTCAGAACGCCCGAAGACGCCAACAGCATAGCCAGGCTCGCCAGCAACAAGAACGCGGTAATCGTGGGAACTTCGTTTGTTGGTGAGCGCCACGGTAACCAGTCATGTGATCCACCCATTGCATTCTTCACCCTTTCCAAAGCGTAGAGAAAACAAGACCATAAGAATACATAGTGATGAGAACAGGGCCTTTAACCCATCGAGGCTCACCATTTACATGCAAACTAGCGCTGTGTTGGACACCCAAGGGTCTCTCTCTTACATAACCAGGAGTACTGTTCTGTGTAAAAACACTTCCTGACATACACACGGAATTTACTTTCATGCATGCACACTTGTTCTGACAGAGCTGAAAAATATATTCTTCTTCTCTTTGTTAAAACTTTTAATAAATTAAAAAATCTCTTCTGATCCCCTCGTAGTGTCCATTTCCTCAGCCTCCTAAGGTTTCAGCACTATGCTGAAACCCACACTACAAGGGACATTAAATATATATACATATACATTTATTTGAAAATATTTTCATTGCAACAGGGTTTTGTCATCCAAGACACTTGTATTATGTAAAACAAAAAATGAACTTACTTTTTTTCTTTGGGGTCTCAGGAGGATATACGTAGGTATTTTTAAGGGGCAATTAGATCAGAGATGAAATGAGAACCAGGTTCACCTTAATGAACTGAAGATCCAAGTGCTTGTGGACTTATTTTCTTTTTTTTACCCCCTTATTTTCCACAGGGATGGAAGTGGCAGCAGCCCTCGCAGACAAAGCCCATTCCGTCTCCGTCATCGGCACCGAGGTCATCCCCTTCCGGAAATATCTGGGAGAGAAAGTGGGAAAAACCATAATGAAGGTAAAAGCAGAATGAATAAGATGCCTGGGAAAGCAGCCTGCGGGGCTCTCTGCCTATCACTCACTTCATTAGTCTTCATTTGTATAGTAGAAACTCTTCATCAAAGAGGCTCATTGAGACGGCAATGGTGCATGGGGAGAATAGGAAATAAAACGGTACTTACCGAAAATAAAGCATATGGTCCAGTAAACCTTACTACTGGTTACCGTTTACTGTACCATATGACAAAAATATACTCATCACTGGAAAACCTCCCAAAATTCATAGTATTCACAGTAAAAAGTTATGGAATACACACTACTCTAAGAGCTGTAGATAAAGTGTCCGGTTTTATAGAATCAAGCCCATTAAAATGTATTATTAACACACTGTATACAATTATGGTAATGCAACGCAAATGTTTTGGAACAATGCACGCTGCAACCTCATGAATATTTCTCTCTGTTGATAATATTATTAAATACAGAGCATTGGAAACATTGCTCAGAGTGTGCACCTGTTCCATCCTGCGACAGCAGCCAGTGGAAAACGGTTCTCTATGCGAGAGCGAAGGCTGAACAGAGCCTGTCAAAACTGTGATGGTTGAATTGACCGCAATGCTTCACTGTAACTACCCCCCTCGCTAACCCTCCTTCCCCCCTACCCTCCCACCCCCCTCTCTAACCCCCCCCCCCCCCTCTCAAACCATTATAAGCTGCTGCTTGTCAGGTGAAAGATTGCTGACTCATGTTCTTCGGCAATGAGTTACATTCTTCTCAATGACAAATGATCCCAGAGAGCGTGGTGGTGAATCAGCACGACTGTGACCCACCGTGGGCAGCCGAGTGGGCAGGAATCAGGGCACGCTGGCACCCGGCAACGATCATGTGGGCAGCTTTGTTATCCGCGCCAGAACTACATGAAGGCAACAGCAAACAAACAAAAAAATATGGCAAAAACAACAAAAATCCTCTTGGAACGAGTTTTATGGTGACATTTGTAGTAGTGGGTGTTACTCTCACTGGATATTTTACAATTTCAGCCTTGAGATTGAGAGGGAAGTGGGAGGTCACAGAATGAGCTGCTGAGGGCTTTCATACAGTCCCAGCTGAAATGTCATCGCTTGACTGTATCGGAACTCTCGGTGTTTGCTCTCTGTTGTCTTTGCTGGGTGCTAGGCAACCGCATCCAATGAAATAAGGATTCCGAAGGGTCTTTTCTGAGGTAGATTTCCGATTGCCAGGCCTCTGTGTGCAGACATATCTCTGGTGTGGCCATCTCCCTAATCAAAATGGCCTCATTTGGCCTCATAGTCATTTGGCAACATCTGCTGTTCACCTGGCCCCAGTGAAAACCGCGACTGTATGTTAATGGTAACTGAAAGCATAGCCCTATTGGGAACACTGCAGTGCCCTTCTGTGTAAATTACACAGCCACTTCATTGAGATAACTGTACCAGAACAGAACATCTGGTGTTATGGGCAAGCTAAAGGCCCAGGCAAACACAACAGGGATTCAAGAATGTGTTAAAGTGTTAAATAAACTCATTTGAGTACATTTGGTCCCTCTTGGATTCTAACACCGTTAGAATGAAACTAACATTGAATATTTTACTATATAAAATGAGCATGGATAAGCTGAGCATGGTAAAATTTTCCAATTTTAACAATTCCACTCCAGGGCCTATATGTATAAACAGTGCTGAGAAGAAAAATGGCCTCAGAACGCTGTGTGAGCGAGTTTCCACGCAGAAATTCAGAGAATCTGCATACCTCTGGACACGCTGGACATGTGTGCGCGCAATGTTTGGAGTCAGTGTGATTATGACTAAACTATTTGTTAGGCTAAGTAAATACTTAAGTGCAGAAACTGATTAAGCGGATCAACGCACATTGTGTACACCTGATCTTACCCGTCCCAGCTATTAGGTGTAAGGCAGTGCTGTTCCCACCAGCTCAACTCTTAATGAATTACATCTTGTTTAATAATGAATCGAAGGTAATTTGGTTAAACCTCTGCCTTCTACGCATTTCCATTCGATTGGATCGACTGACTGTCGAAGAGGAACAGACGAAAAGAAAGTTAAAGAAACACCTTGTCAGCAGAGAAGCACCTTGCACAAACACATTCCTCTTTTACTGCCGATAGCAGTAAAGAGATATTAGTTTCAGGTCCTCCATCAATTATCAATTAACTGTAAAATCAAAACAGAACACCATGAGAATACAAATATGACTTGACTGATGCGGCAAATATGACACTAGACGTCAGCACTTCTATGAAATATGGTGCGCTGGGCTTGACTTTCACACAACAAGTTTACTACTCGGTATCAGAGAGTGAAGAATGTGACCTGAAGTTCCTCTTCTCTCAGTCTTCAACTCCTGGGGTTCATTCCAATCGCTTATGTCATCCATCCTCGTCCCTTCCGTCCTCGCCTCACCCGGAAATCGATCGAGGCCCGACATCTTTAAGGACATTCCAATTCGCTAAATGCTCCTTGGAGGACTGTCCACAAAGTGTTGCAGGTTTGCTAAATCAATGGGGAAAAAAAGCAGTGTGTGAGAGATTGCCTTGTTTGCCTTTCAGATGTTTGAGAGCAACCGCGTGAAGTTCTACATGCAGAACGAGGTGTCCGAAATGTGTGGCCATCATGGACAGGTATCCAGAAAGTGAGAGACAAAGCTTTGTGTGATGTAGGTTGCACTTGAAAACCTCAGCGGTGAGAATGTAGACAATTCAAGGCAAAACCAATGGCCACCCTGAGGTGGAGATAACACGCCCCACGGTGAAACTGAAACAAGTGCCCCCCCAACAGGGATAATTAATGGACCATTCTATGCTTTTTCAAAAGAGTGTTTACAGATTATGGTTTCGCAGTAATGTGCCATTTTCACTTAGGCAATATCATTACATATACCGTACCATTAGCCCACGTGTCACTGCCTCCATCTTTGCTTCTTTCTGCAGTTAAAAGAAGTGGTTTTGAAAAGCGGGAAAGTCTTGAGAGCTGATGTGTGTGTCATCGGTACAGGTGAGAGTCCATTTCTGCCAAAAAGCCCAGATCCAGATTCACTCCCTAATTGCTTTGTACTTCAAATTCGAATGTTACATTTACATAAAAAACACTTACGGACTAATGACTAATTTAAGGACGATTTGAAGGTTTTGGAGTAGGCCTGTTGCGGCTAGCATCTGGGACAAAGCATTAACTAAAGAGACTACTCCTCTACTGTTCTGCTAAACCCAAAACATTAAACTCCTCTACTGTTCTGCTAAACCCACTTATTAGTCACATGCACGTGCTTACATTTTTGTGTTCACAGAAATTCTACAGTATATTTCCCTACAATGAATTTAAAATTTCCATTTAAAAATGAAAGTTGTTGAGGGTTGAAAGGCATTTTAAAAGGGCTCTGCCTTGAATTTATTAATGGCTACTGTCATCCACAGGGGCGGGGCCCGCCACGTCCTTTTTAAGACAGAGCGGGATACACATGGACTCCAAGGGCTTCATTCCAGTTAGTAAGGTATACACCTCCTGACTGATCCATACAATGGAGACCCTGTTCTGCAACTCTTATGACATACTCATAATCATGTAACATCAACCACGTCTTGGTTAAATAAAGATCTGTGATTCAAACTGATCTGTATTGCGGATTTCACGAAACATTTCAAAACGTTGTGTGATGTTGTGACGATACGCTTTACAACATACCCTGGCTAATCAGCTATTGCAGTTCTTGGTTATTAAATGGATTATTTCACTTACTTAAGTCAAACGAGGTTCTTGAGGGTGAAGTATGTTAATAGCCAGTTGCTAGTCAGCACACTGACCTCCCTCAGCCACTGTGTTGGCCTGATCACATGGGATCTCCGTGACCCTCAGACGATGCAGACAAACGCAGAGGGAGTCTTTGCCGGGGGAGACGTGGTCACCTTCCCTCTCTTGGCGCGCAGCAGTAAGAAGGTGAACATCTCGCACTGGCAGATGGCTCATGTGCACGGTAAGTCCCCGCCTCTTTTGTGACATCACAAACAGACTCCTCCTCCTGAGGCCAGGGCTGCATTCGGATTCCATTTTAACACATTCCCTTCCCTTGCTCTCTTCCCTCTAGTGACGTATTTTGTGATGAAATTTGTGACGTGCAACAAGTGATTTTCACAGGTGCTCTGAAAGAGAGGATAGATGAGGAACAAACCAAAATGGAACTGAATGGCCCTCGCAACCGATATAGGAAGTGCTACCCCATAGCAACCTCTGCTCCGTGCGCGAGTATTTTGTTCATAGGATGACTTTGGAAGGTTCATGAATAATTCATAGCAACCATACGCTAGCTTATCTTGAGTGATAATAAAAATGCACCAGTCGGGCTTATGAAAACATTATCGTCTGTCTTTGAGGTGCCTTTAGTGAGGATTTCTCACTCAAAAACAAAAACATGTAGGCTAAATGATCTGACAAAGTTAAATTCTCAATTCCTAATCCGCCCCTTCCATCCCTCAAAATACGCTCATGAATTATTAACGAGCCTTCCAAACTCATCCTACGAAAAAATATTGCCTCCACCATTTGACACTGAAGGTTTGACATCGCACTGATTCATCCTCTCTTAACATGTTGAGTGTTGCATTGTGGGATTCTCTTCTTATTGGAAGCCTGCATTTTATACCCGTAGTGGGAGAAAAAAACGAGGGATCGAGGGAATGTAATTCCTTCCCCTTTCATAAATTTGAGAGGAATGACACTTGGTGTGGCGGCCATATTTAATCCTGGAATGTTGGGGATTCCCCAAGAAAGCATAAACTCAGATCAGAATTCAGCACAGTTCTCAGTGTCTCTCGCTGTTTCCCGCAGGGAGAGTGGCTGCCCTCAACATGATGGGCACTACCACAGAAATAAAGACGGTGCCTTACTTCTGGACGGCCATGTTTGGGAAAAGCATAAGATATGCAGGTAAGTAGACCCGTCTCCATAGTCACAAGTCGACTTCTGTTTCTCGTCTTAGTCGAGGTCAGACACGGGGACGTAGACTCTACAGAGCAGATCTGAATTATTTTCAATGGGATGGATGCAACAAGTTATTCGTTTTTAGTTCATCTCTAAAAGACAAGATAATTTGTAAATTTGCAGTGTGAATGTTTGCGTGGGAAGCAAAGTTTATACATTCAAATCTTCTAGCAAGTCAATGCAAAAAAAAAAAAAAAAAAAATTCAGGTGCTGCCATCTAGCTGTGGAAAGTCGACAAGTCAGGCAGAAAGTTTTTTTCAGCCTATATGGGTATAGAAACATATAAACATATATAACTTTGACATACATAATCAAAAGTGGTTTTCTCTCCCTTGCCCAGGCTATGGAGAGGGATTCGATGACGTGATCATCCAAGGAGATCTGGACGAGCTGAAGTTTGTGGCCTTTTACACTAAGTGAGTTTATGTTTGTGGGTCTGGGGAAGCAGCATCGTGTCTGTTATGTAACCCATACCCTTTAAACAGACATCACCATGCAGCTTAGACCTTTAGAGGATTACAACTCAATCAACAGAATCTGGCAACCGCAGTTAACTAGGCAGCTATACGAGGAAATAACAAAAAAAAAACAGGTAGCATACTTAATTCTACCACTCCTTACCATATTGTGAACTGTGTGAGGTGACTGTGGGGGGCTTTATATAAGAAATATCTAGACTTTTTGAACCACTGACCTCTAATTTCTCACAAAGAAATGAGAATACACTTCCTTTTGTAAGCACTACTGGGGGAACACTTTCATTCCATTCACCCAGCTATGAAAATGGCGGCTCTTTTTTTTACGATTTCAGTGAGGAAATAGTGGGCCAATCTTTAGATAGGACGTATGGAGAAAGCTGCAGCAATAGTCCTTGAAGGTAACAAGAATGTGACCTTTGACCTTCTCTCAGATGACTATATATCAGAGGACTATATATCCTGTGTGATGAGAACACACACGGTGAACAGAAGTACAGATTTGAGACAAAGCGCATCACTTAAATGCGAAAGAGACAGACGTGAGGGAAGAGTCTCCTAAGTGGTTCGTGCGCGCTAAAAGGCGGCAGAGAGGGGGAGGGGCATTGGGGGTGGCGTAATGGACGTCTGCATTCATAATTTAGGAAGTTAGGGATTTGCATCACGCCCCGCCCTGTCGTACAGACGCACTACACCGCTGTTCAGTCCGCACGTCTTCTGCACGGCGAGTCGTGCGTCGTTGGGCTTGCAGGAAGAGAGACACTGAAAGATTTGAGCTGAGTCATTGGCCTCCGTCACAGCTTTCCACTGATTTATAGTGAAATAAACTCTGTCTGTACAGCTGGTGCATTCCTGTCTGTCTGTCTGTCTGTCTTTTGCCTCTTTGCTCCGTTTACTTTCTGTATACAAATGTTTTTAGTGTACCCAGATAAAAATATAACAGTGATCTCAAAAGAGCCGTTAAGCTGATATACTCCTATAAGCATGTGCCTACTGTTGCAATGAGTACCAGGACTTATAAAAACAGTGTGCTTTCTCATTAGTTTTGCTTCAATCTCTTTAAACTATAGGAGCGAAGAGGTGGTCGCCGTGGCGAGCATGAACTATGACCCCATCGTGTCGCGAGTAGCAGAGGTCTTTGGATCTGGAAAGACGATTAGGAAACGTGATGTGGAGTAAGTGCATTTCTCAGTTCTCATTAAATCCGGCCTCAAAACTAGTGATGTAGGCGTTATGCATTTTTCTTTTTTTTTGCGGTTTCTATCGTTAGTCGCAACACGATGCAAAAAGGTATGGGGAAATGTAAACAGATTTGTGACAACAAGGAGAAGAATTTTCTACACAATTTGGAAGTATATATACAGATGCCGTCCGTAAGTATATGGGCAGTGATACACTTTTTATTGTTTTGCCTCTGTACTACAGCACATTTGATTTGAAATGAAACCATGAATAAGAGATTAAAGTGCAGACTGCCAGCTCTAATTTGTGCCCTAATTACAGCCCTTTTTATACATAATACATAAAGTCATCATGTTTACAGCACACATAAAATATCAGCACTCATTGGTACAACCTCCACTCAGGACCCATAAGCATGCACTCTCCTTGGAAGCACGTGATGTCAGTCGCCACAGTTCGTGAGACGCTTTGTGTGTAGCTTAATGAACGCCTGATTGACCAGTGGGGAGTGCTGGTGTGCAATGAGGTCCTGGTCGAACAATACCCTCCAAATCTCTGGGGGTCAAACACTGAAGCGCTCACCCTGCGGACCTGCCAGCCACAGCCGGCATGGTCCGGACTCGGTACCAGACTGCGGGGCCCACCTGCGCACTACGATAGTGCGCTAACCAGATGAGCTATGCAGCGGCCCTGATGGGTGTTACTTCATTTTAAATTGTTAATCATTTTAAGAGAACACTACTACTAGTCCTTAAAGTTCTATCATGTTAATCATCAAAAATTGAGGCACATTGTAATTTTAGTGAACATCACCTTAGAGCGGGGGGTCCAAACTCCAGTCCTGGAGATCCTTGCAGGTCTTTGTGATTTCCTTTCAATCAGTAGCCAATTTAAGCCTTGGGAGACTCTTTAGCCAATCAATGACTTAACTTAAGACACTCTTTAGCCAATCAATGACTTAACTTCAAAAACCAAGCAGACACAGCCTCCCTGTCTTAGAGCCGGTTACTACGACATGCTAATTGAGGGGTAGAGTTTTGTACAGAAGTGATGTCTTATTCTCTATTGTGCACACAAAACGACGGATGCTAACACGGCTTAGCAAGTACGACAACACTAGCGCTTCTCTTTACAAAATACCGTAGCTGTGCTTTTCGTATAATGGCTTCTTTGTGGAAGCGGAGATTCGGCGCACATCTCATTGGCCTGGGCAGCAGCAGCTTTTTCTCAGAAGAGTGCCGTTTCCATAAAGGGCTCGTTCTCCCAACTACAATTCGGACTCAGCACTGCTGGGTTGAAAAAGAATCTCAGCGCTAGTTTTCTGGAACACCCCGAAGTCAACATTTTACGTAGGAATCAACACAATACGTTTAAAAAAATGCAATTGTCATTTTGCTATTCGGACCATTGTCTGAACAATTGCCAGTATTACCATATGAATATAATTTAGTATGTTCTAATAGGAGATTGACATTGAGAAGTCAAAGTATTTGAAAATGAACTACAGGAAACACATTTTTTGATTTACAAAGCCAAAATATCAATGATTGACATCAATGATTAACAAAATAAAAATGGTCAAAAAGAAAAATAGAAATTCAAAACTCTTCTCAGAGGCACTTCAGATTCTTAGGAGTGTCACTAAAATTGTTCCAATTTGTACAGGAAAAAATGTTTTTTTCAAATTTTTACCCCAACTGACAAAATATTGAGTAATTATGTTTATCCTTTTTAATTTGCAGTGATGTAATGTCCTATGTCCTGCTGCAGTCCATGTGATCATGCTTTACATTTAAAGGTATTTTAAAGCAGAATTTTATGTCTCTTGCACTGGTAGGACTGGGGACATGTCCTGGCTGATTGAAAAAGGCACACAGTGAGCATCTCAGCCTGCTTCTGCAGCTCTAAAAGCCTGCTGGGGGGAAAAAAGACAAAACCAGGAACTCGAGGTGCTGTCATGGCAACCAACTTTTGGCGACTGGGGACGTTGGGAAAAAGGCCATGCCTGGATCTTGCATGGGACACCTTCGCCTACATTCAGTTCTACAGTGTTTGCGGTGACAGAATTGTACATATTGTAATAAAATTTAATTGTACATGAGCCATAAAACAGTTTTAACAACGAGCTCAAACAACAATAGAGCAGATCTCCGTAAAAATTTCAGACTCAACTAAAAAAGCAATACTGTACTGTCAATATGCTCAGCATGAAGCATCTACCTGTACACATTGTCTATAGGGGTGTATAGGGGTATTGCCATTTTTGTACATGTAACTTTGTAAATAGCTATTACAAACACTGTACACACTGTCTCAGTATAGGTCTGTACAATTAATGCAGGTCTTTAAAATAAGATATGGCTTGGTTACATCCAGGGACAAATGGAAACTGGACTTTTATTTAGGCTTTTTTGTCTCGCGTGTGTTATTTTTGACATTTTGTAGATCCGGACAGGAAGAAGCAGAGCTACCTGCTGTAGAAGCCACACTAACATTAAGTCTTTGGCTCAGCAGGAGAAAGTACATGAAATTCAGTGTGTAGGAAATACAACATTTGTTCAAAGCCGGGCAAAACGTTAAAACAATGGCGACCCTTAAAAACGAATGGAAGTACGCTAACAGTAGCTACTTACTGCTCCACCTGGCTGATTTGTATGCTCTGTAATGCTAGCATATTGCCTCTTTATTTAAAAGGAATACAGAGTTCCTCTTGCTATCCAACTTCGGTAGACCTGCTCGTAGATTGCACAAATTAAAATCTCTTTCTGAATGAATGCAACTAGCAAAATAATGTAGACTTGTATTTTCTAACAAAATCATTTAAATTATTTTCTAGATGGTATGCAATAATTGCTAAATTCCATTTCTTATTTTTTTTTTTGCTTGATACAGCCTCTAATAGACAGTCTTTGCTACTAACTCAGGGAACTGAGCTTCTGGGGGTAGCGAGTGGAATCAGGATTTGGCCCTGTTGAAAAAAAAAAAAAAATGTAATTTGTTGCACGTCCCTCCCAGAAAATCTGTTCGCTGTATTGTAATGGTCTGTCTTTATGAATAATTATTTCATTAGAACAGAGTACTAATCATATAATCATATCTCATAAGGACTTTTGAAAAGAAAAATGTCACTGCAGTACGCATACATTGTACCACGTTACAGTTACAAAGGCCATAGCTAGATTTTATTGTTTTTTTTTGTTTTTTTAATGAAAAATGTCCGTTTTGTCTTATTGCTGCCTGATATGGTTACATGGAAACTATTTAATAACAAAACTATTTGGACTTTAATAAAACTCTGGCAGAAAGCTGTTTCCTGGAATGAGAACTACCAGAGTTAAATATTAGATGCAATGTTGTGATACATTTCAATAAAATGCACAAAACTGAGAAGAAAAGCACTGGCTTGAATTATTCACGTTGTACTCATACAATGCACTCATATACAATGCACTCATACAACAGCCTTTGGGAGAATCTTTGAGTCTAATAAAATATGTGCACCAGTCGTTTTTAGATTCATAAATGTGTTCAAATGCTTGCTCCAGTGGTGTTGATGGCTTCTTACTTGGCCAATAAGCAGGGATCAACGACCAATGGAATTGGATGTATTAAGACAGCAAGAGCAGTGACTACAAAAAGCTTTTGTATGTAAAAGGAGATTTCTGCGGGTTAGAATACATGTGATGCACCGACTGGGCTTGTACAATTTCACTCAGACTATCAAACAATGGAGTAACAAATGAATCTGAATGATCTACCGCCAGAGCTTATTAAATTCAGCCAGTAGGTAGGAAACTCAGTCAAATGATTTGGGAAGGATACACAACAGAGCCTCTATTTTTAAACATGTGTTACATAGCAACATAACAGTGTAATGGCTCCGGGAAGAGCACTGAGCAGGCACTCGAAAGCAATGCAATTTGAAATTGGATAGCACACTGCGGTCTTACAACTGGACTTCAATCCATCTGCAGCAAAGTGTATGATTCATGGAATAACTGCTAAATCCTTTCCGTCTCTGATCCCAGAGGAGGGGGAACAATATTACCTTCCGGTTTCAATCTGATGAATCACAGTAGTGACATTAAAATGCAAGAGAGATAGTTAATGGCAACACAGGTGGTCTTAGTTGACAATGCATAAGAAAATACTCACAGTTCTTTAACAGTTCACTCTAAAACAGGGGTTTTCAAAGTGGGGGCCGCGGCCCAACGGGGGGCCACCAGGGGGCGCCAGGGGGGCCAATTGGAAGGGAGAGGAAAATGGAAAATGCAAAAAAAAAAAAAAAAAAAAAAACAACATTAAAAATGTATTTAACATTTTTTTTTAAATTAAATTCATAAGATTACTGTGCCGGTTTAAAATAAGATATAAATTGTTATAAATCCTTTCATATCGAAATTAGGTCTTTGCCATGCCCTTCTTTCAATCGCAGCCAATAACTAACCGTCTGCCTGTCAGTCAAAGCGTTACGTTGAGCTGCTAACGGCCCGATTATGGAATCAAAATAGGGTCAAAAGTATTGTGTTTTGTATTAAGAAGCTGTATGTTAGATTTTTTTATATTTGCCAGTGTAATTTAAAAGTTTTTTTTAAAAGCCATTTCGCAATAGGGGGGCCCCAGCCAGAGGCTACGACTATTTGGGGGTCCTTGGCATGGAAAAGTTTGGGAACCCCTGCTCTAAAATCTGCTTGCCATTACTGCTATGGAAATACTGATGGTGACTAAATATATTGCCTATTATATATTGTGAAATATTGTGTCACATGATTCACGACAAGACAAGAGAACAGTATGCACAATAAATATTTATTAAGACCTTGAAAGAACATGTGGAACACCAACTGAAGTTGCTTTGACAAGGGGTTACAAATGCCTGAACCGCACTGCTTTTCAGCCAGACACTGGACGAAGACTTTACAGCTTAAAATGAGTTACAGAGAATAAAGTATAAAGTTATTTTTAAAAAAATATATATTTCTGATGTGAAAAATATATTTGCACAATTTCTTGTCAAAACTGAAACCTTAAAAACAGCTCAGAACAGATATCTTACCTGTAAAAATAACTCTTTGCACAGATACATTGAATATTATGTTTGTGTCCATAATACCTTAGTTATTACAACCATTAACTGTATTAAAAGCCTACTGCGGCAGGAGTTTTTCTTTACAAAGGTGAACAAAGCAAGCTTCTGGAGGCCATTTTGTTACGGCAGATCAACCCCAAATTACTTATAAATTCACTGAAGGCACCGTCCAGTTTTCACAGCCAGTTTTATGGTGTATCAAAGGGAAACACAAAAACATTATGTAGGATAAACAGTCCATTATGGAGAAGTTCACAATGTCACAGTTCACTAGAAATATTAATTTCATTTTTGTTTTTCACAGCATAAAAGTCTACACATTAAACACAATATACGTACACTACGATTCTGGTTATCCACACCTTTTCAGGATGAAAAAAACACTGAGAAAACACACACATTGTGTGGGGCCACTTTCTGTCTTGGATTGTGTTACAGTACAAGGATGATGCTTTTCAGCAATGCACAACCCATCTACATTCGACAAAATGTTGCTGCAGCTCCTCCAAAACTCAAAAGCTTACAAGTCTGGAGCTGGTGACTACACTCTCATTCAGGAGAACAGACAGAGCTGGACAGCGAAACATTTTCAGAGGTATGTGTGGAGCACAGATGAGACCTGTGTCAATTACAATCATTTTAAACAGGATATATTAAGTACTACGTAGTGTCCATTTCACCGGTGTCTAGGTCTGCAACCCACAAAACATGCAGCTGGGGTCTAGCAGGTACTATCCAATCACAATGCGCCAATTAATCATGTGATGACGCGATTCTTAGGTCCATGGCCAGACTTAACATATGCAATATGTTAACCACTGCACTCCTGCCAAATTTACAATAATCGCGATTAAATTAAATTAAAATACCTCTCAAAAAGGTAAAGGTAATTTTAATATATGACACTGATTCACTTACATTACTCTATTCTATTAATTAAATCTCCCTTAAACCTATGGCAGTGTGCCTAATTCCATTTCTGGCCAAGGTACCTACCACAACAAGCACCAAGAGAGTGACTATTATGCTAGCTAGCTATTCTCTTTCAATCTGCTACACTGGCAAACACTAGCCAACCACATAACACTGTCATGACTGTTGCCAACTGTACTCGTGTTAGAAACAATTAAATGGCTTGCTATAATAATAATTAGGCAAAGCACTGAAACATTATAGACCTATTAAAGACTAAATGCCATTAGCTATCTAGGTATACTTGCTAGCTGCATAATGTCATGCCATATTAGCATTACTGCTAACGCAATATCTATTCAATTAGCTATTGTGAAGTGCCAGTTTCTGGGCCCTGAGCGTTATTTCTGCCGTGGAAATGGTGGCCTGACCCTGAACGAATACTATACGCAATGCGGACCCTGTCAATGGACCCCGACCGCGTAGTTTCTGTGCTGCAGACCCCATAATAGCTAAAATGGCACTGGTTTAATTATAAATCGTAAAACACTTCACAAACACAAAACACGTATCAAAGAGTTACAAATGCAGTGGATTATGAGCAAACATTACGGGGAAAATAAGCAGGATGCGGTAATCAAGGAGTCACTGGAATAAATATATATATTTTTAAAAACATCTAAAAACCCATTTCACACTACAGCTCAATGTTTTTACTAAAAATAAATAAAATCTATCCCTTATGTCCTTTTTTTGAGGACAAACACCACGATGGTGGCAGTTATATGGCTGTAACTTTGTCTACCACTAGGTGGAGTTTGCTTACCATGTGAAATTAACTTTCGTAAATCGTGTTGGCGAAAGCTGTCGGCCAAGTGAGTAAACTGTACATTGTAATGTGGTTTTAAGACATTTTAACCTCTCCTTACTGTGTTTCATGATTACAAGTGATACACACACAAAAAAACACATGCTAGCTGCTGATTTATCACAAGTGATGACACCCCACAAAGACTTTCATCTCCACATTTCACTGGTATATAGAAGGCACTTAAGTGTTTCCCCCCACTTAAAAAATAATCACAGGTAAACAATGATCTTTGTAAGAAAACAAAAGTAAAAATCGAGTGAGAATCGGGACAGGCCATGATGAGTAAAGTCACAATATACCCGCTGTCTTTGCAATTAATCTGACAGCAGTCGAGCATACCGTCTGCAGAGCTTTCAAAAGAATGGCCTCTGGCATATGATCATGTACCAGTGTACGTCAGCAAATAGGTCAAGTTTCCTAACCTATAAACAGATGCAGGTACTGAGCAGATCAGCCGTGAGAAAGTCCTCCATGTTACTGGCTGGCCTCTGATCAGAAGTCGTACTCGGCGGCACACTGCTGGAGATACTCCTCGTAGAGTTTCCCCTGCCGAAGAAAGAGAGATGGAAGAACGACGATGTCCCGCAAATGAAAATCAGAAACACCAGAGGAAGTGCACAGGGTGTAACCCCCAAACCTGCAATGTAGTGACTCACTGTAATCATCATACGACATCATAATAAACCTCATTATAATATAGCGTACACTCCACTTCCTCAATGAGAACCAGGACCTTCTGAGAAGATTTGGAGGTAAGAACAGAAGTGTAACAACCAGACCTGGGTGAAATACATATTGAAAATACTCTGGTAAAATCTGAAAGTACTCTCATAAATCCCTGAGAATGTACAAGGAAACACGTTACCAAAAACATGCAAAATGCATATGAAAGAATTTTGTACTGAATATTGATGAAAATAGATTTATTTTAAAACGGTCAGAAACTTGCAGGGCTTTCACTGGCGTCTAGAGCATACATAAGCATCCCAGGTCTTGGAGCGACATGCTATGGCTATTGTGTCAGAAACTGTGTCTCTCCTGCCCTTCCTGTCCAAAGCTCTTGAACGAGCTGCTCTTAACCAACTGTCTGATTTTCTCCACCAGAACAACCTGCTCGACCCTCATCAGTCCGGTTTCAGAACCGGGCACTCTACTGAAACTGTGCTCCTGGCTGTGACTGAGGCACTCGCCACTGCTAGAGCCTTCTCCCTCTCTTCTGTCCTGATTCTCCTAGACCTGTCTGCAGCGTTCGACACGGTCAACCACAAACTCCTGATCTCCACACTGGCTGAGATAGGCATCTCTGAAACTGTCCTCTCTTGGTTTACATCCTATGTCACAGATACCAAGTCTGCTGGAAGGGCTCTGTCTCTGCACCTCATCCACTTTTTACAGGAGTCCCGCAGGGATCTGTACTGGGTCCTCTGCTGTTCTCCATTTATACTAAGTCTCTTGGTTTGGTTATTAATTCACATGGCTTCTCTTACCATAGTTATGCTGATGACACTCTTCCTCTCTTTCCCTCCCTCTACCCCTCAGGTTAAGGAGAGGATATCTGCTGGCTGACATCTCTGAGGTGAGGTGTCTAGCCATCACCTGAAGCACAACCTCGTCAAGACTGAGCTGCTCTTCATGCCATACAAGCCCTCCCCGCTTCTAGACCTGTCCATCACCATCGACAGAACCATGGTGACCGCCTCCCGCTCTGCAAGGAACCTGGGGGTGGTCCTGGGCGACCAGCTGGACTTCAAAAAACACATCAGGGCAACGGCACGGTGCTGCAGGTTCCTCCTGTACAACATCAAAAGGATTCGGCCGTACCTGGCCACCTACTCCGCCCAGCTTCTTGTCCAGACCATGGTCACCTCACGTCTGGACTACTGCAACTCCCTTCTCGCAAGCTTACCAGCCTGCGCCATTCTACCCCTACAATGGTCCAGAACGCAGCTGCTCGGCTTGTGTTCAACCTCCCGAAGTTCTCACACGTCACCCCCTTGCTGAGGTCACTCCACTGGCAGCCAGTTGTGGCCAGGATCAGGTTCAAAGTTCTGACCCTGGCCTACACTGCAGCCAAAAGGTCAGGCCTACCTACAGTACTTGATCCAGCACTACACTCCTGCTCGACCACTTCGCTCTGCTGCTGTAGGGCGACTTGCATTTCCCTCCCTCCGTGTTAACGGCTATCACTCGTCCTGACTGCGGAGCTTTTCCACCCTATCTCCCCAGTGGTGGAATGAACTCCCCACTCCGCTGCGCTCAGCTGAAACACCGTCGTGGTCTGAAAACGCACTTTTTCAGACTCCACCTTGACTAAACTACCTATATAGGGCCAATTGTATAGTACGTACTTCCTGTTTGTGTCTTTTGCTATTTTATAGTTAAGAATATATAGCCGACTGTATTCTATGTTCATTACTAGGGATATCTCCTACGTTGTGAGAAAGTTGTGCTTTGTCAGATTTGCTTTGTAGTTGTGTCAATGATCTTCAATGTGCACTTATTGTACGTCGCTTTGGATAAAAGCGCCTGCCAAATAACTGTAATGTATTGTATTGTATCTGAGCTTGATCACACATGTAAGTCAGAACCTCACCTGGGTTTATTAAGAATAATAATACAATTATGTAGTTACAGGTTTGGATGGAGCAAAAAACCAGGGGGCTGTATCACGAAGCAGGATTACTGAGTTAGCTGGATAACTGCACTGAGTATCACTGAACTGCACTAAATTTCCGCCAATAGTGTGGCTCTATACGGATCGCCATCTATCTTTTTAGACGCGGACGTGCCTCTGGCTTGTGTAGCCTACAGAGGATACAATGTGTATCTTGTGACGGCACTAATGTATAGGTGAGTAACTACGGGGTGCAGATATCCTTAATTCAATGTGTATGTTTGGACCTTAAAACCGTTAGCTGTGTAGTGGTATAAGTCAAAGAAGAATGCCAGGTTAAGATGAATGCAATTTATTATACAGTATGTTCAGTAATGACAGCATACAATGGTGCAAAATGAGATTGTGGCGACTGTGCTATTTGCGAATGGCGCGCAGGAGGTCGTATTGACGAGTCCCTCCCAGAACCATTCCACTTTTCTCCCTATCAGCCCAAACATCAAAGGAAAACCTTGACTCATCAAAGCAAGACCCAATCACAACAAAACTGCAGAAACAGCGGTAACCCGCTTGCGCTATCTGAACGTTTATCACACCACGTTAACCATTTGTGGCACAGCTGCTGACATCTGCATTACCTACTATTCACTTTTTGAACGGTGTTCAAAGATCTTTATTCAGCGCCCACTGAACCACACCAACAATGACACCAACCCGTTTCCCATGACATAGGCGTTCCAACAACACTGAACATGAATATACTGTATATGGACAACCTACGGTTACATAACGCTGTTTAAACTTCAGTGGTTCTGTGAACGCAGCATAGACGCACTATTTATTTGCATCAGTTAAACTATAGCTGACTAGTTACAACTGTGCTCTTGGGCAACAGCATTGTTCCTTTATCAGACCTTGCTGACTTCCAACCAGCAAGGTAATCAGTCAGTTCACCTTTGGTAGTCGGGATAAGAGACACACTTCTGAAAACCACCCTACAAGAGCTACAGAAATTGAAAGGATGATTTGATAACACGGTCAACCTCACCTTTTTGGGTTTGACGACGTCATGGATGTACTCGCTGAACTTCGCCAGGCTCCTCTTCTCCTTCTTGGAGAGAGTTCTGTTGCCCTGTCTGAGGTAGGAACCAGACCAGCCGTCAGTTTTCACAAAACAGAGGTGCATTCAATGCAAAAAAAACAAGACATTCGTTCGGCAACCATCTCCAGTGCATGTCAAAACAACTGATCGTACCTTGCAAAATATTTGGCGAGAAACAGTAAGAGGTAGCTGAAGGCTCCGAAAAAGATCACAAACAAAATTTGGCTGTCTTCCGGGACCCAGTCCCACACGATCACCACCATTGCCTGTTGAGACATAAGAATACCTTTTACAGAACCCAGGAACCTACAGAACCCAGGAACTATGTAACTAACGTTCAAAGCACAGCACGATCCAGAAGGCACTTATAAAAACAACTATTTATCACACTGCACCCGATGGATACATGCACAGCATAAGGGTCTAACCCTGTAAGATCTGGTCATATTAGCCAATAAAACAGAGGCACCAAATGTACTTCAGCTACCGATGAGAGGAACAGAGGGATCAGAGAGCTCTGGGGGGTCATTACCTCATTTAATAGCTTGACTCTTCAGTTTTTGTCCAGTTCATTAAACGGGCAAATAGGCTCAAAACCTCTGTGTCCTTTAGCTCGCCTCATTCTTTAGTTTAGTCTTTTTTCATTAACCAAAGTAAGTTTTCTTTTTAATCTTATGCAAGGGTTTTATTAAGAATAAGTTTACTCATCTGACTTGCATGTGCATGTACTGTAAATGCACGTGGTATGAGACTGCCCGCACTATAAAAATTCACACTTCCATACACGTTGAAGATGGGATTTCTAACAGGAAGTGTGTGATTATCGCCACTGCATACCGCAGAAAGAGAGAACACCCTGGCCAGGCCCTCTCCCACCAGACCCTCCATCTCTTCCTTGGAGAGGGTGTTCACCATGAAGCTGAGGATGAGGAGGGTGGGCAGCAGAATGCCCAGCACGCCGAAAAGGAAGGAGCGCAGGCGGGCCGTCTTATTGTAGCTCACGTCCACCCTGCCAGGACGACAAAGAAGAGAGTGGTACGGGTGTCAGTTATGAGTGTGCGTGTGTGTGTGAGTGTGTGTGTGCAGCCCTGAAATCTGAAGAAAGAGATACTTTGTGTATTCCTGAATAAGTTACATGGTAGTGGGTGAAAAGGACTGAATAATAGTACAATTTGTGTGAAAACTATGACAATACTGACTGTGACGTTGGGTAGATACAACAAATACTTCTCCCGAGTTATTAGTGAACATGATAATGAAATAACAGCAGCACCACAGCTCCAATCTGCCCCGCCCCGTCCCATCCTACCTGTCCTGGGCCAGTTTACTGCTGACTGTGGAGCAGATGAGGTCACAGTCCTTCTCCAGCTGGTCCAGGGTTTTTTGGACGGCCTGGTTGATGGTCTTCTCAATTGTCTGACAGACGGCATCGATCTGGTTCTCACATCGGCTGGGCTGCTCGAGAGCACAAGAACGACGGCGCACGTCACCCGGCTACCATGGCAACAGGCCGTCACATTTCCGCCTGCGCAATATCTGATTAGATTAAATTGCGGGAAGCGCACTTTGACGTATTACTTGTGTGCACGTCAGCAGGTCAAACAGTCCGCGACCCGAACAGGTCACGCCACATGACGGGTTGCAGGACAAGATGGAATGGTGCACAGTGAAAAAGCAGCTCTTTCCTTACTGCAAAAACCAAATCCTAACAAGCAATTTCATCTTATATTTAGACTTTAGAATCTTATTTCTGTCACTTTTTTGCTAAATGAGACAAATGCCAGTGGGGCAAGATAGTTTTACTAATTTCAAGGGTAAGATAATTTCACTTCAAGCTAAAAGTAACTTAAAACAAGCTAATATTTTCCACTTTTGAGAAACAAAAAGACTCATTACAAGACTAAAACACTTGTTAAGACAGACATTTTTTGCAGGGCTGCTTTAAATCCATTATGCATTCTCATTATATAAAGTTAATAATATGCTAGCCAGTTGATGTGTTGAGTGGCAGCTGACTAAAATAAGCAAGGGAAATTTCATCAATTGGACTTTCTTTGGTTCCATTAACTTCCATTCTCAAATATGATCAATTGTACACAATTAGAATGACAAAGCTGCTCAAGTCCACTTGATGTACATTAATTTTGTGTTGCTGTGGGCATTTATTTTATTTATTACATTGAACATCAGTACACACTTTGTTTTCTATTATCGACCAGGTTATTATTGAAAAAGACGACGTGTTCTCGATAACCTACCCGGTTAAACAAAGATTCAAATAAATGAGCAAACATACTGTGAAAAGCAAATCCCCTGCAGCGCCAAACGAATCGAACCTCAAGCCGCCTCGGGCGTGGGCGTCGGCCAGGGGCATTTTCAGAGTAGCTTGTGAGGGAGTGATTTAAGGAGGGGGGGGGGGGGTGGTGGGGGCAGACTGTAATTGCAAGTCTCTCCACTTTGCCAGGAATGGCTCCTGCGCTCACTCAGGGAAAATTAACTGGCCCGGCGAGGCCTGTAAATCCAGCCGTCGCCACGCTGCACCACGGGCCATCCATCACGGGATGAGGGTGCGACTGCTTCGGTCTGGGCCAGGCGGCTGGGACGAGAGAGGGACAGGCTTACCCTACGGTCCACAGCCAGAGCCCCTCAAACCCGAATTCTAACTGCCGGGCGCAAGAAATTCTTGTGCTGATTCTACACGTTCTCAGGGGATCACTAAGAAGTTTGTGAAATGACAAAGGCCAAACACAAAAAAAAGGACATTATGCACAGGAAAGGAAGAACTATCTTGACAAGCCTGTTTATTAAATGTCGTACTGACGGATATTGACTTTTACTCATAATCTAACCCTTGTAGGGATGCGATCTGCCCTGTAGTTGAAGCGTCAACAAACTTGTATTACACCGCCCGTAAACTCATGCTAACCAATTGCTATGCTTTATTTTTTATTGCTATGCATGAAGTAATCCGTTTTTCTGCTTACCCTAACAATCCCATGAAGTGCATGAGCTCAGATTAAAACGGGGGGAAGGTCATCTCAGGATGTCCTCACCCCAACTCCCCCTTCCCCAAAAAAGCAATCTAAGGGACAATCTCCTGTGACAAGGAGCGAAAATCTGACTCTCCCATAATCACAGGTAACAAATTTCCTGAGTCGGGGGAAGGGATTTTTAACGGGAGCGGGGTTTTACAAATCACTCGAGCTCGGAAGTGCACTCTCTTACGGGGCGAAGCTCAGTGGAGCAGACAGCCCTGACGATTTTGGGTGAAATCTCTGTTAGGCCAGGAGACCGGGCTGTAGTAGTATAGCTACAGCTGTGACCCTGGTGGCCAGCGAGCAGCCATGGAGACGACCGCAGGCTAAAAGTGCTGCATTGACTGCAGAGAGGCCAGGAGAGAAGAGAATCTGAAATAACCCAAGTTACTGTTCAGTGCTCAATGCATCACAGCAATTCATCCAGAGAAAATGCAGAGTCAGGGGAGGCTTCAGACACTGAATACCCTATATATGCTGTATACGCAATACCTGCTAAATACCACACGCACACACACACACATGCACACGCACGCACACACACACACACACACGCACGCACGCACACACACATATCAATCATAAACCTCACCTTTTGTAGGTTTGGGATGTATATGGTGGGCATCTCAAAGCCACATTTGTTCAGGCCCGGTCTCCGACACAACTCTTGAACAATCTGCATCATCACTCTCTGTTGAATGAAAGATAAAAAAATATAATATTATTATCATTATTATTATTAAGTATCCAGTTAGCAGGAACCAGAGCCTCTTCCCTGTGACTATAGGCACAGTGCGTGATCTCCCGCCTCAAGCCAACTTATTTTATAATGAGCAAGCAAACACAATGAGGGCCTGCCGCAGAACTCCGGCCCGACCGATGTTTCACCTAAAGGCAGAATAACAGGCTCTACGCCGGGGGTTTGAGGAGGGGGAGGGGCTTGCCGTACCTGCCTGTCCGTCTCCCGCCCGGCCTCGTCCGCCTTGCTGAGGTAGAAGAACAGCTTGTCGCCGCATTTCTCGCTCAGCTTCTCCACGATGTTGAGCGTACGCTTGCACAGCGCCTGGCCCATCGGGTCGAAGAACACGAAGATCAGGTCGGCCTGCTCACCTTTGACGGCAAGCACAGGTTATTTTACACTTAAATTCTGAGCAGACGGTCCACTTTCCATATGTAGTTTTACACATTATTCAGAAGGGGAAAGCAGAGAAGGTTGCACATGGAGAAGGCATCACAGTTCATAAAGCGGTGTAGGGGGGAATCGAACCTCTGGCTGTATTGGGGGGAATTGTACAGGTCGAATTGGCTGCCCTTTGGACTGAAGCGCGCGTCTTTCCCCCTGCTTTACACTACTATTAACAAACAGTGGGGCTAATGCAGCATCACTCAAAAACCATGTTTTCCATTTGCACACACATTTTTATACTAATTATACTGTAGTTTATAAACTACAGAAACGTACACAATTAAATATAGTTTACATATCATTGCTGTTATTACATCTGCTGCTTAAGGACCAACAACATGACATGCAATAATTCCGCCGGTGATGTAGATTCACACATAACCTGGCGATTTACATACACAATGAGCACATGGAGGGAATGCTAACTGTAGCCAATCTACTAGAGATGGACTGCTACAGATGTTGACTGACTCCTACATTTCTGGCTAAATTAGCGAATAGGATACCAAACCCAGTTCACTCGCAGATTAGACCACGGTAGAATGTTTCACATAGGCAGACAAAGCCAGTAATCATCTGCGATTCTTCAGCTGATCTCCGTCGGACACCGTGACCACTACGAAGATGACACCGCGTGATACACGTCCCTCATTGACTGCTAAAAAAGATAATTTCTCCTAGAAGAGCCATGCATTCTTTTACGGCTTGCACGCGTGGCGGGTTCTTTGATTGAGAATCTCCACTTTGCTCCTCTCCTTCATTAGCATTCACAACAGGTAGTCCTGTGTCAACATGGCAGGCTTGCTAAACCCATAAATATCTCCCCCTGCACCAAGAGCTATGGGGCGTAGGAGGTAACGTGGCGTTTCCCTGCCTGCAGATCAACTTAATTCAATTATTAAGAGGCCACTTAGACATGTCCAGAAAAGCTGCAGTCTCCGTGCTCACACCTGTCCTTGAACCAAGTGATTACATACACGACAGATTGCATGAGAGTCTGGTTAATACTGACTGTTTAAGTTGAATACTGCTGTGTGGGAGACATACGTGTACATCAATGTCATCTCTACAGGGCTCGCTGCACTGGAATGATAAACACCACTGCGTAGAATCCACGCACAAAAGCCCTCACGGACATGTCCGATCTTACCGAACCACGTGATGGCGTTGTTCACGTTGAAGGGGTAGACCATGTCGCCGTCGACCAGGCCCGGAGTGTCCACAAACGTCACCAGGCTGAATTTCTTCTGCTTGGAGGTAGAAATCTCAGCGGATACGTAGTCTGTGACACCTAGAAAACACATAAACTGCATGCATACTTAAGTTGCTTGGCCCGGACGCACTCAGCGCGTGGTGAAGCGGATGCTTCCCAGTGTCAAGGCTGATGGCGTCAATGTTGATTAAATTAAGTTTCAAAATGTTGCCGCAGTGCAGTCAATCGTTGGGGGCGGAATCAATCCTCGATTTCCATACCTGCCGCAATTGGGATACATTTTGGCCCAAATGGTACATGAGTTGGGCTGTCCTGAGCGCACTGGTCTCTGCTCTCCCCCTACGCGATAAAACTCCCAGACTCCCCGGCCACCACTCGCCAGAAACTCGCCCGTTCACCACCATCAGGAGGCGAGGAGTTTGGTTGTCATGGTCACCCACAACAGCTCTTCAACTGGCAGCTTTACCGTAAGGGGGGGAGACATAAAGCTAGCCAGTGAAGAACGACTGTGAAGTAACTCTCCGTCATGCGGTGTTAGCACTACCGAGACTACGCTGCGCGATAGCCGTCTCGTCGACTGCTGAAAAAGATAATGTCTCGGAGAGGAGCCGAGCACTCTCTTACGGCGGGCGCGAAGATGCTCCTCCCGAGCATTAGCATTCGCTACAGGTAGCGCTGTGTCAACACGGCAGCCCCATTAAAGCCATCAATATCTCCCCCCCCCCACCCCCATAACAGGAGCATCCTGTAGGTTCTTACAGGCAATCTCAGAATCTACGGGGCGGAGGAGGTAACTTGGCGTTTCCCCCGCCAGCAAGGTCGGCGTACAAAATGTAATTTCCTCCCTGGCGTCTCTCGCGAGGAGATTTACTGCCCCTGCCCTTCTAAAAGGCATTAATGCGTCGGCTGTCAGTCTGAACCGGTTAATGTCCCGGTGCTCACTGAATTTACAAAGCAGGGAACACACACAAGCGGCTACGAGGTACGGCGGGTGAGGTTTACCGCCACAAACCCAGGAAGACAGCGCACACCGTTTATGCCGCACAAAATCTGAAAAGGTCCAATCGTATAGATTAATCGCAGATGTGCCCTTTCTGAAGTAATGCGTTTGCTAATCGCCTACGGCTGAATAATCCTGTGGAAGGTTGGAGAGGCGATGAGTGATATTCTCTTCCTGTTGGCGCCAGGCCCTCCAGACTGGCACAGACATGTAAGGTGTGTCCGGTGCATCACGGCAGGGGGGGGGGGTGTTTCGATGTTGTGGGAGAAACAGCTGTTCTGCCTCACTACAGATCATGCACCACGCTCGTGTGCAGATTTACGCCGACGCACGTCCTTTCCCGAAAATGCCGCCAAGAAAATGCAGAATGCTCCAGACGTTTCTAGAACTTTCCGAGAAGCAGACATTTGGACCCGTTCGACCTGGGCGCCCGTGGGTTTTCCAATAATCCTTCCAGCGATGCATGCCGGCTCATCCGATACGTCTTGGAGAAAAGTCCTGGTAATGCACTGCTTCCGTTCCAAGTGATGTCGGAATGACAGTGAGCAGGCAGCTAACGAGTGAAAAAGGCCGGCCCCTTCACAATACGGAAAACTCACTAGCTAACACGGGAAAAACAGAGGTAGAACAGGGCAACAAATCATTCCGTTATTTTATATTCTGTGAGGGGTTACCCACTTAATCTGTCAAAAAAAGGTACTCATAACATTGAGTCCCACCTCCGCCACCCCCACACAATGTCTCTATAAGAATGAGCCGGGTCTTTAATAGAGACTTTGTGAAAGATGTGACATTATCTGAACCACGCCAACAAAGACAGCTCCTTGTGACTCAGCCGTACTGCGATCAATGGGTGTTACCCTCCCCAACGGTACATCTACGATGCTATCTTGTGGTCCTTACAGACCTGGGAATGTGCTTCGTCAAGTCAATAATTCTGCCGCAAATCTCTATGTCAAAAACACCCCCGTGTAGTCGGGGGGGGGGGGGGCTCTTGCGAAAGGTGAATTATCTCTTCCAGTCACAGAATGGCATTTGAATATCTCAGTACTTTGTCACTCACACAGCCATGGATGGATGCTGACATTATACCGGTCTCTCACAGTCATGGCGTGAATGCGTCACGGGTCAGTCGTCAGAAAAAAAGCCCACGGAATCGTTATCTATGTGTGCGCGCTCGCAGATGCTATAACCTGTACACCTGGCACAAAATTAATTATATGTCTGGTGGGTTGGGGGATGGGGTGGAGCAACCGCCGCTTGTGGTCGCACAATGAAACGATAACCCTGATATATTCAGCTACCTATGAGTCAGAGATGAACACTACTCACAGGGCTGAACCGCCTCAGCTCTGACATAAATCAGATGGCTGAAGAGAATAAAGAAACGCATACAGCCCATTCAATACACGCTGTACACTCAGAACACGCTTGTACTTTAGAAGTGCTTATTGATGTCACATTGTAAAGATGTGGTGTGCATTCCCCTGCCGAGATTTGTCTTTATCCGGTGAAACAAAATCTACTTAAACGGTCAGATATTTACTGTAACAGTAAGATGCGCAAACACCTTCAAAATACAAACTGTACCGAAGAAATAGCTGTCAAGTAGCCACAAATAAGATGTTACAACACTGAACATGTGATTTAACAAACACTGATTTACACATTTCAAACGCATGTGAAAAATACAGACATAAACAATACAGTATTAAAGTGTACAGCACAAGCTTGCACAATCACACCGAATGCTGATCTATCTGTTTCTAAACATTTCTAGAGTGAGGAGGAGAGAGACAGTCTGACAGCGATGACAGAGAGCACATTCTGCAAACTGAGTGATATTGAGCCGCGGGATCGCCCCTACCTTTAAACTCCAAAAGGGGACGGAAATGAGGATACAGGTGGAGTGTTGCATTGCCCTGGACAGAGAGAAATAAAAAAGAGAGAGGGAGATAGAGGGAGAGGAAGAGAAAGATAAGGAGAGAGATTGAAAAGACAGAAAGAAATGGAAGAGAGAGAGAAAAAAAAAAGGGACGAGTTGAGAGAGAAAGCAGGCCGACGACGGGACCGAGCGGCCCCTCCTCCCTGCAGACTGGGATCAATGGCGCCGTTCTGCTCTGTCCTGTCCTGTCGTGTCACGTTCTGGTGCGTTCTGTAGCGTGCCGTGCCGACTCCCGTCTCTTTAAGCCCTTCCTGTATATAGCGGCTAATCCCCCCCCCCACTCCCCCCACCAAGTCCCTGGCTGTAATTACATTACTCATCTTCCTCCCGTTCACTTGCGCCTCGGCGGGCTCTCTGCAGCACAGACGGTGGCCAACGCCTCGCTCTTAGCTATAAAGCTCCCCTACATGATGCAAGCTTAGCAACAGCCACTCACAGACAGTGCCATTAGAATAGTTAGGCTGTATTGCTTCTACAAGCAATAAAAAGTGGAGTTGGCAGAGCCTGGCTGCCACTCAAACGGGGGAGACGGTTCTGAGTGACAATCGCTCTGCCTTTGCTTTTCTTTTCTGGTTCATGGGGAGAAATTATGTACTATGTATTTATGTCCATGTCTTTTTTTTTTTGCTGCTAAGAAACTGCCAGGATCCCCAGGATTCCGTGATGTCACAGTCTAATGCAGCACTGTCATAGCAATTATCAAGAGGAGTGACCTCACCAACAACGCAATTATCTTAACAAAAACTATTACCATAAGTGACGCAATATTATTTGCATCTAATACTAATGAATACAGTGCTGAAAAAGTGTACTCTGCATCACTGTGAAAGGAAAATTAATGGACAGTGATTTCATTAAAGTTTGATACTAACCATAAAGTTTAATTTTAAAACATTCATTGACATCAAAGTGCAAATCACTCACAAAAATGGGCCCTTACCGTTAATGATTCCCTTTTTCGACCGCTTGTGATGAAGGTAAATCCTTGTGTTTCGATGGCCACCCCTGTTTTCTGAATGTGTTCTTCCACGTACCTGAAATGAAGAATCCCCGCGCCCCCCCCGAAAACAACTCGGTCTGAGATTGTTACAATCACAACTGGCTCTACATCTGAAACTTCAACCAGCATAAATCAATCACGGGGTGTATAACCACATCCTTTCATTTAGGAAGTCCAAGGAAACGCACATCGATTGGACGCTCTTTGTTCCAAATGCCTTCTGATTGAAGCTGTAATCTGCATTTGTAATCAGTTGCCAACCCACCTGTCATTACAGGTCATTTTCGTTGTGTTCATACGGAGTCAATTGGCTGGAAATGCACTTATCAGAGCTGTCCTCAATTATATAGCAAATTTTAAAGTGCTTGAATTTAACTGAAAGCAACCAGTGAACAAGCCAACTTTGAGCTCTTACGGAAATTGAATACACTGAAAATATATTGAAATAAAACACATTAAATTCTTTACTTTGTATCATTTTTATTATTTTACTGTTTATACAAAAAGTTCACATATTTACAGCAAGTCACGCTTTAGACCCATGTAGAGGGATACACGTTGTTTGAAAACTCAGTGTTGCTTGAAGACTTGCCTGTTGCGTGTGCGTGTGCAAGCGCTTGCGTGCGTGCATGTGTGTGCGGGGGGGGTTTAATTACCAGTTAATGAAGGAGCTCTTCCCAGCAGAGTGGTTCCCCATTATCATCACAATGATTTTCTTCCGAGGAGGAAGGAGCCTGAGGCCCAGGCTGCTGGCTATCTTCACCAATCCTGAGCAAAAGAAAAGCAACAACACTCATGACTCAGGGACGAGGAAAAACAGAAAGCAAAAAGGAGGAGAGAGCGGGGCAGAGAGAGATTAATATGTATTCATGTGTTGTATACTGTACTGCTTTGGCAACAATGGTTGGTTCATGCCAATAAAGCCATTTGAATTTGAAAAAGAGAGAGGGAGAAAAAAAGACTACAGTGAGGCGCCATAGATCCCATTTATTTGTGTCACACGGGACAAATGATTCCACACAAGCTGTGTTCACCTGCTTCCTCGGGCATGCTTCCACTGACAGACAACAGATAAGAACCATCAGTGTCACTGGGAACAAATAATAACCGCCTCGCACCCATCTGGGAAGTGAAAACGGCAGCAATAAATTCCTTTCAAGTTGTAGCTTTGCGTGTGCATATCTCAGCGCTCTATCACATTGTTATAGACCTCAATGGCAGAGCCGTTACAGACTTCGTAACGCTGTGGCTTGATGGAGAAAAAAATTATCATTTCAATTGGTCTACCTGAGATTAGGCTTGTTCCTCGCAAGTGCCAACTACCGGCCAAAAGTCCCAGTCCAAATGCACAACCTGAATTCGAGAAAAGTGCTTCCGCCTACAACTAAAATATCTGATTTAGAGACTATACATAGCCTAGCACACAGACAGCCAGAACTCCCAAACAGAGAGGGTATTAAAGGGCTTTAGGCAAATTTGGATTCAACTGAAATCCAGGTGATCCGATGAACTACAAATAACAAAGTAATCTGGTTCAATGCAATGTTCTTTCAATGCATGCTTTGTCCATTTGAGTGTTTAGTCCACTAATCAGGCATAACATAAATTTTTACATTTCCAGTGGCCGTAGTCTACTTAAGATACAAGTTATCTCTAAGTGCAACTTGCAACCTACAACAGACAATCTAAACTATTCTAATTATACGATTTGGAAAGAGATATAAGTCCTATATTTTCTAATAATGTTAATTAACATTAATGTATATCTTAACAAGGGGGAGTGTCTTAATATTAAGGTGAATTATGTACTTAACATGCTTTGGGACAATAGGCTAAGGCAACTGAATAATGTTCAACAGGCCCACAAGTTCAATCGTGTACAAAACAATGTTTCTATTTCTGTGGAACTTTACCTTTAAACATATTTAGTTAATAAACAAACAAAAAAAATGTTTTCAAAAACCTGCTAACGTAATTATTGTTGCCTAAATATAAATATAGCTAGCTGGTAGTGTCTGGAGACTCACCACATCAAGCAAAGTTCACTTAATTGTGAATGAAATATTCAGAATTAATAAAAGTTTGCATTTGCCTCGCGAATTTAACGAACTGCATCACAACTGGTTCTCGCTTTCAAACAGGATTGGGCGTGTCGCTGTGCTCCTGGTGAAAACTCAACATAAGAGAAAGTTTAGCGTGTTTGCTAACGTTAGCTAACACAAAATAAAATGCTACGTGTACGAGAAAGTTAGCTCCGCACCTAGCTTAGATACCTAGATACAAACATTTGCGTTAACGTCAAACACATTTAGTTAATATAGGACTAGTTAGCTGGCGTTATACGGCATGGCTGCTCGTTTTAAGTTAAAAGAAGTAACATTACAGTATCAAAACATGTAATTTAGCGAGCTAATTTAGGCTTAGCTAGAGCAGCAAGAATAGCCAAGTGGCGCTAGTAATTTAGCAGGTTGCGGATAAGCTATCCAGTTAGCTACAATCGACAACGATGGTAATTTCTGAACCCGCACACTCGTCAGCCCAACAATGCCAAACACATATCTAAATGGATATGGCGAGGTAGTTATAATGCTAGCAGACAAGCTAGCTCCAAAGTGTCCTCTGACGGGAGAGGGAGAACATTGCTGGCGAGGAGGAGGTGGCTGCCTGGCTGGGGTACAGTAACGTTGGCTATAGCGATATCACCTTTTCATAACCACGACATTATGAAAGTTAGCTAGTAACAGTCTATTTATCGAGCGTCTCCACTGTACTTTCACGTTACCGTTGTCGCTGTCGATATATAGATTGTGGCATTCTCTCAAGATGCGCTCGCTTGGTGTAGTGATAGCCGACTCCAAAGGGTTTGCCACCGACCTGGGCTTCTTACTGCCAGACATCATGAAAAATAACTAACCACAAGAACCACACGCACAAAGCTAGGGGGACTAGTTACAGTGTTACACCAAACAGCCAATTTTACTCTGAATCAGAGCGCCTCTTATGGGCAGGACATCGGAACTACATTTTTAATAAAACACTCCATAACGGGCAACCACGTGTTCGTCCCTCAGTTTTCGGGTCACATTATTTCACTGGAACGACCAAGTATACATAGCTGCAGCTGCAGACTCCAAGAAACGCCCCTCACTACAAGAAACACCCCTTCAGCTAATTAGCTATGTGAACGTAGTTGAACGTAAAAAAAAAACTTAAAAAAAACGAGGGAATTTAGCCTACGTTATCATGGCAACGTGTTAACGTGTGTTGACGTAAGTTAGTTTGCTGACTCTCTTTAGTTTATCTCGCAAGTGATCATCCATGTAACTAGCTAGGTATAGCACATTCAGTTCCAGAATGGAACTAACTGACGTAGTTACTTCAGCTGCTTATTGTCAGAGAGCAATGCAGGGCAACGTTAATGTTAAATGATGTCATGCTGTAGGCCTATCTGTGTGGAATTGTGTATTTTTGTAACCGGCACTAATGAGCGAAATCTGGCTCAGTCGACTGAGGTCATTAGACTACGTAAAGTATGCCGTTACCAGCCTATTCGTTCATTTTCAGCAATGCCACTTATACTTGCAATTATTATGAAATACAAAGTTTGTTCAGAAACACGTCTAATCCAGTGCTGAAACTAGCTACTAAAGTGACGTGTCAAACTAAAGAATGTTGTGCTATCAGTCAGACACCGTCTGCCAATCACAACTTGTTCTTCCCTGCGGAGAGGGGTACCCTAAATTACCCTAGACCTTATCAGAATGCCCATTTGTATTATTGATAGAAGCATGGCGCAAATAATCAGAAATAGCTTTACTTTTCATGATGTGATATAGGCCAACTACACTACAATAATGACATTAATTTATAATCCACCAGGCAATAGCCTACATTTTAGATTAACGTTAGCTACACCCATTCTGCAAATTTCTCATTGTGTAAATAACGTTATTTAATGACGGTTTTAGGACGAAATAAGACATATATATATATATATATATATATATATATATATATATATATTTGTTTCGCGGAACATTTTAGTTGGGCTATTCGTTTTTCACGATCAGCCTTAAAACAGTACAGTGATATTTACTATTTACTATTAACCCCGAGAATTAGGTTACCTATTGTCTCCCAGCTCCCAGTCTCAAGAGCGTGGAGGAGATATTACACGAGGAGTTGATTAAGTGTTCCCTTAATTTCTTTAAGCAGTGTATATATACTATATGGCCAAACGTATGTGGACACCCCTACTAAGTATTGAGTTCAGGTGTTTCAGCCTCCCCCACTGCTAAGAGGTACATAAAATCAAGCACATAGCCATGAAATCTCCATAGATAAACATTGGCATTAGAATGGGTCGTACTGAAGAGCTTCGTGACTTTAAACATGGCACTGTCATAGGATGCCACCTAGAAAAGGTTTTATTATTTCTAAACCGTTCATCCGATATGGATGGAAATACCCTCAAATTACAGCTGACAGTCTGCACTTCAACCTCATTGTCATTGTATCCTTTCAAACTCAAAGTGCTAGAGTACGGAACCGAAATAACGAGACAACTGATAATTTTGCAGTGGTCTCTTAATTTTTTCCAGAGCTATATATGTAACTCCAACCTGCCCATTAGTTAGGCCAACAAATTGACGTGAACAATCATGTCTGTCAATATGTGCATTTTTTTATTTTTTATTTTTTTCAAGTTAGGTTTAAGAAAAGGCTATAAAATGTATTATGCTGGAAGTCGTTTTCCTATTCCAATAGGCCAATACAGCCCATTAAAATGCTACTGTTGCACTAAAGAATCTCAGAGTGGACTTAGGAGTGACATTTAAAAAAGAGGGGTTGTTCTGTTTTATTCTGGAGGGTTTAATAATGAACAAAATGAAACGGCTGGCACAGCTGGTGGTAACAAGCTTGCTCGAATGATAACCTGCCCAATGATTAAACAATAATGATTCAGAAATACAAAATAACAATTCAAAATTACAATTAGGTTACACATAGGTTCATTGAACAGTTCTAAATTGCATTAACGAATGAGTTTCATTCATAAAATATTCTACTTTTGTCTTCAATACAACGAAATAACAATGTAATAAATTGCTTTCGATATGAATATCTTCAGACACAGCACCATATTATTCCATTGAAAAAAGTGAACGCTGTGGGCCGCTTAAGCAATCGAGTAATTCTGAAAGTTTATTTATTCTGGCACTTCACCTCTCCACAAATATCAGCCGGCTGGGGCAGGCTATGAACGGTTCGCCGTAATCCATACTTTTAGCGAGCTATAACAGATAATTGCAATACAAACTACTGACTTCTTCAATAGACTCCTCGGCCATGTTAATTTTCACTAGCTTGTATTGTAAAAATATATAGCACTCTAACGTAATTCATTTGGCTCATGACAGAAATATGAGTGGTAACAATGGATAGAATGGATATGGATATAACGGACTGTTTAGCTGGTTTACATACATTTAAATACTTTCATCATATACCCATTTATATTAGTGTGCATAATTTTGCTGCGGATTAACAGCAGCGAACCAACAGGATCCCCCAAGGCCACCGTAGTTGGTTGGGGGCGTTTCTTGGAGTCTGCAGGCTGCAGCTATACCCTACTCCGTTTCTTGGAGTCTGCAGGCTGCAGCTATACCCTACTCGGAACGACTGGTTTGAATGTCCCTTATTCCAACATTGTGATATTATGAGTGTTTCTTCTTCTTCTTAATTATTTTGTGGCGTTTTGAATCCAACTTTAGGAGCTTTACCGCCACCTACCGACCTGGAGTATGGACCAGGGACCCAAACCAAACAAAATAAACATCCTATAAAACAAATTAAACCACCAAACTACCACCAAGAATACAAACAAAAGAAAAATAAACTCTTACAGTACATTAATTAAAACACAAACAAAATCCTCTAAACCCTTTTATATAAACCCGTTTCCCTCAAAAATCTAAATATGTGCCTATATCCCCCATCCCCAGAGTGTCTATCTAAAAACCCCATCTCAAACTCCACCCCACTCTCCCTCATTCGTGCTACCATCCTCTCCCTCTCCCTCCCATACCTCCCGCACTTCATTAGCACATGCTCCACCGTCTCCTCCTCCTTACAATACCCGCACCGCCCATCTGGATGTTTTTTTATTACCCTTAGACCCCCATTCAAACCCGCATGCCCCACCCTAAGCCTTGTTATTATTGATTATGAGTGTTTGTTAGCTGTATTACTTTATGATTGCTTTTCATGATTATCACGTATTACATTTTGTATTGTTTTTATTTATATTTGTATTATGGTTCTCTTTGCATAAATTAACTTACATTTTGTATGATTATAATAATATTGTACATGCACTCACTGACTGGAAAGGCTTCTCACATAACTCAGGGTGTGTGCGGTTATGTTCTTTTGCAATTGCAGCTAATTCACTCTAGATAACAGCATTAACTAAATTAATGTAATATAATATAATTATATTAAAGTTCTTATATTAAAGTTAAAAGCCACAGTTCATATTTTAATAAGTTAATTCTAAAAGCTGTTGAATAGTCTTTGACCAGTGCGCTGACATCTTCAGGCACTTTGGTGGACATTCAATTATAGTAGACATTCATAGGTAGCACCAATTACAACTTTCCACACATTGTTTTTCATAGATATCCCCTGAACCAAGTGAAGGAAGGAACAAACTGAAATGCCGGCATGCGCTGCAGTTCACTGAATTAAAAACTCCTGTAATCTTCAAGAAAATTGTCCAGATTACAGAAAGCAAAAAGCATGTCAATTTGAACAATGGGCATCATTTTGCAATATTACACTGACGTTACAAAATGGCATGCTCCATCGCTGTATCATAAGCAAATATCTTATCCAAAGTTTAAACAAGTAAAAAAAAAAAACTGTACTGTGCCTTTAAAGCAAGCTTCCCTGTTGGGCTGTGGGTCAAAAAAGGCTTATAGCCTAGATGGTTCACTTGACTCTGTGAAACAATTACATTTCTGCACACTCTCAGAAATAAAGGTATGTGGACATATATTTATCTTCTAAGGTACAAATTTCCCAAATGTACCCTGAAAGTACAGTAATGTTCTCTTTGTGGTACTAATAAGTACCCATTCAAGCAAAAAGGTAAAAAATAATTATGTATTGCTGGCTAGGGGTACAGTTTTATGTACCTATAGGGTACCATCCCAGCGACAAGCATTTGCACCTTTAAAGATACTTTTCATACTTTTGTGTGATCAAAGGAAACTACAAAAGTGATTAAGAGAAATTAAGGTCAGAAATACTATTTAATTGTCTCTCATCATTAACTTTATTTTAACAGGCATAATAAAATGTATCACTTCTTTTTGAACAGTTTAGTCTTACTAAGAAATTGGTTGGATCTTAATTTTGATAAGCACTTCGATAAACCTGCTAAAGAAAATGAATGTTGGGATTTTTTTGTTAGAAATAAGCAATATTTTTTTTACCACGAAAACTGTGGTAAGTGTGTTCACAATTTTTCACAGTCCGGCCAACAAGAACAGAGAAAGGGAATAAAAAAAGAATCACTTTGTGCCTCGGCCATAGAATGATTTGCAGAAAACGATAAACTTGATTCACTCTGTGAATGCCAAAATCTGTAAAGCAGTTGTCATTTTGTGGAAGAATGAAAGTATTTCTGAGATTTTTCCCACCATGAATTTAATATTTTAGTGTCTGTATTTTGTGTATTGTGTCGTATGAACTGTTGCTATGTGCTGTGTAAACTGTGTAAGAACTGTTGTTATGTGCTGTGTAAACCGTGTAAACCTCTTATGTTGCCAGGTCTCTCTTGCAAAGGAGATTTTAATCTCAATTAGATTAAATAAAGGTGAGATGAAACAAATGAAGATTTATTTCAGGTTCCTTAAAACCATATGTGGCATACCTTTTATCTTGAATTTACATGAAGCATAATGATGAAATCAATGTTTGCATATAAACAAACATAAAGTATATCAACTTTAATAAAATCTGTATGATTTGCAGTCAGTAGGCCTTCTCTGGCAACAGTCAAAACCAGCACTGGACCTTTTGATACTGGCAATTTAGATTAGTGTCTATTATCGATGTCTCATCCACAGACACACACACACACACGCGCGCGCGCACACACACACACACACACATGCACACACACACCCAGCCTTCTTAATAAAAAGATCAAACTACAATCATACATTTCACATGCAAGAGATAACTGCAATGAATGTTGTAAAATAAAATTCAAATTCTAAACTCATTTGAAACCAAGTACGGTAAATAATTTTATGTATTTTATGTAAATGTACAAACTTGAAAAATGGACAGTCCTTCAAGAGCTGACGGATCTGTACAGTTAAATCAAAAGGTAATGCATCTTTTTTTATTTTCCATGAAATCAATATTTCTTGCACAAGGAGCAACCCAGACATACCCCACCATTTTAAGTCGGCTGGTTGCCAAGTGATAACATCCTTACTTGTCCGCGTATCTGATGAAAAAAGATTTTCTCTGGAAAAGAAACGGTTTCTAATGAAATTTTATGCATTACCACGCGGTTGGGTCATCTCTCACACAACTGATTGATTGTGTTCCTCCACGGTATATGTAGCTATTGCACATCCCTACTTCGTGCAACTGGACGCTTGAGGATGAAGAGAGCGCGGATAGCTACATTACTCGACTATTCTGGTTGCTAATAGTAATTTTCGTGAGCACATTGGTTGTGAAATAGGAGAAACTTGGAACAATCTGAGGCAAAACAAAAAAGGCGTATTAAAAATAAGAATATTTGCAGTCAGAATGCCCAAAGAAAAAGGGAACGTGACGGAATACCAACCGCTGCTTAAAGGCTTTAAAGATATCGACCGGCCCATTCGGGTAAGTATAATAATAATAATAATAATAATAATAATAATAATAATAATAATAATAACGACGTAGGTTTGTGGACAAAACCCGGTAACATGAAACTATATATTCTGATCGTCTCCTGCATGAAATATACACTTTAACTGGGCCACAGTGTAACTTCAACAAAGTGGTTCACACGGGTTATTCCGTCCGGGGTTATACTGTAATCCAAGTTTTGTATTATTTCCGAAGTGGATTATTAACCTAATCAGGGTAGGCTCAACTGACCTCGTCTCACAGAATAGCCTACATGTCATATGTCATACTGAACACTGAAACCATTTAAACATTGAGCACATACTGCACTTATAGACTAATAATTTAAAATCCCACACATCCGCTTTTTGTTTAACATCGTTGACATGATTGTTGTTGATAGGGGTGGAACATCAGTATCGGTTACCTTCTGGTAAATAATAATAATAATAATAATAATAAAGCATTACAACATTTAAATGGCGCCCATGAGCCATTGAATCAGTTTGCTGAATATTGTTGTTGAAGGATATTTGTGACTTCATTGTACCACTTGAAATACGAGTTGACATATTTTACGATATTTCGAGTTACGAGCCGTCGGCTCGACAATTTCTTGCTCGCTCTACGAGCCCGAGCCGAGCCGAGCGAGCGAGCCGAGCAAAAGGAGAATTTTTTAGAGAAAGAAAAAAAGAAAAAAAAAAAAAAAAGTGTGTCGTTGCGTGCGTTGGCGTTGTGTAATGACCTTTGCCTAACGCAAAAAAAAAAAATCTGAAGGAAAGAAAGAAACCAAAACACCATGGATAGGTTTTTATCGAACTGCAGATCAGATCAATCAAAAAAGAAAAAAAAAAAAAAAAAAAAAAAAAAAACACGAGATAAGTAAAAAGTAAGTGAGAATAAATAAAATAAAATTTAAGTTTAGAGAGTTTTTTTTTTTTTTTTTTATATTATTATATTTATCTTTATTATTATTTTTTATATATTATTTTTATATATATACATTTTTTATTTTTTTTTATAACTACGTACAAAAGAATTATTTTTTTTTTTTGGGGGGGCTGGGGATTAATGGTATTTCAATTAATTTCAATGGGGAAAATTGATTTGATATACGAGTAAACCGAGTTACCAGCTCGGTCACGGAACGAATTAAACTCGTATGTCAAGGTATTATTGTATTCTCATCAGTTGATATCTAATCAGGTGAAAAGTTAGTGTTTAAATTGACTTTTTAATCATTAAACACCTAACCCTAATCAATAACCAGTTTATATCTAGGCATAGCCTACATTTACAGCTGAAATGGTTTTTTTTATGCAGAATGATATATACATTTATTGAAAAATGTCTTCAAAAAGTACTTTGTTCTACGTGTTTCGCTTGTCAGAAAATAGCATGTGTTTTCCAGCACGTGCATTTTTCCACATTTGAAAACAACCCCAAAATAAACATACTTACACTAAACATACTTACACTAAACATACTTACACTAAACATGCTTACATTAAAAGGACAACTTGTGTATTAAGGCAAATGGTTGCCATTACTCAACACAGGAATGGCATTCTTGCATAAGATTCAATTCAATTCATTAAATTAAATTCAAGATGTCTGACGCGATAACTGTTGATTCCATAAATATGATATTGTTAAGGTGGAACATTGAGAAACATGGTTGCAATCAATTACAACAATTTAAACTACACATAACACTTCGATGACATGGATCTTCACATGAATCACAAGTAGGAATGAAGGGAAATTTGTTTAACCATTATGTTCCGGGTCAATTTGACCCGATTAAATGTTTGACGTATGTTAAAAACCAGTTAACGTTATTTTTTCAACATCACACTATATGATTTTTCCAAATTTGTTGGGATTAAATAGTAAACGCACAAGAAACATAATGCTATATGTATGTCCTGTACCAACATTGTATACAAGAGTGTTGTGTGCGGTTAATGGTGGGGTAGCTGTATGAAATGTACACAAAAAATACACAATCTTTTTTCATTTCGATCTCTTATTTCTTTGTGGGTAATTCTGGTGACACTTTCTCATACATGTTTTCAACTTCACAAACGTTCACTTACCTCTAAAATTAGACGTTTCATCAGATTTTTTTATATTTAGGGATAAAAGGCGAGTCAATTGGAAGGCACACAAAAGGTGAGAGAAAGTGTCAAAATATTTATATTACAATAGCTTTGTGTCAGTTTAAACTTTTGGGGTCAATTTGACATAAATATGAGGGTTAATGACATGTTTTGTACAGTACAGGCCAATATCACCTGCACAGGACTGTTAGCAGAAGGAAGTCAGATTTCCACAGTTTCAAATTGCTTTAAAATCTACATTCAATATTATGTGACATACAGTGCCCTCCAAGTATTGGCACTCCTGGTAAAGATGAGTAAAAAGGGTTATAAAAAATGCACCGTTTGGTGAATTAGCTTAATCTCCAACCTTTAATTGATGTAAATTTATTCTGAGAAAAAAAAATTCCTCATCAAGAAATACTTATTTTTAACAAAACCATGTGTGCCAGAATTATTGGCACCCCTGCATTTAATACTTTGTACAACCTCCCTTTGCCAATAAAACAGCACTGAGTCGTCTCCCGTAACATCTAATAAGGTTGGAGAATACAGAGCAAGGAATCTGAGACCATTCCTCTTTACAGAATCTCTCCAGATCATCCTATAGGTCCTCTCTTGTGCACTCTCCTCTTCAGCTCAGCCCACAGGTTTTTTAATGGGGTTTAGGTCAGGGGACTGAGATGGCCATGGCAGAAGCTTGATTTTGTGTTCAGTTAACCATTTTTGTGTTGATTTGGATGTATGTTTTGGATCATTGTCCTGCTGGAAGATCCAACGATGACCCAGTTTTAGTTTCCTGGCAGAGGCAGCCAGATTCAGATTTAAAATGTCTTGGTATTTCATGAAGTTCATGATGCCATGTACCCTAACAGGGTCCCAGGGCCTTTTTTACGCCAAACCGACCTTGAGTGTTGGTTGCCGAAAAGCTAAATTTTCATTTAATCTGACCGTAGAACACTGTTCCAGTCAAAGTTCCAGTAGCGTTTAGCAAACTGCAGGCGCTTGCATTTGTGGTGAAATGACAGGAAAGGCTTTTTTTCTGGCATGCCTTCCAAATAATTTGTTAGCATGGAGGTGACGTCTAATGGTAGCTTTAGAGACCCCAAGATGGTACTTTTCTCTGTAATTCTCCAACAGTGATCCTTGAGAATTTTTTTTACCTCTCTTACCATCCTCCTCACTGTGGGTTGGGGTAAAATAAACTTGGGTCCTCTTTCAGGCAAGTTTGTAACAGTTCCAGTTGCTTTGAACTTTTAAAGTATTGCCCTAATGGTAGATATGGGCATTTATGAAGCTCAACACTCTTTTCCCTCATTTTATTTGTGTGCTCTTATCTTTCCCATGTTGATGTATGAATAAGGGAATATGGCCTCTGTGTCACCTCATATTTATACCGCAGTGAAACAGGATGTCATGGATTACTGCTTGAAAGTTTCTAAACACTCTGATCAACTTTAAAAAGTTAAATATAAATGGAAAAAATGCTTCAGTTACATTTTGTTCATAAGAATTTCTAGGGGTGTCAATAATTGTGGCACATGTGGTTTTGTTAAAAATAATTATTTCTTGATGAGGGATTTTTTTTTCTCAGAATAAATTCACTTCAATTAAAGATTGGATTTCTCAGAGTGTGAGAATAAGCTCATTTATCTTTACCAGGGGTGCCAATAATTGTAGAGGGCACTGTATGTATCCATAGGTATAGAACACACCGTAGGAATTCGTAGTTCAGGTCAATATAATAGAATAGGATAGAATAGAATAGAATAACTTAACAACACACAAACAAACATATTGTAGCGAGCGCGGAGAATGATGGAGGGAGACAGCGGCTTGCAGTTCCGAATCGCTCAAACTGAGCTTCGTTTTAATCGTGCTACCTTACCAGCTCTGAAAAGAGCCGTTTGAATTCATGCACAACAATGTTCTCAGCTCTAAAACACTCTTTCACTAACCCCGAATCGCTTCAGATACTGCTTTATAAAGGAACTAGTCGGCTGTGATTGGCGCACACACTTACAGATTCCTAGCCAATCACAGCCACACATAACAGACAGTTACAAATGACAGTTACGTTTCAAACAAAACAGTTGACACAAGACGCGGCTAACAAACTAACGACACAATTAGAACACACAGCACGCTATTTACATTTATGTACACATCGACCGGGTAGCGGCTCACTACCCGGTCCTAGCTGGCCAGTTGGTAAACTCCAGGCCGCCACAATATCCAATAAAGACATTCAATAGAATCATTGCATTAATGAAACTAATTAAGTGAATTAAAGTGGAATACTGTCTCACTGTCGCGAGATGTCCAGTGTCATTAAGCAGTCCAACACACAAACTTCGCCTCAACGACTTTCCTACATACACGCAGTGTTGTGGTCTCTGTACACTGTCGTCGAAACGGAGCACCGAACTGCGTCAACCTTCCCAGTCGTCGTCTCACTCCACCCCCGCATTATCTTCTCTTTCCCCTTCCCTGGTTGCCTTGAAGATTGCCTGCACTCCCGGATCAGTACCGACATCTTCAACTCCGGTGAAGAGCGATGGTAAACTGTGTTGCTGCAGATCCAACGGACATTCCCGAGCATATGTTGCGAATGCGTTTCCATGGTGACGACCACAAACAAAATTATATCGACTCGTTTGACAATTCGTCAATATTATCAAAACGAGCAGCAGGAGTGCCCTGAATTGCAATAGCAATAGCAATAGCAATTTAATTACAAAATGGTGTTGTGTGGGGTACAAGCTTCATACCCCAAACCTGAAATAAAATGCAGGTTCCTGTCCCTGATTGGGTGACAGGCAAACAAATGGACATTGTATGTGGTGTGGGAGGAAACCAAATGGTTATTGTCACCTAGGTATGCTGGCTAACTCCTGTCACACACCCTATTGGTGCCATCATCACCAGGCTTTGTTTCTAACACTCCCCTCCCCTTGATAATTGAGTAAGGCGGATTGTGTTAGGTGACCATCCAAGAACACTGAAGCAGAAAATTTATTTTTTCCTACAACTTTAATAGGGAATGTATTACTGAAATATATAGTTATGCACATGGGAACAAACTCAACATTTGGTTATGTATAGTTAATTTTATTGAAGATACACTGTATACTGTATATATACACACACACAGCAACCACAACTACATCCTGGTACCTGCTATTTAAACCACTTTTTAACATGCCCAGTCAGCATTTTTAACAATATTTCCGAAGCATACTTGCAATGACTTTAATAATGATGGTATTATTGCTTACAGTTCCCAAACAAGTCACTCCTCCTGGCGGTGTGTGCTGCATGTATCGGAGGAACATTTCAGTATGGTTATAACGTCTCCATCATCAACGCTCCCACCCAGGTACTGTAACTGTGTGTTACAAAGTTTAGTCTGTTGGTCTGTGTTGAAAATAGCAGGAAATTACATCGCAGTGAACATTCAAGAGTTTAAAAAAAAAAGTTTTTGGAATGCTATAACATTAGCACATTACAGTAACACTACGAAGGCCGAAAACATACGGTGACCAATATAGCTGCCCCTCATTGGCCCACAGTCGGGGCAGCTCTCGGTCCACCTGCATTTGCAAATCGGCTTCTACAGCAGCCCCTGCCCTTTAGTGGACAGCTGAAGAAAGGCAGTTGAGATCGACGGCAGGCGCTTGCTTTCTGGGAACAAATCTGGGACAATTGGTCATATACAGTATTTGGATAGTGACACAATTTTTGTTGTTTTGGCGCTGTACTCCAGCACATTGGATTTTAAATGGAACAGTGACTATGGTTAAAGTGCAGACTTTCAGCTTTAATTTGAGGGTTTTTACATCCATATTGGGTGAACCGTGTAGCAATTGTAGCCATTTTTATAACCCCCGCCCCCCTCCCCACCGGCCCATTGGGCGGCAGTGTAGTATAATGGTTAAGGAACTGGTCTTGTAACCAAAAGGTAGCCAGTTCGATTCCCAGGTAGGGCATTGCCGTTGTACCCTTGAGCAAGGTACTTAACCTGAATCGCTTCAGTATATATCCAGCTGTATAAATGGATAATATGTAAAAAATGCTAGAAAGTTGTATAAGTTGCTCTGGATAAGTATGTCTACTAAATACCTGTAATGTAATATCCTTTGGCATGCCTTCCTGATGTCTGTAACCAAAAAAACATCAAAAGACTCTTGATATCTTATTTTCAGGTACTGTTGCAAGGGATACTATAACCTCTCTGCATTTGAATGGATCTCTATGGGAATTGGGAGGTGGGACTCGATTTAGCTGTAAATTACATGGGAATAGTGTGGAACACATGGTTGGCTAAATGGCTGTGAGTCATCACGGGTCTGACGTATCAAACAAGCCTTAAACCATCACTCTGCTGCCAGATATGCAGTAGATATGGAAGGATCACTTTAAGAGTTGTTTCTCCTGACTCATTTTCTTATTGAACTCTATGGAAAAATAAGGGGGAGTGTTGCGCTATGTATAAAAATGGCTACAATTGCTACACGGCTCACCCAATATGGATGTAAAAACCCTCAAATGAAAGCTGAAAGTCTGCACTTTAACCTCATAGTCACTGTTCTGTTTCAAATCCAGTACAGAGCCAAAACAACAAAAATTGTGTCACTGTCCAAATACTTGCGGACTGCACTGTACCTTGTCATGTATTTCCTTTCTCGAGATGAAGAAACAATTCTATTTGTTTTCATAATGATACGGCTGTATACTACACAATGGGCAATAATACTTTGCGCTTTAGTAAAAAAGAATCAAGACAAGAACATTTTAAAAATCAATTTATAATTTTGATGACATGTGATATTGATGATCAAAGCTGGGGTACACTTGGTGAAAATTATAGAGATTTTATCAGCCAGTGACAATGTATGCTGCTTACCTTGTTAGCTAAGATCATTCTGCATGTTCATATTACCCCAAAATATGTCATACTAATCTGAGCCATTCTGTGCCAAAGTTTGTCACAACAAACTGAACGTTTCCAGGGCCACAATAAATACACAGAATTTTAAATTGGATTTGTTTATCCATTCCAGACTCGGAAAGAGATGCTATGCCAGAGTTATAGCGAGGTTACATACTAGAAATAGTAAATACTAAATACTAGTACCAGATATTAATATTCCCAGCTGCAGGGTGTAGCAGTCACATGGAACACTTGGAGAAAGAAGTGAAATATTCCATGGAGTTGGCTCCATCTTGGAATTGGCTCTGTTACACTTGAAAAGCATGCAAGATTTCTACACGAGATACTGTAACACTGCACTGTACGAAATCAATCCAGTAGAGATTTCAGCTTGACATTGCTGTGTGGTTGCAGCTCAGCGTTGAATGTGTCCCACGATATGTTCAGATTCTGCAATTTATTAATTTGCCTAATTTATCATACACATTTCTTTTTTATCACATCTGATATGCCCCGGATCACATTTCAGCTGTATAAAGTCTCTCTTTGGTGATGCAGTCCGTGCAGAATTTCATCAACCAAACCTGGATCATTCGATATGATGCTCAGATCACAGAGCAGCTGCTGACTCTGCTGTGGTCCACAATAGTCTCCATCTTCACCATTGGCGGGCTTGTGGGGTCTTTATTCGGAGGATCTCTGGCTCTGAAATATGGGAGGTATGTGGTTTAATGCAATCTATGTCATTCTAAAACAAGCTGGACATGTATTATTATTATTAGTATTATTATTATGGAAAATGTTTATGGTTTGTCCCCCATCTTTAATTGACTCCCATACAGTTTTGGGGACTCTACCCCATATCTCTGTTTAAGACCCCCCACCATCCTTTGTACTGTTGATTCAAATATTGGTTTGCTTCCAAATGTTTGATCTTCCAGTTTCCTTCTTTTGGGGGATACATTTCTCCAAAACTGGCAACCCTGTTTCCGGTTATGGAGATTATGCAGTGGAGTGAGCAATAGGGAGCAGAATATTGAGATTATGCAGTGGAGTGAGCAATAGAGAGCAGAATATTGAGATTATGCAGTGGAGTGAGCAATATAGAGCAGAATATTGATATTATGCAGTGGAGTGAGCAATAGAGAGCAGAATATTGTGATTATGCAGTGGAGTGAGCAATAGGGAGCAGAATATTGATATTATGCAGTGGAGTGAGCAATAGAGAGCAGAATATTGTGATTATGCAGTGGAGTGAGCAGTAGAACATTTCGCTGAACATTTCACTGTGTGGGGTTGCAAGCGGACAAAACACCCTGTACCAAGTAGAGAAATGCACCACTTCTACAAATTAATTTCAGCATCACAAGACTTTGCCAGCCATGCAGGCTGAATCAGTACATTCTCATGCCAATAGGTCAATGTTATCAGATAGGCTTTTCTCCAAAAACAGGCAGAATAATACCAAGAACTCAGGGCAAGTCTAATGCTTAAGGGCTCCACGGGGAACATGTGAGCATCTCATGAAGGAAGAAACACAAACTTCAAGCACATGATTCTCACTTGTGATCCCTAATACTCATGATGTTTTACAAGAATTATTATAAAGGTCAGCGTTAAACATGTAACTGATAATAACTGGTACGTATGGTTGTTCTATTAAAAAGAAATCAGCAGTAGCTTACCTTTAACTTATAAATTCACACATATGGCTGTTCTGTTAAATAAATCAGCTGTAGGCCTAGCTTGTCTTAAACTTCTAATTTTACATGTTTGCTTGTTTTATGAAATAAATCAGAAGTAGCTTACCTTAAAGTTATCATTTAATACATATGGCTGGTTTATGAAATGAATCAACAGTACCTTATTTAAACTCATTTCATACATCACTATTAAATAAATCAGCAGTAACTTACCTTGCAACTTTAAACATAAAAGTGTTTAATTTGTTTGTTTTCTCATGCAACCCTCCAGGGGTACTCCTTTAACATTAGAGCTAAGTACCAAAACATAACAGCTCAACAAAAACATCACTTGTCAAGGAAACATTTTTATAATGCTGAGATTAAAGATAATCTAATTGAAGTGATCCAGTGTGTGGTTTTTAAATCAGCCATATGCCATTCTCCAACATATCCCACAGTTCTGTGCACTAGTTATTTATTCAGTGACAGTATTCAATGCCTTTTAAAGAATGCAGGTCACATGCCATTCTTTCGAAGCAATGTTTTTTCCCTCCCTGAAATGATGTAAATAACGGCTTTATTCTCTCGATCTGGGAGACTGATTGCCAGCTATTGACCATGTTAAGCTGAAAGCACGTAGGGAAAAAGGGCTGGGAAAAAATATTGGTCAAAAAACCTACGCTCTTTATTTCAGAAAAGGAACACTGTTGTTAAACAACACATTTGCTTTGCTGGCAGCACTGTTGATGGGCATAAGCCGCCCGACTGGCTATTTCGAACTTCTGATCATCGGGAGGTTTTTATCTGGTGTAAATGCAGGTAAGTCAGGTGTGGAATGACAAAATGAGTAACATTAGACAGTATTTTTCAGTCATCCATCCCAAAATATTAACAAAACAAAAAAAACACATGTTCAAATATTTTTAATAGAAATGCATTGTCCACTTATTTTAGCTTGGGTTAAAAACAGAGCATGAATCAAAAGAATTCAGAAAAGATCCACACACAACATTTATAATTAAGATGAGGCTAAAAGACTCAAACCTTTCAGTATATATTCATCAATGAAACATGTTCTACAGCAGTGGTCCCCAATCCTGTTCCTGGCGGTATTCCACCCTGTAGGTTTTCATTTCAACCCTTTTTGTTTTGGCACCTGATTCTACTAATTAGCAGCTCAAAGAGATCTCTAGCTGTTGAATGAGGTGTGCTTTGTTAGGGTTGGATTGAAAACCTACAAGACGGTAGATCTCTAGGTCAGGAACAGGGTTGGGGACCACTGTTCTACAGAATCCTCACTGGTGTACAAGATAATTATAGAGAAAATAGCGATATATACAGACATATACGTACGTATCAGTTTATTGTTCTAGCACAAATACAGAGTGAGGTCAGAAAGGGATTTTTGGATGATGTTCTAGAATTGAGTTGTTGACATCATCAGCTTTAGTTTTAGCAAAGGACTTGGCTGTGGATATGAAGTGTTACCAGTCTCTTTTCATGTCATTAAAGCAAAGGAATAATGATGCACAGCGGGTAGTTATTTCAATTCAATAAATGAACAGAAATACTGCTATACTGACTATAAACTTCCAGATTGGTAAGTGAGACTGTACTGAGAGGCATCTCTGTATTAGAGAATAATAATGGCCTGTTTTCTTTTTCAACTTAAAGGTGTTAGCCTGTGTGTTCAACCACTCTACCTGGGAGAGATCGCCCCCAGGGCATTCCGTGGGGGAATGTCCATGGGAACCTCCATCTTCCTAACCGGCGGACTTCTGATAGGGCAGGTGATTGGGCTCCAGTAAGTAATGACCCCATGACAGCAGTGCTCAATGTCAAAATGTCTCCGTCAACAGTGGAGTGAGGCACTGACATTAAAGATTACATTGTAAAACTGTTTTTTATGATGGCAGGCCTTTCTGGTAGCTTTGGTGAAAAGCACAAGCGGGTTTTTAACTGTCAACATTTGTTTTCAAAATATAACAGTCACGAGTTGCTGGGTGACATGGCACCCCAAGATTTTGGTTTCAGATTCTGGTCATGTCAGCGCTGAGTGTGACTGGCAGGCCTACAGGGCGATGAACTGTCGGCTGCAGCATCGCCCAGCGAGAGAAGCTTGTCCACATCATGTCACATCACACAAAATTTGTACACTTGCGTCAGCCTGAACAGGAGATATTGCCCTGCAGTGACTGGGCAGCTCAGCTGGCAGACAGCAAAGCGAATGAGTGGCTGGCAGCGCACATTTAGAGGGGAACATATGTGCGTTTGTGTTAATAAGTGATTGCACTGTGAAATTAAGTGAATCAGAATGGTGAATGTGTAAAAAATGTGTAAACAAAATACATCAAAGTGAAAAAAAGAGAATATAGAATGAAAAATGTGCAGGAACACAGTGTTCATTATAAAATGTATTAATTTCATATCATTTTGACCATAATACTACTAATAATAGTCATTTTAATCATAATTGTAATGCATTCCACTCCACTCATACCTTCACTTTAATGTGAAACATCTAATTCAATTGAATGTTTTTATGTTTGTGTTTTGTGGGTCTGCCCCACTGTCTATGTCTTCTTTTTATTGCTGGCAACTACCGAAGTTCCCTCACAGGAAAATAAAAGTTATTCTACTCTATTCTATTCCCTGCGAAAACTGATGACTATGGGTTCTGACCAGCGGGGTTTGGAGCTCTTTGCTAACTGGGCCAGTGTGTGTGGTGATCTGCGGGTAAGTCGCCCTGCCCTGGCTGCCTTCACATTGCTATTTTCTGTTTTAGAGAGCTGTTAGGCAGGGCGGAGCACTGGCCCCTTCTGCTCTCCACCACCTGCATCCCGGCAGTGCTACAGCTCCTCATACTGCCCTGGTTCCCAGAGAGCCCGCGCTACCTGCTCATAGACAAGGGGGATGTCGCGGCCTGCACAAAGGGTACATTTCCCACACAGTGTCCTCTCAATGTCCTGCCAGTGCTCATATTGCAAATTAGCATGACGAGAAATTTCTATTTAAATCCTGTTCGGAACAACTGCTTTCCATAAGTGCTTCCCCGATGGAAAAGGAATTTACTGTATTACTACTACACAGATATAATTGTTGCAGTGATGGATGGTAGAGGTTTTAGTTTTTTGAAGATGGTGGAGGCATACTTGTAAAGAAGAATGAGAAGCTTTCACTTCACGTTCCATGAGTGAACGGAATAGAACTTGTTTGAATTCAGTTCTATTTCCTGTCATTTTAAATTACATCGTTTACACTGGAGATTTTTATTTAGTTATAAAAAAAAACTAAACAAGCTAACTCCAATTCATGCATTAAATTGATGGAGGATGCTATCTCAGTGGAACAGGTTTTCACTTACAATTTGGCATTTCAAATGGGGGGAAAAGGGCAATACAATGTTGTTCAAAGAGGGTGAGGTCATGATATCGAGGCCTGTGTTTAGTAAATGAAAATAGTTCCGCATAATCCCTCAAAATCAATTGAGCTTCTGTTCCGTACAGTATCGTGCACCCTATCGTCCACTTTCTAACCGGTGCTCATCACATGGGGAAGTTCTAAAGCAAAGGTACCTCAAAATGTTCTCGACAAGGATGGGCATGGTTGAGCACGCAGTCGTAATGCGTCCACGGCTGAGTGGTAGATGTTCGCAAGCAATTGGAAGAGTAGCAGGGATTCTCTACACTCTGCCCTAAAAAGCTATTTCATGCTTGAGCGCTGTCTCCCACTGTATGACAGCACTCGCCAGTGTCAGGTAGGCCATGAGGTCAGACACAAATGACGAGGGGGGGGGGTTGGTGAAGGGCTAACAGACTCAGAGAAAGAAGCAGTTAATTGCCCGACTGAGTTTATACACCCAGCGCTTCCATCCAGCTTAGCGAGTGGTGGTGAGCAGCTTTGAAAGAATGCTAAAATGCTAAGAAGTTGTGTAAGTCGCTCTGGATAAGAGCGTCTGCTAAAGGCCTGTAATGTAAATATAAATGTAATGTAAAGAACCAAGCGGTGGTGTAGCGGACGCTCAGGGATGTTACTCGTGTTGGCGGCAGCGTAGCTTAAATGGTTAGGAAACTGGGCTTATAACCAAAAGGTTGTTGGTTTGAGTCCCAGGTAAGACACTGCTGTTGTACCCCTAAGCAAGGTACTTGAAGGATAATTATTTTCCTTTTCTGACCAATTTTAACTAACTATTTCCCCCATGCTGGTCGAGCATTGGCCATCCTGAAAACCGCCCTATTTTGCTTTACAATCGAGTCCAAAGGGGCATGTTTATACAGATTCACTTGACCGTAAACATGTCCAATTTATCTAAACCTCTTATCTACCGAAACCTAATTATTCTTTAATCCGAATCTTTTAAAACTGTATTACTCACTCTGGTTAAGAGTGTTTGCCAACTGCTTGAAATTAAATAGGTAATGTAATCCTGCCTTAACCCAGCCCTAAAACAGCTGCACGGCGGCGACGACTATTACAAGGAGATGGAGGACATGGAGAAAGAGAGGATCAACACCCTGGGAGTCAAGGCTAAGAAGCCCTGGGAGCTCTTCAGTGACCGCAGTGTCCGCTGGCAGCTGATTACAGTGGTTATCATCAACTGTGCCCAGCAGTTAAACGGCATCAACGCCGTATGTATGATTCCACCCCGCGCATTCCACACACCTAGTTGCTCCTGGCAACCACTATTTTTTTTTTCACCCTCATCCAAGAAAAATAAATCTACTCTGAATGTTACTAATTACATTTCTTTTATACATTTTTAGCTTCTCTGCAAAACATGCTGTATGGATTAGAAAACGTTAATCCTGGTGTTATTTCTAAGTCGGCCAGGTTCCATGTAGGAGCTTGGGTCATAGTTCCTAAACTCAACTTGACCGGGAGTGCTGTAGTTTAAGATAATGCACATATTTTCTTTTTCACATATTCTTAAATCCTGGGTAAAAGCAATATATCCAAATACAGTGTTAACGCAGAAATGTATATTTTTGAAACCATTCTGAGGTGTGCTTCAATTAAAGATACAGATTTTGGATTGAAGGCGCTGCAATACATATTCCATTAAGTCACAAACATTTTTGTTGTCGTGTGGGTATTTCTTATAAGCTGAAAGTAGAATTGCATACATTCTTTATTGTCTAATACTGTGTAAGTGCGGAGGGATAAATTCTTCTTTTCTTTTTGCCATTCTGTAGATTTATTTCTACGCCAGCTACATCTTCAGGCAAGCCGGGATCCCCGAAGATAAGATTCTCTACGCTACAGTGGGGACTGGAGCTTGTGAATGTCTTACTGCCCTCACCTGCGTAAATCACTCACTTCTTGGTTCTATTTTCGGATTTGGTCATTGATGGCCATTTGACCTTGACCCCCTCGCTTACCCCGTTACATCTTCCTATAATAATGATCTTCAAAAGCTTATAAAAAGATGACCTTTTTTTTATAACTGATTTATTTTATTTTTTCCTGCGGCATTTAGATTTGTGTTAAAACTACTGTTAGAGAAGAACATCGCCGGGCCCATGTGCTAACAGGATTGGACACGCTCATAAGCGGTCTGTACAGCTGGTCTCGCAGACTGTCATGTGAGACCTTGTATCTTCCAGGGCATGCTAATCGATTCTCTCGGACGAAGAGTGCTGATCATCGGGGGATATACTCTCATGGCACTCTGGTGCATCTGTGTCACAGTGACGGTCACCTTACAAGTAACTTTTTTCTCTATTTATCTGGCCTTAAAAAGAAGTCAACATTCCTTTGAGAGAAGAGTCTCATTTTAGAGACCTAGTCCAGTAGAAACTCTGCACTGTTAGTTCTGCATTTTCACTCAAAAGGTGTGGAGTGGCACTTTAATGCAAGTCTCCTGCGTAAATATTCAAAGGAATGCATGTACTGTATGCCAACTTTTCTTTCAAATAAATTTTTTTAGTGAAAAATTCACTAGCGTCAGTCTTTATATTATGAATATTATTGCATATAACCAGTGTAATTTAAGAACCCAGTAATCCGTTCATATAAATAATAATATATATATTTTTTTTACAAACAGGGACTAAGTCCATGGGTTCCATATCTTAGTATGGCCTGCGTACTTGCCTTCATTTTAAGCTTTGGCTTGGGTCCAGGTAAGTATGCATAAATAATCAAGTAACTTGTTTTGTAAATACCTGTGGTTGTAAACATGGATTGGTGTCATAGGGAACACCCTCTTGCTCTACCTTTTAAGCAGTGAAGCAGGTTGAGAGTTAGTTAACCCCTTTTTAAAAAAAAAGTTTTAAATAAAAAAAAAAATCTATTTATAAATGAAAACACTTTATATTCCTTTCATGAGGTTGTGAGCTTTCTCCTTCGAATTTATCTTTAACCAGAGTGTCGCTTTTGCATTTTGTCTTTTCTCCTTTCCCCCTGCCCCCCTGAATTCTTTTTTTTGTTTTGTAAATGGAAGAATATTGATGTCACCACGGAAATAAAGATGCTTTAACAAAAATAAAAAGAAATATTAACAACACAACAAGGTTCCACAAACTAAAAGAAAATAGCACTTCCTTTGGAGTGTAGAGATGCCTTTCTATTGAAGACTGATTTCTACACAGTAAAATGTCCAGTGTCCAATAGGGACCATATGTACACTGTAAGAGTTGATTTAACACTGAACATTTTAAGGCGTACCCAGCTTACTAGGACGAAGTGAGCAGAAGTGTGCCTGAAGCTTTGAAGGACATTTAGCTCATTGGTTGTGTGTGATCTGCAGGTGGAGTGACCAACATACTTACCATAGAGCTGTTCACTCAGACCACGCGGCCCGCAGCCTATGCAATAGGAGGATCCGTTAACTGGCTCAGCTTCTTCTTCATAGGGATGGTGTTTCCATTCATTGTAGTGAGTACACATCACTCATTCATTGTAGTGAGTACACATCACTCATTCATAGTAGTGAGTACACATCACTCATTCATTGTGGGGAGTACACATCACTCATTCATTGTAGTGAGTACACATCACTTATTCATTGTAGTGAGTACACATCACTCATTCATTGTGGTGAGTACACATCACTCACTCATAGTAGTGAGTACACATCACTCATTCATTGTGGGGAGTACACATCACTCATTCATAGTAGTGAGTACACATCACTCATTCATTGTGGGGAGTACACATCACTCATTCATTGTAGTGAGTACACATCACTTATTCATTGTAGTGAGTACACATCACTCATTCATTGTGGTGAGTACACATCACTCACTCATAGTAGTGAGTACACATCACTCATCCATTGTAGTGAGTACACATCACTCATTCATAGTAGTGAGTACACATCACTCATTCATAGTAGTGAGTACACATCACTCATTCATTGTGTGAGTACACATCACTCATTCATTGTAGTGAGTACACATCACTTATTCATTGTGGTGAGTACACATCACTCATTCATTGTGTGAGTACACATCACTCATTCATTGTGGGGAGTACACATCACTCATTCATTGTGGTGAGTACACATCACTCATTCATAGTAGTGAGTACACATCACTCATTCATAGCAGTGAGTACACATCACTCATTCATTGTGTGAGTACACATCACTCATTCATTGTGGTGAGTACACATCACTCATTCATTGTGGGGAGTACACATCACTCATTAATTGTGGTGAGTACACATCACTCATTCATAGTAGTGAGTACACATCACTCATTCATAGTAGTGAGTACACATCACTCATAGCAGTGAGTACACATCACTCATTCATTGTGTGAGTACACATCACTCATTCATTGTAGTGAGTACACATCACTTATTCATTCTGGTGAGTACACATCACTCATTCATTGTGTGAGTACACATCACTCATTCATTGTGGGGAGTACACATCACTCATTCATTGTGGGGAGTACACATCACTCATTCATTGTAGTGAGTACACATCACTCATTCATTGTAGTGAGTACACATCACTCATTCATTGTGGTGAGTACACATCACTCATTCATTGTGGTGAGTACACATCACTCATTCATTGTAGTGAGTACACATCACTCATTCATTGTGGTGAGTACACATCACTCATTCATTGTGGTGAGTACACATCACTCATTCATTGTTGTGAGTACACATCACTCATTCATTCTGGTGAGTACACATCACTCATTCATTCTGGTGAGTACACATCACTCATTCATTGTGGTGAGTACACATCACTCATTCATTGTGGTGAGTACACATCACTGATTCATTCTGGTGAGTACACATCACTCTTGTGCTTTCCAGTATGCTGTAATACGGTGAAAATCTGCGATTCTGCGGAACACAAACTGGGTGATTAATGTTATTCATGAATTAATAAATGTGTGTTATGCTGACATGGAGTCGCACATAGAAACTTCTGATTCTAATGATCACCACATCACCATACGGCCTTGACTTGTGTGTGTGTATGTGTGTTTAACCCTCTCTTCAACAGAATGGGCTACAGCAATACTGCTTCCTGGTGTTCCTGGTCATCTGTATCCTGGTGGTTATATACATATTCTTCATGGTCCCAGAGACGAAGAACAAAACCTTCCTGGAGATCCAAGAGGAGTTCCTGTCCAGGGACCGGAGCAAAAAGAACAGGTCAGAGGGAACCAATGGCCTTGGAGTGAACGTGTTGTCAACACCTCTGTGAACGGCCTGCGTTTGTTCCTTTGTGTTATGCTTCATTTGGCACCTGCCATCTTACTGCACAGAACTAGGTTATCTTACGTGGCTGCATCATCGTCGTGGGCAGGGACGCCGCCATGGATTTTGGGACTCATGAAAAGATCTGAAATTGGGCCCCACCACCCCAGGCCACCCCGATAGTGGGTCCCACCCGCTCCCCGATAGTGGGAACCTAGAACAAAAAGACAACGGGAGATTTACAAGAGTTGGCTATCTATATCTGGTTTACATTTTGTTGTTGAACTGAAAACCCATCTCTTCAAGCAACACCTGAGTCCCAGCTCTAGCCACAGCACCTGCCATGGTCCATCCTAACATACACACCTGCCTTATTGCTCGCTCACTTTCTGACCCTCACTGAAATTACGTTTGGATCCTAGTGTTATGATACTAGGCACTCCTATTGCTTGCTTTGTATTAGTTGGATGTACAGTTTGCCTATTGCTTTGTACTAAGCATATATGTATGTTTTGTAGTCCATCTCTTACAGTCAATTCACTTACTGTTGTCATGGCACTTGGAGGTTAATCGTTGACCCTGCCAGTGTTGAATGTTCACTCCTGATATGGACTGCTTTGTAAGTCGCTCTGGATAAGAGTGTGCTAAATACCAAATTGTAAATTGTAATTATAATATGGTGTTGGATTGAGTAGTTGAAATCAACATGAGGACTGTGTGTGTGTGTGGCATCGATTTAAATATTACGGTATGAACACATGACTGCCTTGTTTAGAACAACTGTAATTTGTGATATCATTTTTATGACGTGCTGAAATGGGAACAGATGTACACCAAGTACTTGCTCTGTACCAGGCTTTAGGCTGAGATATTTAACATGCAGATTATAACATAGAACAGAAGGGGAACATACACAAGTAATATGTATTACACACGTACATAACGCCTATAAAAAAACATTTCACTTTTTTATGATTTCAATTAGAACTTTATGTGACCAATTCCATTACAAAATAATATGCCTTAATTGGCACTGATTACAGATGAATATGTATATTTTTAAAGGGAGAAGTATTCTGTGGAAAACTGCAATAAATATGAATATCAGATATTTTTGGGTGATGAAAATGTATCATATGATGTCAACATTTTCAGCAATGGCTTTGGGAGATGACAGGATAATTTGTGTGGTTTGTACAATCTTTTAAAATTTTTATTTAAAATAAAATATATTTGAATTTATATTATGAAATGAATATGAAATCATAAAAATCTAAAACCACAATTTGGACCATCTGTTGCATTAAAATCGTATGGGTTTGCATGGAAGAAAAGAGGTAGACCAATTGTATCATTCTTGTAAACTTTTAAACCATCATCAGCTCATCATCATCCGCCTCCTCCTCTCGCCTTACAATTTCCATTTTCACAGCTTTAACCAGCTCAGAAGAATTCTGCGATATCTTGTTAAAAGTTTCTCAAAGGGTGATTGTTCTGGGGTTTAAAAAAAGAAAAAAGGAATAGGATTCTCCCTCATTGCATCCAAGCCGTGACCCAGGCATGTGATCTAAGAGCTGTTCGCATACCGAACAAAGGGGTTATTCATGGTAAAGCGACTTATGTGGCAGTGAGGAAATCTTGGAATACTGTTAACTGCCATTACTTTGGATTAATAACAGAGCAGGGTTTAGATATAGGCCTACATCTGAGCAAAAATGTTCAGCTCCTTTGAAGAAGACAAGCCCCATGATTTTACATAGCCGAAATAAAAAGGCAGATATATCCCTGGGGGAAGAGGATTGTACGCGTACCGTCGACTGAGAAGAGGGATCAAGTTAAATGGCAACCTTTCTCGTTTCCAGTAGGCTAGCTACATAGGCAGACATTGGCTGCATTCCAATTGCATTTTTTAGCCGTCCTCTCTCCTTGGTCCTCGTCTGACCCGGAAATCGATCGAGGTCCGCCATCTTTAAGGACATTCCAAACCGCTAAATGCTCCACCAAGGAGCGAGGAGTGGGGAAAGAGGGAGCTCCCGGAGAATCCTTCAGTGAGGAAACACGAGTGCAGCCTTTGCGGAAGTCTTTACTCAGAACGCGTGACGTGTTTGATCCACAATCACATCTGTCACTGTGTAAAAACATGGCGGGACCACTCATACACAAATGTAAGTGCTTATCGTTCCTTTCTATTTAATTTATAAAGCGCTTTCATTTATAATGTCATTCGTTCTTTCGGACAAACGAAAGGCAAGTTTATTCATGAAAAAAGAGACAACAAATATTGTAGTTCAGCGTGTAAGCGTAACATTTAGGACATGTTTCTGTCCCATATAGTTTGTTAGCTAACATTACTGCATAGGAAACGCAAGCTTCAATTAACCCATGTCCTTTCAAAACTGTATACAATTTTATATTGTACGCTATGCAATAGGCTATGTTACGTTTAGCCTATGTTCACACTGTTGAATGCATCCCGGCAAGTAGGCTAACTGAAATAGGCTCGACAGTCGCTGCTCGATTTCCAGTGTAACAACTGAAACATGAACACGCAGCTGCTTTGCGTTTAAAATATATTTTTCCTCACTCTTGTATGACAGAAATAATGTAATTTCAGTCTATGTTATTGCATTTGCTGTCTTTGACTGATGAAATGCACATTAGGCTAGCTTATTAGGATAGGCTACTATTTTGCATCATGTAGCCTACTTACATATGTCATGTCTGAATTATGGGCTTGTGAAGCCCCTTGACACATGCCGTTGTGATTTAGGGCTATACACAGACATTACTAGCTGGTTTTTACTTGCAGGTCTGTTGTGTCATTTACAGGGACAGATGAGAATGAGCATCTGTTTACGGGGAAGAGGCATGTAGCAAAGAAAGCTTGGGGGTGAGTCATTAGTGACATTCTATAATGTGTGATGTCACATAGAACTAAAATATGTTACACAGAAACATTGGCAATAAGCCATTTTTTATGTTCTTGCAGGACCATGTCACTGTCCATATTGGTGTTCCTACATGTCATAGATTAATGTTGACGGAATCACTCCTCAGCACCATGATTCATGTCTTGTGTTGAAGTAGTTAATTGTATGCAAATGACAACTTCTGATATCCCTAATGTAAGTGTGATGGCAAGAGGCATGCCTGCCCTGTAAATGGATCACACATAAACATGTTATGGCATGGCAGTAATTGTTGTAGGGCACTTGGGTATGGTATGGTAACATGTGTTGTTTTCCTCAGTGAAATTCGTCTGCAGATGGGCCTACAGGGCCAGGTGAGCCCCACCCAAATTGCAAAGAAATGGGACAACCTCAAGCAAAAATATAAGGTGAGGTTCAATTTATGATGTTTTTCCTTTGCGAATTTGTAGTTTCTATTGCATACTGAAACAAAATTATGCCTGTGCAATAGGCTCACAGCTCACCTTCACCCTTGCATCTTTCCTTGTAGGCACTCAGATGCCCTGCTACAGAGACGGAACAGACAGGGGAGAGGCCACAGCAGCCACATGGCCATGGTTTAATGCAATGCATGAGGCCATCGGGGGGAGGCCATCTATTGATCCTCCTGTCCTGATGGATTCATGTGTTTCAGAAAACCTGGCACATGTGGCTGATGAGACCTCAGATGGCACTGGCTCATCTCTTCCTGGATTTGTGGTGGTCACTTGTAGCCGGGCGTGTGTGGAGGAGGAGGAAGAGGATGCACAGCCTGGCTAAAGGCTGTGCCTGTCCCACACCCCCCAAAAGGAGAAGGACCGGTGAGGGAGCCGTTCTGCGGTTCCTGAAGGAAGATGCTGCCAGAAAAGAGGAGCGATTCAAGGCCACACTGGAAAGCTCTAATGAGTTTGAGAAAATGCTTAATAAAATGTAAATAGTTCACAAGTGTTTGTCAATTTGTTTTTTACTTGTGTTTTTACATTTTAAGATATAGTTTTCATCTGAGTGCCCCCTTCAGCAGCACAAAACTATTTGGGAGAAAAGAAACACACAAATACTAACAATTTTGCTGATCGTGTAAGCTTCAGGAGGGTAATACCTAGGCTATTTCTGGCTTATCGGTCTCTCGCTCTTTACTGGTAACTTCAAGTGAATGTCTTCCTTTTTGTAAATTCTAAGTAGTCAGCCTACATTCATTAATGAATGATTTGCAGTCATTATTCTAATTTACTGTTTTTATTTTACTGAAATTATGTACTCTTAGGTCTGAATTAGACTTTGTTTTGACTTGTTGCTTCCACCAGGTTACTGTCCTATGGACGAATTATGCGATTGAATTGAGGATTGTCATTTCTAATAATTATGAAATGATGTTAAATATATTTTTACTGCAGGATAAGTGAGTGGTTCTAGCACGCAATATCGCCTGTGTTCAGTATTCAGAGTGCTGAACATTTAAACAAGGAAGGGCATTGACCGTTGGAAACACTGGATTCAGAAAATAGACATTTTACAGAATCCTCACTTCCCCGACAGGTGGTTGACATACATTGGTGTCAAAGTGGTATGCTTATAGTGTGTTTTGAAATAAATAAAGGTAATGAAAAAGTGGCACAGAAAAGATGTATGAAACTGATATGTTCGTATCCATAAGTGATTTTATTAACACTAACATAACAAATAAAACGTGGATTAACACTGGACAGAAAGAGGGGCTGCAAGGGAGAATATACAAACATAACAAGAAACGGAGACACTAACAAAAAGCTCTCCTGTATAAATAATATTTCAAACAATTGCCAAATTACATATAATCATGTTCATTCAGTGCTACTGGACACATATTTGGAGCAGACGGTTGCCCCGCCAGTCGGTCTCGCCGGCCATGTTCGCTTTCCCCCCCCCTCACTGGACGTGGTGGAGCCACACCAATATCACCAACATCCTCGACAACCTCAAGGATGTCCCCCTTTGTCAGGCAGATGTTATGGAGCATGGCACATGCGGTGATGACCGTGGGTACAAAGGTGTGGTCCACCTCCAGAGCCTTGAAGAGCAGGCACCTCCTGGACCCTTAAGTGGTGTGCCCAGACAACGCTCCCCCATGTGGCAGTAGCATTATCAATGCTTCCATGGAGCCATGGCTCAGACGGTAGTCCTCCATGAGGTCCTGGTCCCCATTAAAGTAAAGCTGGAGCACTGGCACAGTGGCATTTTCTTGGGCATAATGCCCAGCTGTTGGATCGTCGACCTAAAAAAGAATGAAATGAAAAACATGGTGTGTACATGCAGCCTACAGTTCACACAAGTTGATTGATTAACACCAAACCACAGTAGCCAAATGTATAGTTTGTAGTCCGACATGCAGGTAAATGTGTGGTATTATAGAACATGCAATTACTATGTGTGCATGACATAACTTTGCTGTATATTTATCCAGGTGAATTCTACTCCACCCACTGTTAAAAGTGCTTCATGCTTATCAATGTCCATGTTTGATCAAGAGCACTGTCTTATGACTACTGTTGAGAATACGTGATTCTTACCTCGGAGGACGGAGCGAAGCAGTCGCGATACAGCTTCTTCTTCGAGTCCGCCGCTTCATCTATGCTGATGACCTCTGCATCACCACCCAACAAGAGTGCTTCCATAAAATCGAACCCGTCCTGGAAAGTGCCCTCCAAGAGATGTCCACCTACTACAATAACAATCACTTGAAACCCAACCCATCAAAAACCCAGCTATGCAGTTTCCATCTGAAAAACCGAGACGCAGGAAAAGAACTGAACATCTTATGGGATGGCCACAAACTCTTGAACCATCCCCATCCTGTGTACCTTGGAGTTACACTCGACAGGACACTCTCCTTCAAAACCCACCTTCAGAACACCAAAGCCAAGGTCAACACCCGCAATAACATCCTGCGCAAACTGGTCAACTCAAAGTGGGGCGCCGATCCACCAACCATCCGTGCAACGGCCCTAGCCCTGTGCTTCTCCACAGCTGAGTATGCCTGCTCAAGCTGGAGCCGCTCCCACCACACCAAACTGGTAGACACGGCCCTCAACGACACCTGCCGCATCATCACGGGCTGCATAAAGACAACGCCAGTCCCGTGCCTCTATGCACTAGCCGGCATTGCCCCCCCTCACACCAGACGTTCCATCGTCGCCCAAGATGAGCGGAGAGCACAGGAGTCTGACATGAGGCACCCCCTGTACGGACACACAGCACCCCCATCCAGACTGAAATCCAGAGCCAGTTTCCTGCACACAGTCCCCCCTCTCCAGTCCACCAAAGAAACGGCACGGACCAACATCTGGAGGGTTGAATGGTACCAACTAAACACCCGAGCCCAAGAATGGATGGAGAGAGGCATAACACCAACTGAATGCCTCGCCAGCGGACACGACCTCCCATGGCCGACCTGGAAGACCCTCAACAGACTGCGGGTGGAGCAGGGGAGGTGCAAAGCACTGTTGAAGACATGGAACTACCACACAGAGGACACGTGTGGCTGTGGAGCAGTACAGACAATGTCCCACCTGCTGGAATGTGACGACGCCCCCCAGTGCAGCCCCCAGGATCTGGCTGAACCGACTCCATCAGCTGTGTCCTGCGCCAGACACTGGCAGAATGACATCTAAGATTGCAAAGGACTCGAAGAAGAAGCTGTATATTTATCCAGGTGAATTCTACTCCACCCACTGTTAAAAGTGCTTCATGCTTATCAATGTCCATGTTTGATCAAGAGCACTGTCTTATGACTACTGTTGAGAATACGTGATTCTTACCTCGGAGGACGGAGCGAAGCAGTCGCGATCCCCTGAACTGGCAACGCCACCGTTCCCGCTGAAGCCGGTGCCATGCGTTTATGGCGAACGCTAGGTTCATTGCGGAAATGTTGATTGCGTACAGTAGCAGACCAGTATACTAGCCTATTGAAGTCGCCAATCTAAGTTTTGAAATCAGTATCTGTCGCTTATATACCATCAGATCATACATGCTTAATTGTTGATTAATTAATTAAACGGCATCAGTTCGGTTATTGGCTGGAAGTGTCATTTGTAATGTGCTCCAATTTTAACGAACAAACATGCATTCGAGTCCATTGATGAATTGGCCATTGAGCGTGTGGAATATAGGCGTTGCTTACTTACAATTTAAATTATGCTTCGTGCGATCTTTACTCACACAGTGATAAATAGCCGTTTGTTGTGGACGTGTTAATGGGACACTGTACGTCAAACACAAACATCTGTAATTGAGAGAAAATATTCTTATTTCACATGTCATTTTCACATCTGTCAAATTGCATGGGAGAAAATCATTGCAAATAATTGTGATAACTTCACAGTGCAATATAGCGTCAAATAAAACAATAGTTTATACCATGTTGCATGCAAAAACAAGCTCAGAGATAAAAATACGATAGGCTACAGAACAATCCGTTAGCATTAAAGGCCACTGACAGCTGATACGGGTTTATTTTATTTTTTTGACAGGTGATACAGCTGTGCAACACGTCATTAGTAATTGACGTCGCTTCAGCTGACGCTTGACTGAGCAAGGACGTTCCATTTGCTTAATTCATGTTGCCTCGGTTGCTGCGTCCTCGTATGTGATCCTTGGATCCTTTCCTTATGGCCTCCACTGGGTGGAGCTAATGAGCGAGGAAAGGACCGAGGAAAAGATGCAAGCAGTAAAAATATGGGATTGGAATGCAGCCCTGGTGTCTGATAGATATACAGACTAACGTTGCCGCTACGCTAACCACCGGAGATGAGCAGAGTTGGCGCTACGTTAACTATTTTGTTCACATGAACGAACGCATAACAATCCCAATCTCGGAAAATATGGAAACGAGCCAGACATGCATTGTGTTAAAATACGTTTCATTACAAAATTATGGCATGATATGGTTACTTAAACACATATTTTCAACAACTTTAATTTACGAAGAGATTTGCTCTAACAGCAGTCCAGGAATCACAGTGGTTTCAAACAACAATCTTTATTTTTTATGCCTACGGCTGCAAGAGACATCGTTCCATCTTCATTTCTGAATGTGATTATTCAAACTAGCCAACGCTCTCTGTCAGAGATGTCCAATCACAGAACTAGAAGTGTATAAATGTCCAATCACAGAACTAGAAGTGTATAAATGTCCAATCACAGAACTGGAAGTGTATAAATGTCCAATCACAGAACTAGAAGTGTATAAATGTCCAATCACAGAACTAGAAGTGTATAAATGTCCAATCGTGTCAAAATTCCAGTTATTCCACCAAAAGGGACAGGAGACAGACATGGCTGGCAGAAAGGCGCTAGAAGTTTATTTGGATTTGCTGTCACAGCCCTGCAGAGCAGTGCATATTTTTCTGAATCACAATAAAATACCGCATACGGTGAAACTTGTAGCCCTGCGAAAAGGTGAGCCAAATCCACAGAGGGTGAATTGTTGATTCAGGGCTGTGTATAGGTCGTTCGCTATAAGCTAACACACATCTTAGTACGAAGTTGTGAATGGAATGGATCGCTACGTAGTGGGCGCGTTAAGTAACTGAGCGCTCAAGGTGAGAATGTTGTGTGATCACTGAGCAAATGTTTAAATCCCTTAACCTTCTGCTCTACGTGAGCGCTGAGAAACTGTCAACAAGCGTCTGAGTTTGGGAAAGTGGCGACGTACACGATTCAAGCATATCCTACTTATTTTAGGTTGAATGTGGTCCGCAAATGCCATATAAAACTAGGCGCATATGGTTCGTGCGTTCGTTGCTGTCAACCCCAGTAGACCGAAAACTTGGGTCCATACCTAACGATGTAGGCTAAACTTTACAGTTTGCATGCTTGCTCGTTACGTGTAAATGGCAAAAAAAACAAACAAAATAAAAAAATTACTTGATATTGTTTGGGTAGGCCTACAAGAGCTAATTCGTGTGTGTCCTACCATGACCTTAAACCCATTGAACCTTGCCCTTGATTGATCGGTACTTTGAACTATAGCTGCGCTTGTTTGCCCTTGCTGGTTGCTGTAGATATGGACCCTAAATGATCTCGTATAGATTATTTAGAGCTTGCCTTCGCTGACCAAACAGCGCTGGGTTTAGACTTCTGTTTCGTAAAAATAGTATTGTGGCGAGCCATGGAGTTGGAGTCAGGTTTGCTTGAGGGTATAATAATTTATTGAAGAGCACAATCTCTTATTACTTCCTTCTCAGCGTACAGGCAGAACAGACAACGCGCGCTGGACTGTAGCCAGCTTTATAGCCCCTGATATGCAAATGAGCATGCTAACAAGGGCGACCTCTAATAGGTGCCCTGCAGCTCACCTTAACCAATCACACGTAATCCCCTCAGTCATACTCAAAAACAACCGTTGGCTCCGCTCGAACATTCTCTAGAGCGGACCTGGTTGAGCGCATGCTATCACATTTAGCTGAACTGTATACGACTGTTGTTTATCACAACAGTCGCCGTTCTGGCGGGAGGTTATATTCAAATGCTAACCGCCATTGTTACTGTACACGTCAGAGCTTTTGAACACGCTCTGATCATGTGACTACATCAACCATCACTCGTGCACTTGGTCTGCACAGCACAAGTACACACACACAATTCGATATACACAATAATTTACATCACTCGTAATCGCCCCGGATCGCCACACTGCCCCCACCTAAGGGGTCAGCAGTCCCCTGCGACCCCTTAAACTGTCCGCACTCACGCACAAAGTCCCGGAAACGGGCAGGAGTTCTCCGTTGGCGAGAAGGGCGATTCGGGCCCTCAGCTGCCGCTGGGTTTTCTGGTGGAGGAGGGGTGGGCGCACGTAAAGCGGGCTGATCCTCGCCGACGCCCATCCCCTCCTCAACACCATCCAACAGCGGCCGGTAAGGAGCTAGACGGTCCCGGTGAAGCACCACCAGTTTCCTTCGGCCGGGCATGCGCACTCGATAGACCACCTCGCTAAGCCGGCCCACCACTTCCCCAGGGCCCCGCCAATGCGACTGCAATTTCGGGGACAGACCCTTCTTACGGATCGGACAGTAGATCCATACCTTGTCTCCGCTGGTGAAGGGCTGCCCCCGACAGCGCACATCATACGCTCGCTTCTGCTTAACACTTGCGGTGGATTGGGCCTGGCGGGTAAAGCTGTGGGCGGTCTCCAGGCGCTCGATCAAGGCCCGTGCGTACCCGGCCTCTGACTGGTGGTGCTCCGTTGGTCCGGGCGGGGCTCCGAACACCAAGTCGACGGGCGTCCTCAGCTCGCGCCCGAACATGAGCGCAGCGGGGGAGCACTGACTGCTTTCCTGCACGGCGGAGCGGTATGCCCACAGGACCAGGGGCAAATGGCGGTCCCAGTCCCGCTGGTGCTGGCTGGCTAGAATTGCTAACTGGGTGGCCAGTGTTTTATTAAAGCGTTCAACAAGCCCGTCGCTCTGGGGGTGCAACGCCGTAGTGCGGGTTTTGGCCACTCCCAGCCGCTTACACACAGCCGCCAGCACCCGCGACTCAAAATTTCGCCCCTGGTCGCTGTGTAGCTCCTCGGGGGCTCCGAACCGGGCGAACATCTCGGTTACGAGCCTTTCCGCCGTCGTGTCCGCCGATTGGTCCGGCACTGCGTACGCCTCGGGCCACTTAGTAAAGTAGTCCATGGCCACAAGCACGTAGCGGTTGCCGGACTCGGTGACGGGGAAAGGCCCTAAGATGTCTACCCCGACCCGTTCCATCGGAGCTCCCACGACGTACCGCTGGAGGGGGGCTTGCGACCGCTGCGTCGGCCCCTTCTTGGCCGTGCAGGCGTCGCAGCAATGGACGTGCAGCTCCACGTCCCGGCGGCAGGCAGGCCAGTAGAACCTCCTCCGCAGTCGGTGCAAAGTCTTGCTGATGCCAAAGTGCACGGGGCACCAGCAGCTGGAGGAGGTCCTGGTCGGAGCCGGGGGCCTGCCACCGCCTATAGAGCAGCCCACCCTGCGACGTCAGGCTCCCCCACTGACTCACGTAAGCCTTCACAGCTGGGCTACTGGCCGACACTTCCCCCCATGCAGGCCGTGCCCCCGCCGTGACCCAGCTCTGCACCTGCTGCAGCTCGCCGTCGCCCTCTTGCGCTAGGCGCAGGTCCTGCTGGCTAAGAGGCAACCATTCAACCTCACCCTCTACAGCCTGAACCTGGCATGCTATCGCCGTCACCTGCTCTCGCTGCTCGGCTTTAGTGCAAGGCCTACAGTCCAGCTCTGCACAGGGCCTCCGGGAAAGCGCATCTGCATTACCATGCAGCTTTCCGGGCCTGTGCTGAATCTGGAAATCGTACTCCTGCAACAGCTCGAGCCAGCGGGCTACCTGGCCTTCCGGATCTTTAAAATTTAAAAGCCAGGTTAGTGACGCGTGATCTGTCCTAATGAGGAAATGGCTGCCTTGCAGGTAAGGGCGAAAATGGCGAACCGCTTTGACCACCGCTAACAGCTCGCGCCGAGTAACGCAGTAGTTTCGCTCTGCCCTGCTCAGCGCGCTACTGTAGTAGGCTACCGCTCGTTCCCCGTCTGGTCCCACCTGGGAGAGTACGGCCCCGACTCCGACATTGCTAGCATCCGTGTCGACGATGAATGGTCGCGCGACATCCGGATATGCTAGAATGGGAGCCGCCGTTAGGGCGTCTCTCAACTGGTCAAAAGCATTCTGGCAGTCCCCTGTCCACTCGAACTGTTGACCTTTATTGGTCAAGCGATGAAGCGGACTAGCCAGGGTGGCGAAGCTCAAGACAAAGCGTCTATAGTACGACACTAGCCCCAAGAAGCTCCGCAGCTCACCCACATTGCTAGGCGTCGGCCATTCCCGCACAGAAGCCACCTTAGCTGGGTCAGTGGCTACACCCTGCTCACTAACGACGTGCCCCAAGAAAGCTGTCTCCCTCCGGAGCAGCTGACACTTTTTGGGATTGAGCCGTAACCCAGCCCGGCCAATCTCAGTAAGCACGTCGTTTAGATGAGCGAGGGCTTGCTCGAAGTCGCTGGCGTGTACTAAGAGGTCGTCCAAGTACACGACACAGGAACTCCGCGGGACGGACGACAGCACCCGCTCCATCAGTCGCTCAAAAGTGGCAGGGGCGTTACAGAGCCCGAACGGTATGACCCGGAACTGCCACAACCCTTGCCCTATGGTAAAAGCTGATTTTGCCCTCGCTTCCGGGGACAGCCTTACCTGCCAATAGCCACTGCGGAGGTCCAGCGAGCTAAACCAACTGGACCCCGCGATATGGTCTAAGGCCTCGTCAATACGGGGAAGTGGATAGGCGTCTTTCTTTGTGATCTGATTAAGACGCCTATAATCTACACAAAAACGCCACTCCCCGTCCTTTTTCTTAACCAGGACAGCAGGGGCCGCCCATGGGCTTTCAGAAGGCTCGATAATGCCCGCAGCTGCCATCTCCCTTATCTTGTCCTCCGCCACCTCTCGCTTGGCTAGAGACAGCCTGTGCGGACGTAACCGAATGGGCACAGCCGAACCAGTATCAATCTGGTGTTGAACCAGTTCGGTCTGTGTGCATTCTTCGTCCCGCACAGCGAATAGGTGAGTGTAACGGACAAGCAGGGCTTTAAGCTGCTGGCTCTGCTGCGGTGTGAGCCCTTTGCTGCTACGCGTCCATAATGCTAGGACGGCTTGCAGCACCCCCGCAGAGGGCTGGGTAGCTGAGGCTAGCCCGCCCGTCTGCGGTGGTACTGTAACCTGAGGTGTTACCACGGTAACAAGCGGCGAATCAGCGGTGGTCATGGCAAGCACAGAACTGGGGCGACAGTGTTTGGGGGGCACCCCAGGGCATTTAGTTCGGCGGGCTGCTTGTAATTCACATTTTGATCGGAGGCCCAGCGTTTCGGTACCAATAGTTATAGTTTCGGCTATCACATTTATGCTAGTTCCCCACAACGCTAACAAATCCAAACCGATAATGCATGCATCTTTTATATCTGCTAACCAAAACTCGTGTTTCACTCGCTGGGCTCCTGCACACACTTGTAATTGTTTACTACCACGCATGCCCATCTTCTGCCCAGTGACGGAGGTTAGCTGGGTAGAGGTAGGGGTCCATGCACCCGAAAGCAGCCCGCTAGTACCCCGAAGTACCCCCGGCCTTACCAGGGAAATAGTGGCTCCGGTGTCGACCAGCGCCCAGCAGGCTTGTCCGTCCAAACTGCAAGGCAAGTACAGCCCGGTCTTCGTCCCCAGCCTGCCAATGCGAGGCTCGGCCTCGTGGGCCTGTTCCTCTGCTCTTAAAAGAGCATCAAACGGAACTTTTGCTCTTGGAATTTTTGCTAGGATGGGCAGGCTGGGCGCGTGAGTGCTGGTTTGGGGCCGGGCCTGGTTGAGGAGGAGTGTGGCATGGGACGGTGGTCTCCTCATTGGGCCGTCCCGTCGTCGTTTCCCGCCGGCTGTGGAGCTCTCGCTTTTGGCGCAGGGGCGGTACAGTCGCGGGCGAAATGCCCCGGTTCGTCGCACCGGAAGCAGCGTCGCTCCCGTTCCGGTCGCTGCCGCGGTCGAGTTTGGTTCCGCTGGACCCATCTCACCTCCTCGCCGTCCTCGCAGTCGGCAGCTCGGACCCGGGGCTTGTTAGCCGGGGTCCCGTTGGGTGTGGTGCCCAGGATGAGCTCCAGTCGCTCGGCCTCGCGAAGCGCTGCGTCCAGGGACTCCGGTTTGGCGATGCGAACCTGTTGTTGTAGGCGCTCCGGAGTGAGGGCCTGCGTGAAGGTCTGGCAGGCTAGCTCCTGCTGGCCTGCGTTGTCGAGTTGAGGGTAGCCGCGGCGAGCTAACAGCCTGATGTCGGCGGCGAGGACGCTGAGGCTCTCTGCTCCGGTCCGCCGTCGCGTGGCGAGCTTCTCCCGGCTCACCTCCAGGAATTGCCGCTGTCCGAACCGGCGTTCCAGCGCTGTCATCAGTGCCGGTAGCGTCAGTGGTTCGGCGCTGTCCAGGTCTAGAAGCACCTGGCAGGCCTCGCCCTCCAGGGCTAACGCTAAGTGGGTGGCTGTCTGGCTCTCGTCCCAGCCATTGTAGCTAGCTGCGAATCGTACCTGGCTTTGGTACGACTCTAGCTCACCCTTTCCCGTGTAACGGGGTAGCTTGATCGCCGCCTTTGACGGTGTGGTCGGTCGCTGCACCGGCACCGCCGTCTGGCTCGGCCTGGAAGCAGGGGCGTCCTCGTTGGCTTCCAGCCGACCTACTTGCGCTCCGTTTCCGGCCGCGGGGTCAGCCACCAGCGCGGGCACCTCCGCCTGGTCTGCAATCGGCCTCTCTCGCTCCGGTCTTGCGGCGCTGGCTCCTTCGGGGAGCCCCCCGGGTCTACTCTTGGGCCGCTTCGCAGACGCTCCTGCGATAACGTCCATCTGCTTGGTCACCTGACGTTCCAATTCGCGGATCTGTTCCCAGATCGTCCCGCTTCTGACACCATTGTGGCGAGCCATGGAGTTGGAGTCAGGTTTGCTTGAGGGTATAATAATTTATTGAAGAGCACAATCTCTTATTACTTCCTTCTCAGCGTACAGGCAGAACAGACAACGCGCGCTGGACTGTAGCCAGCTTTATAGCCCCTGATATGCAAATGAGCATGCTAACAAGGGCGACCTCTAATAGGTGCCCTGCAGCTCACCTTAACCAATCACACGTAATCCCCTCAGTCATACTCAAAAACAACCGTTGGCTCCGCTCGAACATTCTCTAGAGCGGACCTGGTTGAGCGCATGCTATCACATTTAGCTGAACTGTATACGACTGTTGTTTATCACAACAGTCGCCGTTCTGGCGGGAGGTTATATTCAAATGCTAACCGCCATTGTTACTGTACACGTCAGAGCTTTTGAACACGCTCTGATCATGTGACTACATCAACCATCACTCGTGCACTTGGTCTGCACAGCACAAGTACACACACACAATTCGATATACACAATAATTTACATCACTCGTAATCGCCCCGGATCGCCACAGTATTATAAATGCTGTTGACATGTGCACCTGAAATGTCCGTGTTGACGAGCTCATCTAGTGCTGAGAACACAAAATGCCTTAATTTGGACACGCTATGAAATGGTCACACCTGCAAATGTAACTTGCTTCCGGTTTTTGCTTGCATTTTAATAATACTGACTGAAATATCGATATGCAATTAAATATAATGTTACAGATACTAGTTACATTGTGAATTGTGTCCCCATTTAGGTGAGAATAAAACGCCAGAGTTTACCAGGCTCAATCCTATGCAGAAGGTGCCTGTAATGGTAGACAATGGCTTTGTTCTGACGGAGAGGTAAGCGCCTGGCCACATATGGTTACCAGTTACATGAAAGGGAAGCTATTTGTTTAAAATAGAAATGTCACGCATTTTTCTTTGCAATAAATGTAATGTATTTATGTGAAGAGGAGCCTATGAATCGATTATGATTTCAACTTCATTGATCCATTTTAACATGTGTGCATACTTAATTTGACTGCTGCATTGCATATAACAAGGCTGTTTTAAATTTTTAAATGGTGCAATATTCATTATTTGTAAGTGTTTTTTAAAATTATTTTCTTTGGTTTGCATTATCATGTTGGTATATTTATCTCATAGAAGTCTGAATTATGTTAATAGTTTTTACAGTATTCCCTTGATGTGGAAATGATAAAAGTAGTAAATGAAAATCAACAAATTCCCATATTGTTTGTACAATATTTTCAGTTCCTGAAAACTTGCATTTAGTTTTAGCAGTTTTGTTGCTTCAGCTCAATTGCTATTTGTACAACGGTAAGTGTGCCAGATCAGGCTTGAAGGGTAAAATGATATGTTAAGTATAGTTATAAATGTTAACTTTATAATTATATGTTAAATCTGATACCGTCCATTTCCACAGCTGAAAACAGTGTATTTGCTTTATATACTAATGCACATTACAACACAATATTTTAAACACTTTGCCAACGACTCGTAGGCACCGCACTGTTCGCATTTTAGAAGGCAGTGACCCTTATCGACGACATTCTCAAGTTCTGTGATGTTTAAGTGATTAACTGTAGTTACCCAGTCTGGTTAAAATCCCAGTTCTATAAATGCCAAGTGTGAACTGCTCCAGTACCCAATGTGCTTGTCCCACCATGGATGGATTGATTATTACACATTATATGCACATTGGCCTAAATGCTATGGTTTCAGTGATGCCATATTGAAGTATCTGGCCACCAACTACGATGTCCCTGAGCACTGGTACCCCCGGCAGCCTGAGGAAAGGGCAAGAGTTGATGAATACACAGCCTGGCACCACACCAACACACGGCCACATGCTACCAACGTCTTCTTCACGGAGGTAGGGTTACTCATTTCTAGCCTGGTGCTCATACCCATAGCCGTACCTCTAGACTAGGACTCTGACACTCAGTCTAACAACCATGTTCCTGGAGATCTACCGTCCTGTAGGTTTTCACTCCAACCCTAACAAAGCACACCTCATTCAACAGCTAGAGATCTCATTGAGCTGCTATTTATTAGAATCAGGTGTGCCAAATTAGTGTTAAAATGAAAACTTACAGGACAGTAGATCTCCTGGAACAGGGTTGAGGACCAATGCTCTAACTCAGGGGTAGGCAACCCTGGTCCTGGAGAGCTGCAGGGTCTGCTGGTTTTTGTTGTTACTCGCCACTTAATTGATCAATTAAAGCAGTTGATTACACAGTTAACTCACCTCACCTGGTTTCTTTAGTCTAAGTAGTTGCTGTATTTAGGGTGAAAACAAAAACCAGCAGACCCTGCGGCTCTCCAGGACCAGGGTTGCCTACCCCTGCTCTAACTCCTACCACCTCAGCCATTAAAATGTATTGAATTATTACAACATGGGAGTTTTTAAGTCCTGTATATGTCCCCAGAGCAGTAGAGACAGCTGATGGGAGACACTCAGGGGAACTGCAGATGGGGTCAGAAAGTAAAAGTTCTGCCATGTTTTTCCTCCACCCATGAACTCACTAATTGGAGCTAATTTCACTAATTAGCTCCATCTCCTGGCTGAAGAATTGTGCTAATTATAGCAAATCCAGGCGACTGGAACAAAATACCAGGGAAGACTTTTACCTTCTGAACCTGGACACCTCTGGTGAACTGACAGTGATGGCTTTTGTTACTCAGGTGTTAATAGCCCGCATGACAGGGCAGGCCCCGGACCCGGACCCCATGAAGCTGAAGACGGCTCTGGCAGACCTCAGCAAGACCCTCGAGAAGCTGGAGGACATGTTCCTCAAGAGACAACCCTACCTTTGTGGCGATGACATCACCCTGGCTGATCTGCTAGCCATTTGTGAGCTCATGCAGGTAAAAGGCTATCCGGTGAACTCCGCCCCACAGACTCACCAGGTACTACCCTCCCTATTTATAACATTCAGAAATCATTCATGTCTCAACTGTTATGTGTCATTTACCCAAATTCTACAACAACCAAGCAGCCGGTAAGTTTCTAGTAGTTGTTGTAACTGGCTGATTAGGTCTTCAACAAATTAAACGGGACTTAATCGTCTGGCCATATTTGAGCTCCTGCAAGTAAAAGGCTACCTTGTGAACTCTACATCATAGACCCACCAGATATTCTGTGATTTGTAACATTGAATGTTGTCTCCCAGTTCCAACAGTTGGAAGCCAAATAATTGCAAATGGATGCGTCTGAAAAGGCATTTAAGGGGTATGACCAAGCACAATACTGTAATTGTCTTGTACTGTAATAAAGCACAAAGGAGCCAGTACCCAGTAATTATTGTAACCGATTGTTGACATTGTCAACAAATTGAACAGAACCCATTCCCACATTGTATGTATATTTCAGGGCTGAGTTTTCCTGTTGTGCTTCTGAGACTTACAAAGGAGTTGTAGAAACTCCTGTTACCAATTGGAACTTCATAAGTGCAAAAAGAAAAAGATGCATAGCCTCGATTGCTTTGGAGGTAGCACATAAGTAGCCCATAAAAAAGGCGAGCGACCCGTATTGAATATGAAATCCAAGCAAAATGTATTTTAAATAAGCTATTGCCCATAAGCTTGCACTGGCTCATTTGGTGGATACTCGCTGAACAGCAACGAGCTGATTATGTAGCTAGTTATCGTTAAAGGGCCTGAAATAATCATTCTAATACTGAATCCTAGTAGGATAACTAACTTTTCGCTGGAGATACATTTTAAAGCGATTTTATCAAACCACTAAATCAATGTTATTTCCTAAAGGGATTCCCCCAAGTGGAAGTGCAGAACATTTAATGGATTGGAACGCAGCCTGGGACTACACCACTGGAGAGGTTGCACCAGCCCACTGAACCTTGCTGTAACTCCTTTCAGACCCTAGGTGGCGACAGAGACATCCTGGAGGAGCGACCCAAGCTTGTCGCATGGAAAGCCAGGGTGCTGTCGGCGCTGAAGGATTCGTTTGAGGAGGCGCACGGGGTGCTTTACCGCCTCCGGGACAAATCCAGAGCAAAGCGGGCCTGAGTGAGAATAGGAATAAAGGCAGGCCTGAGTGAGAATAGGAATAAAGGCAGGCCTGAGTGATAACTGCATTTCAGAGTTTGTGTGAACACTGGTTAGCATCAGTGCCATTTAAGAATTTCAGTGTCATGCCGTTTCAAACTCTGCCAAGTAGATTATGCAGAGGCAAAAACCTTGTTTGATAAAAATACACTGCATTATTAATAATTTAATTTAGCAAAATCACACTTATCCAATTGGCACCAAGCTGAAATACTTAAAGGTAAGCACATAATGATGTATGAATGTACATTCTAATAAATGCCAACACAAGATATATATATATATACATGTAGTTTTATTAAAAACAAAGAACTTTGTACAAAATGTATAATTTATTCAAGGAATCAAACGGGATTCTAAGTGACAGTAATTTGTGATCGATTCTGCAGACGATAACAGGATGAAAATAATAAAACAAAAAAAGGTCAAATGATTGGAGGTAGTGTTGTCATTGAGCTTCAGCTGCCGGTGGATCTGGCCGTCTCTTCCCCGGCTGCTCGTCCTCGTCCTTGTCTTCCAGAGGCCTTTTGCGGCTGGTGGAGGGCTATGGATACAAGTAATCGCAATTAAGGAGGTCAGTACCGTTTTTAACACGGACTCCAACCGAGATGTAACAGACATTCGGCTAGACTAAAAGCATGCAGGGATTGCAGGCCTTTACACACAACAGCAGCAGCAGCAGCAGCGTTGCATGCAAGGGGAAGCAGCATGCAGCATGCAGTAAAGCAGGAGTGGGGAACCTTATCCCAAAATGGCCGCCTTGGGGTGCGGCTTTTTGTTATAGCCCAGCACAAAGACACCCCAACTAATTCAACTAATTAACAAATCATGGTTTTCAATCAAGACCTTCGATAAGTAGAATCAAGTGTCTTAGTGCTGGGGCTAAATAAAAAAACCTGCACCCACACCGGCCCTTTTCAAATAAGGTTCCCCACCCCTGCAGTAAAGAAAGCCGTTACCCTGGGACCTTCTCCAGCGGGGTACATCACCTCAAAGGCAGTGGCCTTCATCTGCTCGTCCTGTGGAGACAGTCGATGCAAAAGCATGTTATTCCCATCCGTTCAGCCTCCCCCTTACCAATACCAGTATGCTGCAGTTATACATGCAATACAATACTCCTTTATTCATCCCCTTGGGGCAATTTCTTACAGGGCAGTCAGCAATGCACATAACCTAGGCATGCAATATATACTGTGTAACAGTGACGCTTGAGATACACAAAATGGAGTAAAATACAGTCTTTACAGCGATCATTAAAATGTCAAAGCCTCTCAGGACTTTGTAATGAATGTATGAGGTGGATGGCATAAGGTACGAATGTTAAAAAAAATTAAATAAGGTACAAATGTTTTTTTTCTTTTCTTTTCCATCTGTTCGTTGAGCATTTAGGGTTAGGGTTAAAAACGCTTAGGGCAGCGTAGACAGCGGCGAAGAGGGAGCTCAAAGTGCGAGTGTAGAGCGCGTGCATAATCGTCCATGATGTTGTGGGCTTTGTTGAGTGTGAAACGAGGAGAGATCTGAGTGGTCTGCCGGTTATTTTTGAGGAGGTATTAATGACGGATTGGAGGCGATTATTGTTTTTAACAGTGAGGGATTGAAACCAGCAGGTGAACGAAGATGAGGATCCTCTCGGTGAAAGCGCTGTAGATGATCCCGTTTACTCCAAATTAATTACATTTTCTAAGAAAATACAGACGTTGTTACGTTTACTTGATGATAGCCTCGGTGTTCTCTTGAAATTTTAATTATCAAAGATTTGTATTATCAGGTATTTGTCATTACCAACGATTTCCACTTCCTCTGTGAATTAAAATGTGATCTATCCTGGGGGCTGCTTCCTAAAATCAATTATCAGCTCTTTAGTTTTTATGGTATTTAGACCTACACTGGGTGGCAGTGTAGTATAACTTTTAGGAAACAGGGTTTGTAACCCGAAGGTTGTCGGTTCAATTCCCAAGGAGGACACTGCTAGTACCAGCAAGGTTCTTAACCTGAATACCTTCAGTACATGTGCAGCTGAAATAATAACTACATCTCTTTATCAAGGAAAATGTGACAGATGTCCGCAACAAAATAAAATGCATAAAATCAATCAAATCTGCTGAAAATTACCTGCACTACACAAATGATTTAAGCATACAGAATATAGTATCCTAGAATAGTGGTGCAGAAAAGCGGGTGCACTAACCATAAGATTTGTTCAATCCCAGAATCCTTCCTCCTTAACCGTTCTTTCTATTCCTGAGTGTTTATTACTTTCTAATGAATGTGTTGTAATGAATAAGTGTGCATTCTCTTATAATGCAAAGCAGCAGTAAGAGGTTATAATAGCAAGCGCCAGCTATCAGAAAACAGACGGACTCTGTTCAGTGCATTTTTATTACTGTTAAATTGTTGCCAAAATCCACTTTGCTGTTTTACTTAATGTGCACAGTGAGCGCAGCCACATGGGAAATCTCGGCACACAGTTTAGAATTCAGAGCTGGTCCCCACACCCTTTCAAGCATCCCAAACGCGGTTTATCGTCAGCCCATTCATTACAAGACTAAGGCTAACCAAATAAACCAGGCGAAACAGTTATTGTATAATAAAAAAGAAATTAGTGCTTTGAAGGCAAACTTTATATCGCACCTGCGATAATAATTTTTTCTTTAGCAGCAATGCTACATATAGCACGGCTTAAAGAATTTACTCTGTGGTAGAGCTATGAGCCCGGAATGATCCGTGGGATACTATGGGCTCAGTTTGTATTTTTACAGATAGCAAGCTATGTACGGTCTTGTGATCTTTCATTATCATGCTAGACACATCCTGAGCAAAAATACATTACGGGAAGCAATTTAACACTGGCAATAGCTGAACACTGTTCAGTAATCTAATATCGCCACGTACAAACACATTCAATGTGTTCTGTAAAGGCTATTAAATAATCTATGGATTGTAGGGCTTTCTGAACCTGCATTCTCCTAGAAACCAGGTTTTAAAATTTTGAGGGCAAACAGAATTTTCTGGTGTTAAATTGTTTACCGTAAAGGTAACTATTCTGCGTTTTAGGCCTGGATTCAACCAACATTTGTCTCAATGACTCGCATGTTTTTTCAAATCATCAACAGAGTTTGGCAAGTTTAGCCATCTTCAAAGTAAAAAAACAAAACGCAAAAACAAAACTTGCTTGAAAATACCATTTATTTTTCAAGTTAAGGGTAAAAATTGGTTCAATCCAGGTCTTGAGCTTTTACTGTTTGTGTTGCCATTGTTTGTGTCTATAACACCCTTCTTTGTTATAAAAATTAAAAGAACAAAATGTTTTCATGCTCCTCCTATCTGACATTTGCTTGGAAAGCAGGTTGAACAAAAACCAGCAGTTTCACTAAATGCTATCCAGCTTATCCCAAATCCCTCCTTCAGACCAAACATTAAAATGTTCTTCTTCTTTGGACCGAATAAGCTTGTGGCCCATAGTCATTACACATATTTGTTATAAACAGCCAATATCATTGCTAATGCAGGAACCTACTGAGTATTTAAAAATCAGAGTCACTGCCACACTAGATTCTATTGGGTAGTGGGGTCTGGCAGTCGAGATAAGAGAAAATGCAAAAGGCTTTATCTGCCATTAACAGCAACAAATATAGATGTGACTCAGTACAACGTGTATACAAATAACCACTGACACTTCTACAGTGTACACAGGCATAAATTCACACTATTTTACTCATTTAGCGCATTTTAGGGTGCATATTGCAGATGCAATAAAGATATTTCTCCAGTCGATTTGATGACCCGATGCCAATATGTAAAAGCATTAGTGCATGGATATTCAAATCTCGGCCAGCCTAGGTCAGAAAAATGTGCCCCAAATGGCGCCTTGAAAACATAGACCACACATGCAGATTACAACTCTTAATGCATTATGTCCACTTCACTTTTTCGTATACAATACAAGAACTACAGTATTTTTTTTGTTACAAATATAACTAATTCTGCTCTTTGCATCTTCCCTAATAAAAATATATTTTTTTAACATGCTCTGTGCTCTAGGAATAGAAGGTTTTCACAGCTACACCAGAGGGAGTTTGTATGTTTCTACCTCCACCTGCCATTTTGACCTTCACTGTATCAAAACTAGAAAAGCCAATAAAATGTAACAAGAGCATATCAACATTTAGGCAAAGGTGCAAGGAATCTGCTCTGATATTTTTTGGAGATCACAAATGTTTTTGATTATGTTAACATAGACTTTGAAAAGCCTGTCCACTGTAGTGGACTCCATGCATGAAAGGGTTAAAAAAAACGTTTTTTAAAAATTGTTTTAATCTATTCATAAATGAAAACACTTTATATTCCTTTCACGAGGTAGTGAGTTTTCTCCTTCGAATTTATCTTTAACCAGAGTAAAATAAAAAATAAAAAGAAATATTAACAACACAACAAGGTTCCAAAAACTAAAAGAAAATTGCACTTCCTTTGGAGTGTAGAGATGCTTTTATATTAAAGACTGATTTCTACACAGTAAAATGTCCAGTGTCCAATAGGGACCATATGTACACTGTAAGAGTTGATTTAACACTGAACATTTTAATGCGTACCCAGCTTACTAGGACAAAGTGAGCAGAAGTGTGCCTGAAGCTTTGAAGGACATTTTAGCTCATTGATTGTGTGTGATCTGCAGGTGGAGTGACCAACATACTTACCATAGAGCTGTTCACTCAGACCCCGCGGCCCGCAGCCTATGCAATAGGAGGATCCGTTAACTGGCTCAGCTTCTTCTTCATAGGGATGGTGTTTCCATTCATTGTGGTGAGTATACACATCACTCATTCATAGTAGTGAGTACACATCACTCATCCATTGTAATGAGTACACATCACTCATTCATAGTAGTGAGTACACATCACTCATTCATAGTAGTGAGTACACATCACTCATTCATTGTGGGGAGTACACATCACTCATTCATTGTGGTGAGTACACATCACTCATTCATCGTAGTGAGTACACATCACTCATTCATTGTGGGGAGTACACATCACTCATTCATTGTGGTGAGTACACATCACTCATTCATCGTAGTGAGTACACATCACTCATTCATTGTGGGGAGTACACATCACTCATTCATTGTAGTGAGTACACATCACTCATTCATTGTGGTGAGTACACATCACTCATTCATCGTAGTGAGTACACATCACTCATTCATTGTGGGGAGTACACATCACTCATTCATTGTGGTGAGTACACATCACTCATTCATCGTAGTGAGTACACATCACTCATTCATTGTGGTGAGTACACATCACTCATTCATCGTAGTGAGTACACATCACTCATTCATTGTGGGGAGTACACATCACTCATTCATTGTAGTGAGTACACATCACTCATTCATTCTGGTGAGTACACATCACTCTTGTGCTTTCCAGTATGCTGTAATACGGTGAAAATCTGTGATTCTGCAGAACACAAACTGGGTGATTAATGTTATTCATGAATTAATAAATGTCTGTTATGCTGACATGGAGTCGCACATAGAAACTTCTGATTCTAATGATCACCACATCACCATACGGCCTTGACTTGTATGTGTGTATGTGTGTTTAACCCTCTCTTCAACAGAATGGGCTACAGCAATACTGCTTCCTGGTGTTCCTGGTCATCTGTATCCTGGTGGTTATATACATATTCTTCATGGTCCCAGAGACGAAGAACAAAACCTTCCTGGAGATCCAAGAGGAGTTCCTGTCCAGGGACCGGAGCAAAAAGAACAGGTCAGAGGGAACCAATGGCCTTGGAGCGAACGTGTTGTCAACACCTCTGTGAACGGCCTGCGTTTGTTCCTTTGTGTTATGCTTCATTTGGCACCTGCCATCTTACAGCACAGAACTAGGTTATCTTACGTGGCTGCATCATCGTCGTGGGCAGGGACGCCGCCAGGGATTTTGGGACTCATGAAAAGATCTGGAATTGGGCCCCACCACCCCAGGCCACCCCGATAGTGGGTCCCACCTGCCCCCCGATAGTGGGAACCTAGAACAAAAAGACAACGGGAGATTTACAAGAGTTGGCTAGCTATGTCTGGTTTACATTTTTTTGTTGAACTGAAACCCATCTCTTCAAGCAACACCTGAGTCCCAGCTCTAGCCACAGCACCTGCCATGGTCCATCCTAACATACACACCTGCCTTATTGCTCGCTCACTTTCTGACCCTCACTGCAATTACGTTTGGATCCTAGTGTTATGATACTAGGCACTCCTATTGCTTGCTTTGTATTAGTTGGATGTACAGTTTGCCTATTGCTTTGTACTACGCATATATGTATGTTTTGTAGTCCATCTCTTACAGTTAATTCACTTACTGTTGTCATGGCACTTGGAGGTTAATCGTTGACCCTGCCAGTGTTGAATGTTCACTCCTGATAATGGACTGCTTTGTAAGTCGCTCTGGATAAGAGTGTCTGCTAAATACCAAATTGTAAATTGTAATTATAATATGGTGTTGGATTGAGTAGTTGAAATCAACATGATGACTGTGTGTGTGTGGCATCGATTGAAATATTAAGGTATGAACACATGACTGCCGTGTTTAGAACAACTGTAATTTGTGATTTCATTTTTATGACGTGCTGAAATGGGAAAAGATGTACACCAAGTACTTGCTCTGTACCAGGCTTTAGGCTGAGATATTTAACATGCAGATTATAACATAGAACAGAAGGGGAACATACACAAGTAATATGTATTACACACGTACATAACGCCTATAAAAAACCATTTCACTTTTTTATGATTTCAATTCGAACTTTATGTGACCAATTCCATTACAAAATAATATGCCTTAATTGGTACTGATTACAGGTGAATATGTATATTTTTAAAGGGAGAAGTATTCTGTGGAAAACTGCAATAAATATGAATATCAGATATTTTTGAGTTATGAAAATGTATCATATGATGTCAACATTTTCAGCAATGGCTTTGGGAGATCATTTGTGTGGTTTGTACAATCTTTTAAGATTTTTATTTAAAATAAAATATATTTGAATTTATATTATCAAATGAATATGAAATCATAAAAATCTAAAACCAAAATTTGGACCATCTGTTGCATTAAAATCGTATGGGTTTGCATGGAATGACCAATTGTATCATTCTTGTAAACTTTTAAACCATCATCAGCTCATCATCATCCGCCTCCTCTCGCCTTACAATTTCCATTTTCACAGCTTTAACCAGCTCAGAAGAATTCTGCGATATCTTGTTAAAAGTTTCTCAAAGGATGATTGTTCTGGGGTTTAAAAAAAAGAAAAAAGGAATAGGATTCTCCCTCGTTGCATCCAAGCCGTGACCCAGGCATGTGATCTAAGAGCTGTTCGCATACCGAACAAAGGGGTTATTCATGGTAAAGCGACTTATGTGGCAGTGAGGAAATCTTGGAATACTGTTAACTACCGTTACTTTGGATTAATAACAGAGCAGGGTTTAGATATAGGCCTACATCTGAGCAAAAATGTTCAGCTCCTTTGAAGAAGACAAGCCCCATGATTTTACATAGCCGAAATAAAAAGGCAGATATATACCTGGGGGAAGAGGATTGTACGCGTACCGTCGACTGAGAAGAGGGTTCAAGTTAAATGGCAACCTTTCTCGTTTCCAGTAGGCTAGTAGCTACATAGGCAGACGATTGTGTCTGATAGATATACAGACTAACGTTGCCGCTACGCTAACCACCGGAGATGAGCAGAGTTGGCGCTGCGTTAACTTTTACGTTAACTATTTTGTTCACATGAACGAACGCATAACAATCTCAATCTCGGAAAATATGGAAACGAGCCAGACATGCATTGTGTTAAAATACGTTTCATTACAAAATTATGGCATGATATGGTTACTTAAACACATATTTTCAACAACTTTAATTTACGAAGAGATTTGCTCTAACAGCAGTCCAGGAATCACAGTGGTTTCAAACAACAATCTTTATTTTTTATGCCTACGGCTGCAAGAGACATCGTTCCATCTTCATTTCTGAATGTGATTATACAAACTAGCCAACGCTCTCTGTTAGAGATGTCCAATCACAGAACTAGAAGTGAATAAATGTCCAATCACAGAACTCGAAGTGAATAAATGTCCAATCACAGAACTCGAAGTGTATAAATGTCCAATCACAGAACTGGAAGTGTATAAATGTCCAATCACATAACTAGAAGTGTATAAATGTCCAATCGTGTCAAAATTCCAGTTATTCGACCAAAAGGGACAGGAGACAGACATGGCTGGCAGAAAGGCGCTAGAAGTTTATTTGGATTTGCTGTCACAGCCCTGCAGAGCAGTGCATATTTTTCTGAATCACAATAAAATACCGCATACGGTGAAACTTGTAGCCCTGCGAAAAGGTGAGCCAAATCCACAGAGGGTGAATTGTTGATTCAGGGCTGTGTATAGGTCGTTCACTATAAGCTAACACACATCTTAGTACGAAGTTGTGAATGGAATGGATCGCTACGTAGTGGGCGCGTTAAGTAACTGAGCGCTCAAGGTGAGAATGTTGTGTGATCACTGAGCAAATGTTTAAATCCCTTAACCTTCTGCTCTACGTGAGCGCTGAGAAACTGTTAACAAGCGTCTGAGTTTGGGAAAGTGGCGACGTACACGATTCAAGCAGATCCTACTTATTTTAGGTTGAATCTGGTCCGCAAATGCTATATAAAACTAGGCGCATATAGTTCGTGCGTTCGTTGCTGTCAACCCCAGTAGACCGAAAACTTGGGTCCATAGCTAACGATGTAGGCTAAACTTTACAGTTTGCATGCTTGCTCGTTACGTGTAAATGGCAAACAAACAAACAAACAAAATAAAAAAATAACTTGATATTGTTTGGGTAGGCCTACAAGAGCTAATTCGTGTGTGTCCTACCATGACCTTAAACCCATTGAACCCTGCCCTTGATTGATCGGTACTTTGAACTATAGCTGCGCTTGTTTGCCCTTGCTGGTTGCTGTAGATATGATCCCTAAATGATCTATTTAGAGCTTGTCTTCGCTTACAAAAAAGCGCTGTGTTTAGACTTCTGTTTCGTAAAAATAGTATTATAAATGCTGTTGACATGTGCACCTGAAATGTCCGTGTTGACGAGCTCATCTAGTGCTGAGAACACAAAATGCCTTAATTTGGACACGCTATGAAATGGTCACACCTGCAAATGTAATTTGCTTCCGGTTTTTGCTTGCATTTTAATAATACTGACTGAAATATCGATATGCAATTGAATATAATGTTACAGATACTAGTTACGTTGTGAATTGTGTCCCCATTTAGGTGAGAATAAAACGCCAGAGTTTACCAGGCTCAATCCTATGCAGAAGGTGCCTGTAATGGTAGACAATGGCTTTGTTCTGACGGAGAGGTAAGCGCCTGGCCACATATGGTTACCAGTTACATGAAAGGGAAGCTATTTGTTTAAAATAGAAATGTCGTCACGCATTTTTCTTTGCAATAAATGTAATGTATTTATGTGAAGAGGAGCCTATGAATCGATTGATTTCAACTTCATTGATTCATTTTAACATGTGTGCATACTTAATTTGACTGCTGCAATGCATTTAGTTTTAGCAGTTTTGTTGCTTCCGCTCAATTGCTATTTGTACAACGGTAAGTGTGCCAGATCAGGCTTGAAGGGTAAAATGATATGTTAAGTATAGTTATAAATGTTAACTTTATAATTATATGTTAAATCTGATACCGTCCATTTCCACAGCTGAAAGCAGTGTATTTGCTTTATATGCTAATGCACATTACAACACAATATTTTAAACACTTTGCCAACGACTCGTAGGCACCGCACTGGAGTCGTGTTCGCATTTTAGAAGGCAGTGACCCTTATCCACGACATTCTCAAGTACTGTGATGTTTAAGTGATTAACTGTAGTTACCCAGTCTGGTTAAAATCCCAGTTCTATAAACGCCAAGTGTGAACTGCTCCAGTACCCAATGTGCTTGTCCCACCATGGATGGATTGATTATTACACATTATATGCACATTGGCCTAAACGCTATGGTTTCAGTGATGCCATATTGAAGTATCTGGCCACCAACTACGATGTCCCTGAGCACTGGTACCCCCGGCAGCCTGAGAAAAGGGCGAGAGTGGATGAATACACAGCCTGGCACCACACCAACACACGGCCACATGCTGCCAAGGTCTTCATCATGGAGGTAGGGTTACTCATTTCTAGCCTGGTGCTCATACCCATAGCCGTACCTCTAGACTAGGACTCTGACACTCAGTCTAACAACCATGTTCCTGGAGATCTACCGTCCTGTAGGTTTTCACTCCAACCCTAACAAAGTACACCTCATTCAACAGCTAGAGATCTCATTGAGCTGCTATTTGGTAGAATCAGGTGTGCCAAATTAGAGTTGAAATGAAAACCCCACAGGGCAGTAGATCTCCAGGATCAGGGTTGAGGACCACTGCTCTAACTCACCACCTCAGCCATTAAAATGTATTGAATTATTACAACATGGGAGCTATTAAGTCCTGTATATGTCCACAGAGCAGTAGACAGCTGATGGGAGACACTCGGGAACTGCAGATGGGGTCAGAAAGTAAAAGTTCTGCCATGTTTTTTCTCCACCCATGAACTCACTAATTGGAGCTAATTTCACTAATTAGCTCCATCTCCTGGCTGAAGAATTGTGCTAATTATAGCAAATCCAGGCGACTGGAACAAAATACCAGGGAAGACTTTTACCTTCTGAACCTGGACACCTCTGGTGAACTGACAGTGATTGCTTTTGTTGCTCAGGTGTTAATAGCCCACATGACAGGGCAGGCCCCGGACCCCATGAAGCTGAAGAAGGCTCTGGCAGACCTCAGCAAGACCCTCGAGAAGCTGGAGGACATGTTCCTCAAGAGACAACCCTACCTTTGTGGCGATGACATCACCCTGGCTGATCTGCTAGCCATTTGTGAGCTCATGCAGGTAAAAGGCTATCCGGTGAACTCCGCCCCACAGACTCACCAGGTACTACCCTCCCTATTTATAACATTCAGAAATCATTCATGTCTCAACTGTTATGTGTCATTTACCCAAATTCTACAACAACCAAGCAGCCGGTAAGTTTCTAGTAGTTGTTGTAACTGGCTGATTAGGTCTTCAACTAATTAAACGGGACTTAATCGTCTGGCCATATTTGAGCTCCTGCAGGTAAAAGGCTACCTTGTGAACTCTACATCATAGACCCACCAGATATTCTGCGATTTGTAACATTGAATGTTGTCTCCCAGTTCCAACAGTTGGAAGCCAAATAATTGCAAATGGATACATCTGAAAAGGCATTTAAGGGGCATGACCAAGCACAATACTGTGCCAAAGGATGTCTTGTACTGTACCGATTGATTAGTGTATCAACAAATTGAACAGAACCCATTCCCACATTGTATATTTCAGGGCTGAGTTTTCCTGTGCTTCTGAGACTTACAAAGGAGTTGTAGAAACTCCTGTTACCAATCGGAACTTCATAAGTGCAAAAAGAAAAAGATGCATAGCCTCGATTGCTTTGGAGGTAGCACATAAGTAGCCCATAAAAAAGGCGAGCGACCCGTATTGAATATGAAATCCAAGCAAAATGTATTTTAAATAAGCTATTGCCCATAAGCTTGCACTGGCTCATTTGGTTGATACTCGCTGATCGGAAACGAGCTGATTATGTAGCTAGTTATCGTTAAAGGGCCTGAAATAATCATTCTAATACTGAATCCTAGTAGGATAACTAACTTTTCGCTGGAGATACGTTTTAAAGCAATTTTATCAAACCACTAAATCAATGTTATTTCCTAAAGGGATTCCCCCAAGTGGAAGTGCAGAACATTTAACGGATTGGAACGCAGCCTGGGACTACACTACTGGAGAGGTTGCACCAGCCCACTGAACCTTGCTGTAACTCCTTTCAGCCCCTAGGTGGCGACAGAGACATCCTGGAGGAACGACCCAAGCTTGTCGCATGGAAAGCCAGGGTGCTGTCGGCGCTGAAGGATTCGTTTGAGGAGGCGCACGGGGTGCTTTACCGCCTCCGGGACAAATCCAGAGCAAAGCTTTGAGGGAAAGCGGGCCTGAGTGAGAATAGGAATAAAGGCAGGCCTGAGTGAGAATAGGAATAAAGGCAGGCCTGAGTGAGAATAGGAATAAAGGCAGGCCTGAGTGAGAATAGGAATAAAGGCAGGCCTGAGTGAGAATAGGAATAAAGGCAGGCCTGAGTGAGAATAGGAATAAAGGCAGGCCTGAGTGAGAATAGGAATAAAGGCAGGCCTGAGTGAGAATAGGAATAAAGGCAGGCCTGAGTGAGAATAGGAATAAAGGCAGGCCTGAGTGAGAATAGGAATAAAGGCAGGCCTGAGTGAGAATAGGAATAAAGGCAGGCCTGAGTGAGAATAGGAATAAAGGCAGGCCTGAGTGAGAATAGGAATAAAGGCAGGCCTGAGTGAGAATAGGAATAAAGGCAGGCCTGAGTGAGAATAGGAATAAAGGCAGGCCTGAGTGAGAATAGGAATAAAGGCAGGCCTGAGTGAGAATAGGAATAAAGGCAGGCCTGAGTGAGAATAGGAATAAAGGCAGGCCTGAGTGAGAATAGGAATAAAGGCAGGCCTGAGTGAGAATAGGAATAAAGGCAGGCCTGAGTGAGAATAGGAATAAAGGCAGGCCTGAGTGAGAATAGGAATAAAGGCAGGCCTGAGTGAGAATAGGAATAAAGGCAGGCCTGAGTGAGAATAGGAATAAAGGCAGGCCTGAGTGATAATAGAAATAAAGGCAGGCCTGAGTGATAACTGCATTTCAGAGTTTGTGTGAACACTGGTTAGCATCAGTGCCATTTAAGAATTTCAGTGTCATGCCGTTTCAAACTCTGCCAAGTAGATTATGTAGAGGCAAAAACTTTGATAAAAATACACTGCATTATTAATCATTTATTAATTTAGCAAAATCACACTTATCCAATTGGCACCAAGCTGAAATACTTAAAGGTAAGCACATAATGATGTATGAATGTACATTCTAATAAATGCCAACACGATATATATATATATAATGTAGTTTTATTAAAAACAAAGAACTTTGTACAAAATGTATAATTCAAGGAATCAAACGGGATTCTAAGTGACAGTAATTTGTGATCGATTCTGCAGACGATAACAGGATGAAAATAATAAAACAAAAAAAGGTCAAATGATTGGAGGTAGTGTTGTCATTGAGCTTCAGCTGCCGGTGGATCTGGCCGTCTCTTCCCCGGCTGCTCGTCCTCGTCCTTGTCTTCCAGAGGCCTTTTGCGGCTGGTGGAGGGCTATGGATACAGGTAATCGCAATTAAGGAGGTCATTACCGTTTTTAACATGGACTCCAACCCGAGATGTAACAGACATTCGGCTAGACTAAGAAAACATGCAGGGATTGCAGGCCTTTACACACATCAGCAGCAGCAGCGTTGCATGCAAGGGGAAGCAGCATGCAGTAAAGCAGGGGTGGGGAACCTTATCCCAAAATGGCCGCCTTGGGGTGCGGCTTTTTATAGCCCAGCACAAAGACACCCCATTAATTAACAAATCGGGGTCTTCAAGACCTTCGATAAGTAGAATCAAGTGTCTTAGTGCTGGGGCTAAATCAAAAACCTGCACCCACACCGGCCCTTTTCAGATAAGGTTCCCCACCCCTGCAGTAAAGAAAGCCGTTACCCTGGGACCTTCTCCAGCCGGGTACATCACCTCAAAGGCAGTGGCCTTCATCTGCTCATCCTGTGGAGACAGTCAATGCAAAAGAATGTTATTCCCATCCGTTCAGCCTCCTCCTTACCAATACCAGTATGCTGCAGTCATACATGCAATACAATACTCCTTTATTCATCCCCTTGGGGCAATTTCTTACAGGGCAGTCAGCAATGCACATAACCTAGGCATGCAATATATACTGTGTAACAGTTGACGCTTGAGACACACAAAATGGAGTAAAGTACAGTCTTTACAGTGATCATTAAAATGTCAAAGCCTCTCAGGCCTTTGTAATGAATGTATGAGGTGGATGGCATAAGGTACGAATGTTTAAAAAAATTAAATAAGGTACAAATGTTTTTTTTCTCTTTTCCATCTGTTCGTTGAGCGGTTAGGGTTAAAAACGCTTAGGGCAGCGTAGACAGCGGCGAAGAGGGAGCTCAAAGTGCGAGTGTAGAGCGCGTGCATAATCGTCCACGATGTTGTGGGCTTTGTTTGTCTGTTGAGTGTGAAATGATCATAGAGATCTGAGTGGTCTGCCGGTTATTTTTGAGGAGGTATTAACGACGGACTGGAGGCGATTATTGTTTTTAACAGTGAGGGATTGAAACCAGCAGGTGAACGAAGATGAGGACGCTCTCGATGAAAGTGCTGTAGATGATCCCGTTTACTCCAAATTAATTACATTTTCTAAGAAAATACAGCCGTTGTTACGTTTACTTGATAGCCACGGTGTTCTCTTGAAATTTTAATTATCAAAGATTTGTATTATCAGGTATTTGTCATTACCAACGATTTCCACTTCCTCTCTCCGTGAATTAAAATGTGATCTATCCTGGGGGCTGCTTCCTAAAATCAATTATCAGCTCTTTAGTTTTTATGGTATTTAGACCTACACTGGGTGGCAGTGTAGTATAACTTTTAGGAAACAGGGTTTGTAACCCGAAGGTTGTCGGTTCAATTCCCAAGGAGGACACTGCAAGTACCAGCAAGGTTCTTAACCTGAATACCTTCAGTATATGTGCAGCTGAAATAATAACTACAGTACATCTCTTTATCAAGGAAAATGTGACAGATGTCCGCAACAAAATAAAATGCATAAAATCAATCAAATCTGCTGAAAATTACCTGCACTACACAAATGATTTAAGCATACAGAATATAGTATCCTAGAATAGTGGTGCAGAAAAGCGGGTGCACTAACCATAAGATTTGTTCAATCCCAGAATCCTTCCTCCTTAACCGTTCTTTCTATTCCTGAGTGTTTATTACTTTCTAATGAATGTGATGTAATGAATAAGTGTGCATTCTCTTATAATGCAAAGTAGCAGTAAGAGGTTATAACAGCAAGCGCCAGCGATCAGAAAACAGACGGACTCTGTTCAGTGCATTTTTATTACTGTTAAATTGTTGCCAAAATCCACTTTGCTGTTTTACTTAATGTGCACAGTGAGCGCAGCCACATGGGAAATCTCGGCACACAGTTTAGAATTCAGAGCTGGTCCCCACACCCTTTCAAGCATCCCAAACGCGGTTTATCGTCAGCCCATTCATTACAAGACTAAGGCTAACCAAATAAACCAGGCGAAACAGTTATTGTATAATAAAAAAGAAATTAGTGCTTTGAAGGCAAACTTTATATCGCACCTGCGATAATAATTTTTTCTTTAGCAGCAATGCTACATATAGCACGGCTTAAAGACTTTACTCTGTGGTAGAGCTATGAGCCCGGAATGATCCGCGGGATACTATGGGCTCAGTTTGTATTTTTACAGATAGCAAGCTACGTACGGTCTTGTGATCTTTCATTATCATGCTAGACACATCCCGAGCAAAAATACATTACGGGAAGCAATTTAACACTGGCAATAGCTGAACACTGTTCAGTAATCTAATATCGCCACGTACAAACACATTCAATGTGTTCTGTAAAGGCTATTAAATAATCTATAGATTGTAGGGCTTTCTGAACCTGCATTCTCCTAGAAACCAGGTTTTAAAATTTTGAGGGCAAACAGAATTTTCTGGTGTTAAATTGTTTACCGTAAAGGTAACTATTCTGCGTTTTAGGCCTGGATTCAACCAACATTTGTCTCACAATGACTCGCATGTTTTTTCAAATCATCAACAGAGTTTGGCAAGTTTAGCCATCTTCAAAGTAAAAAAACAAAACTTGCTTGAAAATACCATTTATTTTTCAAGTTAAGAGTAAAAATTGGTTCAATCCAGGTCTTGAGCTTTTACTGTTTGTGTTGCCATTGTTTGTGTCTATAACACCCTTCTTTGTTATAAAAATTAAAAGAACAAAATGTTTTCATGCTCCTCCTATCTGACATTTCCTTGGAAAGCAGGTTGAACAAAAACCAGCAGTTTCACTAAATGCTATCCAGCTTATCCCTCCTTCAGACCAAACATTAAAATGTTCTTCTTTGGACCGAATAAGCTTGTGGCCCATAGTCATTACACATATTTGTTATAAACAGCCAATATCATTGCTAATGCAGGAACCTACTGAGTATTTAAAAATCTGAGTCACTGCCACACTAGATTCTATTGGGTAGTGGGGTCTGGCAGTCGAGATAAGAGCCAATGCAAAAGGCTTTATCTGCCATTAACAGCAACAAATATAGATGTGACTCAATACAACGTGTATACAAATAACCACTGACACTTCTAGTGTACACAGGCATAAATTCACACTATTTTACTCATTTAGCGCATTTTAGGGTGCATATTGCAGATGCAATAAAGATATTTCTCCAGTCGATTTGATGACCCGATGCCAATATGTAAAAGATTAGTGCATGGATATTCAAGTCTGGCCCTGGTTTTCTTTCTCCCAGGTAATTCATTGAACAATTAGTGCTTCTGATTGGCCAGACTGTCTTCACACCCGACTCCCAGGTAAAGGGAGGATGGAAAACCAGCAGGTCTCGGACCTCGAGGACTGTGATTTGAGTACCAGGGGATTAATGGAAAAGGATAATTTACCATTTAAAGATTCCCTTTTTTACTGCTTGATGGTAGCGATCTGGTAGCTTTGGCTGGTAAACAGCAATTATTTGATTGATTCCCAGGATTTCTCTTAACCCTATTGGTTACTGAATAAAGATGGCCAATTGAAACCCTGCAACACGGCATGTGCCATGGTTCCCATAACTCATTAAAATGTATCCTGTGGAAATTTAATCAGTTTCAAGGAACGTTTCACTTGTATACATTTGTGTAACGTGCATGGTTCTGTGTGGGCTGAGGAGGTTATAACACTTGCCTGCATCCACGGGTGCTGCAGTGCTTCCTCAACGGTCAGCCGCTTTTTGGGGTCAACTACCAGGAGCTTCTTAACAAGATCCTTGGCTGAAGAAGAAAAATTAACCATCACCTGCGCTCAGGTCAGGGATTTTCTGTGATTTATCCAAATGTACGCGTTTCAGGATTCACCAGCACCGACTACGTAAGGTTATTGATAAGGTCACTGTGACTACACCATAAAGCAAAAACCTATGTGCATGATTGGCAGTCCGCACACCCATAAAGTTGGGCGGCAGTGTAGTATAATGGTTAAGGAACTGGCCTTGTAACCGAGAGGTTGCAGGTTCGATTCCCAGGCACAACTGCAGTTGTACCCTTGAGCAAGGTACTTAACCTGAATCGCTTCAGTATATATCCAGCTGTATAAAAAAAGTTGTGTAAGTCGCTCTGGATAAGAGCGTCTGCTAAATGCCTGTAATGTAATGTAAAAGAAGTTACTTAATAGTGTGCATGTGTGGATCGTGACATTTTGTGCAGAACGCCCCCCTCCCCCCCAAAAAAGACTACATGAATCTCATAATGAATCAAATACGTACTGAACCCTTTCCACCCTGTAGGGTGCTACTATGACACACGTAAAGGATATACAGCTGTAACATAAACCCAATCAAGGTGTTCCCATGGGAACTAGGCAATCTCTAAAAAATATATACAATGAGTATAATCAAGCATGAGAGTGTATATAATCCTTACCTTGCTCAGACACCTTGGCCCAATTTGATGGGATGAACCTGTAACAACCCTGAGTAATCTGGTCCCGGACGGACATTTCGATCCCCTCTGTATGGAACGGGGGGTACCCTCCTAAACTGTAGGGGTAAAAGGTAACCCATAAATTAGCAGACAGGAGGACTGTAGTAATGTAGTAAAAAATCCAATCAAGACAGTCCCACTAATGACCAGAGTTACTAACTGCAGTCAGAATACCGTTTACAGTGAAGTTCTAAAGATTCATTTCATATTTTCAATTTGTTTTGTGCAGACGTGGGTCATTGAAACTGGGCGAGTTTGAAGCTGAAATTAAGTAGGCAAAAGACTTTCTGAGAATGCTTATTTTGGCTCGTGTTCATCTCAGCTCAGAAGAACATCAGTAAGCGCATACTGTAATGACATGTACTCACACTGCAAGCAAGCTATATCTGAAAGTATGTGTTATACAAAGAGTGTATGAGAAGGCCTTTTTCTCAATTTTAGTTAAATTTAGTTAGATCAGTAGTAGTGTAGTATAATAGTTAGGCAATAGGGCTTGTTGCAGGTTTGATTCCCAGATGGCACACCGGCGTTTTGGCCGTAAGCAAGGTACTTAACCTGAATCACATCAGTATGCTGTATATCCAGCATGTATAAACGGATAGTATGTAAGTAAAGCTATGCAAGTTACTCTAGATAAGAGCGTCTGCTAAATGCCTGTAAAAAATAAATGAGTACAGAGTTTTTTTTTTTTGCAGTGTCAATTACTCTGTGGAAGTAATTGGATGAGTCGTAGATAGGTGTCGTTTCTAGTGAAGAGCGTAGCGCAGGTCGGGTCCCTTAAGGGTTCAGGCCAGGCAGACAGGATGTGATTCTTCCTGATTAATTAGGAAATACTGACTTTGCACATCCTAATATGTCCGTTATTCCACTAGTGTTTGGCTTTACTGCAGAGCACTCTCTCCCGTCACCAGCTGTTAAAAAAGTTCTAAAAGGTCTTGATGTGTGTGCACATTACGACAGGCCCCAAGACCTCTGCCTCGAGATAACAGTGTGGGTCTGAAAATAAACAGCATCTCCTGATTTAAATCCCATAAAATAAATCCCGTTCCTAAGTTCCTGCTGCACGCAGAAGGTGAACCTCACCACACAAACAGGAGGACCCCGAGACTCCAGCAGTCCACCGCTCGGCTGTAGCCCACCGTCACGGCGTCCGTGAACACCTCAGGCGCCAGGTAGGTGGGCGTACCGCAGAGAGTCCTCATCAGCGACGTCTCCTCCAGGATCTTAGACTGATTGAAGTCTGTAATCTGGGGTGAGGAGAGTGGGCGGTGATGTCACACAAAACCGTGCTGGGTCATCAGGTGACCGTGTGTTCGTTCCTTTAGGAACCGCCACTGTAACGACTGACGTGCGCAAAGTGGGACTATGCACTGCCCGAGTAACGCTGCTTGAATAAAATGGTTTCTGCTGAAGTCATTTGAAAGTGGTAAAAGATAAAGAAGGATAGAGAAGGGAGAAGAGAAGGAACAACACAACGCTAATAACGGAAAGACAGCACTACGGCGCACCTTGATGAGGCAGATATCATCGTTGGAAGCGAGAAGCACGTTCTCCGGTTTGAGATCTCTGTGAATGATTCCTTCGCTGTGGAGATACTGCGATTGAAACGAGAGGCGGTTCAGGATCGTTAAGCAATTATTCTTCAGTATGAAGAGTACCGATATCAACACTTCAACTGTCGTCGCAATTTAAGATGGCGACGGGTACACAGCAGACATGTATGAAATCCAGAATGAAAGATAATTTAGTCGAAAATAGGAAAAGTCACGTTTGAGAACATTAGCTGCGTTTCAGTAAAAAAATATATTGATCCACTCACTTCTACTGCCAGCAACATCTGATAAAAATACATCTTGGCAATATGCTCAGGGAGCTGTTTCTTAGCTTTGACTCTGTCAAACAGCTCTCCGCCTTCCATGCTGAAAAAAAAACATTTTAAAAATAAATAAATATGCTGCAAGAAGGCAGTTTTGGACAGTTAAAGCATATAGGCATTTTTCTTACAGATTTAACTAAATAAATCAGCCTTAGTGCCATTCTGTGGTCTGCTTCACAGACTGTGGTCACCAAATTACAGCGAGGATAGAGAAATATCCCATTAAACAACAAGCTCCGGTCACCATTACACTCTGAATGGGTTTTTGCAGAAGCGGTTTGTCCACTTGTGAGAAATTATTTGAATTCAAATCGAAGGGTGGTGACAACTCCCTGAAGGACATGCACGTTTAAATTGACCACTCAAATGTCTCTGCCAGAATTGTTTAAGTTTACCATGCAGACACAAAGCATCAACTTTGTGACCTTGTTACTGCAAAAGCTACTCGACAGATAAAAAGGAACATGCCCTTATCTCTTCACAAAAGCGATTGAGGTGGAAATCGGAGGTGCGCAGATGAATCTTAATCCCTCTGCGTTGCCGAGCCTTCCTGGGAAACGCTTCAGGCGCAAGAGGCACGGATTTGTAATAATTTGATTATCTATTTGAGTTTAGCTCTTTAAAAAGCTCTTTGAGCTTGTTTTGCTTCACCTGTGGCAATTAACCATGGGTAGTATCTTTCCGCCATCTGAGTACTCATTAGCATATTTCACAGACCTTTACAGTATGCAAAGGAATTCAGCGACAAGTAACAAGAATGGCTAATTATTAATGTTTTCCTTATCTCATTCCCTTTTCCCAACTCCCAACTTTTTCTTAAGCCAGTGCTGATCTTAGGCACAAATTGTGTTCTTCTACTTTTACCTAGAGTACTTTTGAATGCTCAAGGTACATTTAAAGATTTATTGGCTTGCTCACGTGTGGGGAACATATCTGAGCAAGTGCTTTCACTCACAAAAACAAGGAAAGCAGCAATACACATTACGTTAACATGTTTTACTTACAGCTCTAATACAATGTAGTATGATTCATCTGTTTGGAAGAAGTCCTCTGTCTTGATTAAGCAAGGCTTCAGAATGGGAGGGGGGGGGGGGGGACAGATGTCAGGCAGTTTTGTCAAAAGCACATTTAACCAAGACAAATAACCAACAGCTGAATTAAATGGCTGTGTGACTACGTATACATCACTATAAACAGAGAAGAGAGGATTCAAATGTATATTTCCAGGGGGAAATGTCATTGAAGTGACAGCAAGAGTTGTCAATGCCAAAACAAGTGTGGAAATTCAAATAAGTCAAACTAGGCTAATTCAAAGGAAGGCATGACTATATATCCGCACAACACATCTGTGGCATACGGACAAGACGAGCAAAACTTCAACCCACTTTGCCCATGCTACTGTAGCCGTACGGCGGCAGTGTAGTATAACGGTTAAGGAGCTGTACTTGTAACCGAAAGGTTGCAGGTTCGATTCCCAGGTAGGACACTGCCGTTGTACCCTTGAGCAGGGTACTTAACCTGAATTGCTTCAGTATATACCCAGCTGTATGAATGGATAAATGTAATAAGAAGTTGTGTAAGTCGCTCTGGATAAGAGCGTCTGCTAAATGCCTGTAATGTAATGTATATTTAACTGACTACAATTATTATTTTGAATGCCCAAATCAATACTGTAGTCCCAAGCCACTGGTGCAGCATTCCTGAGTCAATTTGGGGAAGAGCACACTAGCATGTGAGTAAGTCAGCCACAGCTTCTTTTAACAAGCTGTCCCCCCCACCCGAAACACTCATAAACCACGCTGGCTTTCCCTAAATAAATTTATGTGTGTTACAGAGCCTAAAGCAGGGGTGGGCAATTCCTGTCCTGGAGGGCCGGTGTGTTTGCAGGCTTTCCACCATGACCTAAATGAGCTTTATTGGCTGTATACACCAACATTAACTCACAGATTAGATCACAGTACAACATTTCATATAGAGACAAAAGAACAGTCTTTGGGTTGTCTTTCATAAACTTATCAAGCAATTAAATGTCAGATGGCGTACATTTTAGGGCTACTTAAGTCATTAAGGCCAGAAGTTGCCATGAAAATCAGAAACAGATACGGCCCCCACCTCTGGCCTAAAACCTTCTGGCCACAGAGAAGAGTAGGATTTGATACCAGACAGTGGACACATCACTGCAGAAAGAGCCTGTGCTTGAGCTAGATGGAGCATTCCAGAAGCCTAGTAATGAGGTTGGTTGTGACTTCTACAGTTTTACTTGTGCAATTAAAAAAAAAAAATACTTACGTACATGGTCTATTTTTTTCAGGATTTCGATCTCCCTCTCTGCATTTCGTGTGGCAGTCTTTTTTTGGGAGAAAGACAAAAAAAAGATTACTTACGGCCAATCCATCAATACTGAGAAAACCTGGGGGGAATTCCACAAAGCAGGATTAGAGTTAGCTGGATAACTGCACGGAGTAAAATTCGGAACAGCTCTTTTTAGTTCCGTGTTCTAGATTTGGGAGGGTTCCTCAGTGCGGTTATCCAGCAACCTCAGTAATCCTGCTTTGTGGAATAACCCCCCTGGTGTCAAATAATCCAATCCAATACATTGCATCCCCAAGAAAAGAGAAAATAACATTAACATACTTACTCCGATGGATGGGAAATCCTTTTTACTAATCGTCTTGACTGCTACTTTCTTGCATGTAGCCCTTTCAAATGCGAGTTTCACCTCACCGCACACTCCACTGCAATAGCACACAACAACTTGAGGTAGACAAAATCGTGTCGAGAAAACACAACCCAAAATGGAGGAATACCTCAAGAAACGGCTTATTGTGGCGCTGGTGTACTCACAATCCGATTTTTCTAGAAATCAAGTACTTTTCCGTGAACTCTTTAGGGAGATTTGACTGTTCATCCACCATGAGGTCTATAAACACAAACACTGCAAGACAGGAAAATATGATGATTAATATATTTGGACTTGTACTTCAAAATAACCGAGACTATGACCTTCTCGTGAACATGAAGTGAGGTCGTCACCTTTATGGCGGGGCTGAGTGAGTGCGAGTTCAGAGTTGTTGGCGAGTGGAAGCCTCTTGCCCTTCCCAATGAGTATTCCATCCACAAAGGTCCCATTCCCGCTTGTATCCTCAATGTAGACAATATCCTGTTCCTATAAAATAGGGGCGATGACTCAGCGTCCCTTCGTGAACTTGAGGTAATGCTTAAAAAAAATAACCCCCCCCTTCCCCTTTCCCCTAAAATGAATCATAACTAAGCTAGAACAAGTGTTTTGCAGGTTGGGTAATATCCTCCATACATGTATCATGCGTCATAATTGCTTTTCCAAGATCTGTGATATTGAAATGCAAGGACGTACAGCGCCACCTACCCTAAAGATTCTGAAGTGTTTTTTACTGTACGTTGTATACTTCTCGGACGTTTTTAAAATGGGGTCATCAAAGCAGTAATGGCACGCCCTGTCACGTCCAAACAAGTACTCATTCTCTAGGCAATCTGGAAAAAGAAAAGGAAAGAAATAAGTAAATCATTGTGATTTTCACGTTTTTTTAAAGCAGCGATGCACAACCCTAGTCCTGGAGGGCCGGTCTGCATGTTGGTTTTTGTTCCATTACATTACATTACAGTCATTTAGCAGAGGCTTTTATCCAAAGCGACATACAATAAGTGCATACAGAAATGTCATCGAAGTAACTACAGAACAGATGAAAGACAAAGCACATCCTTCCCATAATGTAGCACCTATCTCTAGTAATGAACATTGAATGTAGTTCACAGTAAGTTGTGGGTAAATCAGCTATACTATAATTATATTCTAAATACTATTATAAACTATAACAAACACTTAGACAAGAAAACACATGGAACAAGTACCATGAGAAAGGTCCTAGATTAGTATATCAGTCAATTACAGTCAGTTCCAACCAATTACCTTAGTTTTAGTTTTCCGACAGCTCTATAAACTACACAGTTTCACTCCTGTACTTGAGCACAGTAAAATCTTTAGGATACAAGTGCAGTCTGTAGCAGTAGCTGGTGTTTATACAAACATCAGGTCAAGATATGATTGAGCCAACTAAATATTGGAACGGATCAGCCCTTCTTGTGCACAACACACCTGGTTTAAAGTTAGAAGATTCCTGCCTACCCAACTCAGTTACTTGCTCGGAGGAGTTTTTCACAAAGCGGGATTAAGGAGTGACCTGGCTAACTTTCCTAAATATTTTTAATTTGATGACATCCGATTGGACGAGAGCCTGGGTACCTTCAAAATATTTACAAAAATGAGCCGGCAAACCCCTTAATCCTGCTTCATGAAATACACCCCTGAGCAAAAAACTGAGTGGGGCAGGCAGAAATCCCCTTGGCGCCTAGTTCAACCCACCCACAGGAAAATGCAATCCAGTTCCTCTGGCCAAACCAGAGATACAATTGTGATCTACTCTCCCAGCTTGCACTATTATCTGCGTTGCTCATTGATTCTGGCTTACATCCCCACATCCACACACACTGCTGCCTCAACCACAATACAATCCCCAACCTTTCAGGAGCTCTCTTGGGGGAGGGGGAACACGGAGCACTCACTGTGCACTTTAAAGCCTCTCTCCATGGGGAGCAGGCGGCCCCAGGGCTGGGGCTCTGGTTCCTCTGGAATGGACGCCAGGTCCTTCACCGGAGCGGTGTCCACCGAGCTGAGTGTGCCACCAGACCCCGAGGACGAGGACGTTGGGCCCGAGGAAGAGCTGGAGCCGCTCTGGGACTGCGTCTGTGGCTGGGACTGAGTCTGGGACTGACTGGAGCCCGCGTCTTCGGACATGGTGCTGAGAAAGGGGCGTGGCACACAACAGGAGGCTGCACCAAATTAGGTTTGGGGCCCAACTGGACCATCATTTGCCTCCTCCTAACCTCTATCTTTTGACATATTACTGGTTCCATACCAGAAAACGTGGGTTAATATCTGCCAGCACCTTATCTTACCCACATACACTTATAGTCATATGTTATTTGATTTTACAACACAATGCCATTTCCTGTAGGCTTGTCTCTTTTTGCACCTCTTTAAAAAGCTCCCGATACACATCACTACATGGTTATAGCTTGTGAATAACTTCTACTGACCGATTTGTGATTGATAAGCAGAAACTCGCTGCTTGCACCTCGCAGCAAAACCAATATTGGTGTTCTCATTCAAATCCAGGCCATAGGCATGTTGGCTTGCTGTTCAAACAAAGTGAATATGTAAATGTGAAATAAAGACTGTTCTATGTAAATAATCAAATAAACAAAAGTATATTATATCGATCGTGAGGGCTAACGTTAACGTTAGCTAGCTAGGTAGCTATACCAGACGGTGGGAATGGAATACCAGCCAGGAATTTTTGATGCACGATTCATTTTTGATAAATAAATCAAAATGAGATATTAAAGGTAGAACTGCATTAGGTCATTGTCAGAAACATATAACGTGTTCGACATAATCGAAAGCAAGCTAACGTTAACTGAAGCCGGAGGTTCCTGGTTGGCTAGCTGGCCAGTTAGCGAGGTACCTTAGAAAACCTGCGACTGGTCGAAATAGATCTGGTCTGCACATGATGGACGTCTTTGACCATTCAGGATTTGATTGAAACATTTACTCGCTTTCCAGTCACATTTGTCGGAACACAAGCAATGCACAACGCTGCCACGTTGGTTTAGACACATATTTCATATCGAAAACTCACCTGAATTTTGGTCAACTGCTTTCGAACACGTGCAGAAACACGTATTTTCCTCCCTAATAACCGGGCATCACGCATAACAACATCCAGAACGTTTTACAAATTTGGCCAATCGCAACCCATAACACATTAACTTGCCTTCTGGGAAATGTAGTTCGTGTGCGGTTTGTTGTTACCTAATTCAGGCTATCGTCTACCTTATAGTTTTAAATGTGACATTTAAATGCAACATTGATATACAGAGCTACGCAGCTAGCTGTAAAGAACACGTTAAAAATTATTGTGAGCGTTCTTTATACATGCGCTTTTTATGATCCCGCGGAACAACCCGGTAATGTTTGCAAAACTTCCTGTTACTGTTATCGTCATAAGATAGCCCGTTTCCAGCAACACGCACTAGGAGGTGTCATATGTATCGGACTTTTGTGATAGTCAGGAAGGCGCTGATACATCATGCAGGCACTGAACACGTTACGGTGGAGTTGCACTTCTCGGGGTTATCAGAATGCTAACGCATTTGGAAAGTACATTGTAAAGATTCTGCCCACTTCTTCAAACGCAGTGTTTAATGCTGGGTTCATCTTCAACAGTACATACGTAACAGGCACCAGAGGATTGTGCAACACCACATCAAAACTTTTGGGATGTTTCAACGTTAACCACACATCTGTTTATCCAAATCAATCGAGGACTTTCTGCACTGTTTCAAAAAGATGCTGGAAGTGCGAGTCTGCCATTCAAGTAGCTCTTGTATTCTTTTGTCCTGCCTGCAAAGTTATACAGGCTCCAGACGAACATACGACCCTCTTCGATATTATGGACTGGTGAGCGTTCACGGTTGTTATATTTAATGCCATCTTTACTGACGCTCACAGTTTCAGAATAAAACTCGTGCAGATTGTCACCTTGCGCAACAGGGCTTGTACGAAAAGACAACGTATATGCGTAACCCAAACGCGTCATTTCTGCGAGTTGACACTCGGTGACCAATGGCTTAGGTGTCAACAGCTGAATTTAAGAATTTGTCTTCGCATCTTTTCAGTGACAAGACGTTTGCTTTGGATACCCAAAAGTTACAACGGAGGTACCTGCACCTTCAACGGTCTCTTCACCCTGACAACTTCAGTCAGAAAACGCAGGTAACTACGATTTATCTTACAATTTATAATGTAAGCATAGGGCAGGTGCCTTTAGCCTAAGCGACGTACAGAGTTGCATTCAACGTATATCTAGATTAGTTTGCTTAACTTTAGATACGCATACTTACAATAAAATCAGTGCCATCATGTGCAGTGATCTTGAATTAAGAGTAGCCGACATGTTCCATGACATCTTAACTCGATATTCATTAGATTGATTGCCATAACAAACACCGTGAAAATGGTATGACGAAAGAAATTGTATAAATATCCCTGACAGCAGCTGACTCCTACAGAGCTTGATTACCACCGCGTATTACACAGTAAACAGTTGTATGAATCTCACTTTACTCTTCAAACAAGTACAGTTAAAATATTATAACTTTTAATAACCTGAGAAACATACTATTAATTGATGCCTTTGGACATTAGGCCTACAATCTCCAGGGATTCAATTAGCTTTTAGGGAAAGGTGCACAGGGACTTTGTATTCAGCCCCTGAATCTCCTAAATGATTAAACTGGGCCAAGAATTGTACCTGTGATTGGGGTAGGTTGATTCAGGGGCTGAATACAAAGTCATTTCCCTCAGATCCCTGTTGGCCACCACTGTAGTTTATAGGTCCCATCTGACTGTGTAGACCTGACAAATGGGAATTCTCTCCAAACCATTTCTCGTCTATTATCCCATTTTACGTATTTCACACACATCCGTGTTCCCTGACGGATTTGAGCCATCCCACCATTAAGGAGTGATGCGATCTTTAAAAAGAAAAAAGAAAAAAATCCAATCACCACTGTAAGGCAGGCTTCAGCACTTGTGAAACGAGCCCCTTCAGGCGTATTCAAAACACAGTTGCAGATTGGCGAGGCGAGGCGTGACTCTGTCATTGTAGATTTGAAAAAATACAGAATTACTCAGTTTTCCCCCCAAGGTTCAGCATTCAAGAAGTGAAGATTTTGTGTCTTGCGTGTCGAGATTGTTCCCCCCCCCCCCCATTTATGATTACGCTGTGTCGTTGTGTCTTGCATCAACTTATTACCATGTTAGCCCTTGTACAGAGTTAAGTAAAATAATGAAGGGTGTAACCTCCACAAACAAGTGCCATTTTACTTTTAATGAATTGTAATTTTACAGAAAGAACAAGAGTATTCGGAAACCCAGTCAGCACTGGTAAACAAGGCTTACAGAACTCTGCTAAAGCCTCTGAGCCGTGGACTTTACATGGTAAGTGCTGCCCCGTAGATACACTTTTGATTAACGTTGCTTAAAATGGCTGTGCATTCATGCTGCACTGGTATAAAAATCATTTAGTGTACTCTTTCCATCCCATTTTCTACTGGTCAAGCCTAGCATTTAGACTATCATTAGCATCTGGCGGGTAATTCATACCTCTTTGTTCTGCCCAGAGAGCTTGATTTAAAATACACTGCACTTGACCCTGGTTCATATGGGCTGGCTGGCAACAAACCTGTTGAGCTGAAATAAACGGGGTCTTTCATCTCTCACTCGCTCTCTCGCTCTCTCTCTCACTCGCTCTCTCGCTCTCTCTCTCACTCGCTCTCTCGCTCTCTCGCTCTCTCTCTCACTCGCTCTCTCAGTCGCTCTCTCACTCGCTCTCTCTCTCTGCTTATTCAGTGTTTGAAAATGCTAGTTTGAGATCCAAGTCTACTGGTTGAAGTGACTTCATTAATCTGTTTCAGCTGGAACTTGGGGGACTCCCTGTGGAGGAAACGACTGACGTTGGGATCAATAATCAGTTTCTCCTAGAAGTAATGGAGATTAATGAAAGGTTGGACGAGACGCAGTCCAAAGAGGAGGCTGACAACATTGGGGTCTCAACGGAAGGTAAAATGCCCCCCCCCCCCAGTAGTATTACACGATTCACTACTTTGTAACATGGACGTTAAAAAAAATATTTACATGAATGGCAAATATTTAAATTTTGTACTCAAAAATAATTTCTCTAGATGATATTATGGACATATAAATAGTTATACCCTCTTATCACGGAATGCTGCTATTTCCATACCGCTGCAGAATCAAAAGAAGCATGTTTTTTACCTTCATGTCTGTGACAGAGTGACTGCCTGCCTTTTATACATCAAATAACAACAGGAGGAAAAAAACATCCGCTTTTTTCTTTTATTCAGGTCGACTGCATGACCTCACAGAGAAACTAAATGCATCCTTCCGTAAAGGTACGTTCCTCAGCCTTTGCAGTTTATTTTATCACTGTTCTTCTCCACACTGTTTGTAGTTTAACGGATTCATGGGGTAGGGGCGCTTCTTGTTATGATTGTACAGGCACAAAGTGTTATGAATCAGTTCCAGGAATTATGGGTCGTGGGGGTGGGGGTGGGGGCATTGCTGTTTATAACACCTCATTATGGGGATTGGGGTGGCTGTTGGGGTATTGCTGTTTATAACACTGCATTATGGGTAGTGGGGGTGGGGGTGGGGGCATTGCTGTTTATAACACTGCATTATGGGGAGTGGGGTGGCTGTTGGGGTATTGCTGTTTATAACTGCATTATGGGGAGTGGGGTGGCTGTTGGGGTATTGCTGTTTATAACTGCATTATTGGGAGTGGGGGCATTGCTGTTTATAACACTGCATTATGGGTAGTGGGGGTGGGGGTGGGGGTATTGCTGTTTATAACACTGCATTATGGGGAGTGGGGTGGCTGTTGGGGTATTGCTGTTTATAACACTGCATTATGGGGAGTGGGGTGGCTGTTGGGGTATTGCTGTTTATAACTGCATTATGTAACTGTCTTTTACTCTCAGGGGATGTTCAGTCTGCAAGAGTGCTGATTGTCCAAATGAAGTACTTTGTGAATATTCAGGGGAAGGTGAAAGAAAAACTGTCTGAGATGTTGGTCTGATGGTGTTCCCTGATGGCTTCTGTCAGGCTGTCCCCATGTAGGCACTCTTTATAAACTAACACATTTTTCATGGACATTTTTTGACAATATATATTGAACAATCAGTGCTTGTATAACCAGTGAAATAAAGTTTTAAATATGAATTCTTCCCGTCTTTAATTATATTACTTTCATTATTACCATCCAACAAGACTATATGTTTCTGTGCTTATATACTGGCTAGAAAGTGCCCTATGGAATCCCGCAGGTTTGTTTTGCGGTAACGGATCTCTTGTAGTCGTCCGTGTCGTGTCGTCTGTTCACGGAATTGAGAAAAGTCTCTGGTGCAGAAAGGAAATGTATTGCACACGCAAAAAAACCACCTTTCTTTCCTCTTTCAAGCTTCTTTCTGTGCAGCAGTGTGCCTTCAGATTCTTCCAACCCAACACCTCCCGCTGTGCCCCCCTTGTGGCTAAAGCTGTCATATAGCCGTCTGCTTTTTAATGAAAGCCTCCTATGCTGAATTAATGGCGACTTTTTTTCCAGAAAGCTAAATATGGTATTTATGTGACCTCTCTGTCCCCTGCCCTCTGTCTTCTGGGTTGTGTGAAGTCGGTTGCCGCGTTTTATCCGTCCGTTATTGTCCAGACCACAATGTGAGCATAGCAACGTGCGAGCAGGAGAGACCACTGACCTCCAAATGTATATTTTAAAGCTCGCCAATGAATATTTCAGTTAGCGCTGAATCGATGTGGGTATAGGGGATTCGGGAAGCTACCATTGAGGAAGGCCATTCTAACTAGAGACGGCAGAAAACCAAAACCATATACAAAGGAACATGGCTGAGTGTACAGTGCAAATAATTCTGTTTTCATATTTTAGCTTTTTTTTGTTTTATTTCCACTATCTAATATCAGATAACGCTGCAATGACTGATTGTCTGCTCTGTTGTGCTGTGATTTTTCTGTGTACTGGTAATGAACATTTTCTTCAGTCATTCTTATGATTGCACGAAGCAATATTGATCATAAAAGTACTGGTGGGGTGATAGATGGAGCATTTTAATTATTTCCCAAGCTGCTCCAGTGTTTGGCTCTTACATCCCCCTAAAGGGCAGTATATAAAGATTTTAAGATCTTGAGGAAGTACATAGGGGAAAACGGTTCATACATTCAGCTTATACTAATGTAGCAGTTATTCTTTACTAATATATTCTACTAATTATACTATTATACTCATTTGCAACTCATTTGAACAATCAAATACATATTTAGTACATACAAGTTCATATTTAGCTATGCGTCATCTTTTAGATACCTCTTATTAAGCATGCATCAAGTCCATTGATATCTTTGTACAGTTTGTGTCACTCTTCAATATTCAGGACTGCTCGAAGCTTACTTTTATAACTGTTTATAAATTGGATGTATTTTAGCTAATACTCCCAGTGCAAGAAAACTAAGTATCACTTTGATCTTTTGAAATCTATGCTCTGGCAAGACGGCAACCATGTTAAATAAAAAACAAAACAAAAAAAAAACCTAATTTTGAGTTTTTATAATGGTCATGGGTAGTCAACTTAATTCTATAATCAGAGCCTAGTTCCCCTGACTAACACAAAGCTTATCTCTTTGTGGCAGAGGGAAAATTAATTTTACATTACAGTCTTATCTAGAGTGACTAACAGCTTACATTATTTTTTATATGCAATCCATTTATACAGCTGGATATTTACAGAAGCAGATCAGGTTAAATACCTTTCTTAAGAGCGGTGCCCCACTTGGGAACGCACAACCTTGGAGTTGCAAGTCTAGTTGCCCTGCCTATACGCTGCCTGTGAGACTAGTATAAGATTATATAAATATGACCACCTCTAACTTTGACAGAGCTTTTGTGTAGCTTTATCAAATTGAATGATACAGATATAGTTTTATTGTCATGCATAGTAATCAAAATGGGGGAAAAAAAGAGATATGAAAGCTATCAGTGGGAGGAAATGAAGAAAGGCCAGCTGTAGTTCTTTGAGAACAATGCAGTATTGTACTATAAGCCTGTGATTTCAGTCACTGAATAGATGTTCCACAGACCTGTCTGCCTTAATAACCTTCTCTCTTCTGAACCCAAATATCAGCTGTTATTATGGACTGACCCAGATACCGTGATGTCATTGAGACTCGCATTGTTTTAATAGTGATCTTAATTCACTGGTTTCACACTATACGTTCTTATGGTGTTGGAATGAGAGAAACCGAAATAATTAGACAATAATCTATTTACGACTAATGAGGTGAGCGTAATTGCTTCATTATAGATGACACCGATCCACACATATTGTAATAACTTAAATACGATTGAGATCTGTAGTGGAACCAAGTAATTTAATGTGACTATGGCTGAAACATTGTCAATCATGTCTCTGCTGGTGGAGGTGCAGGAAATGAGGTAAAAAAATTAAATTATGCGATTATGCCTTTTATCTGAGTAGGATTTCAGGGTTTATTATGTGCTGTTAAGTCCCTTTTACATGTAGTCTGGAGTTGTACCAGGTCTAGACTGTAGAGGGAACCATATTACATGAGAAATTCTACATGAATGGGAAAAGCAAAGGTAAAATATGTCTTTGGGTGAATATAATAAGTAGTTTATTTATTTATTTAAAAAATATGGACTTGAAAATAAATAGGTTTATGGAAATAATGATTTTCGCAGTGTGTAACTGACGTGGTAATCAACTACAGCCTATTAGATGGAGATTAAGGAGACGCCCTCAATGTCTCTGATCAATCAAAATGCTCAACACTGCAACACGCCTGAAGCGAAGACGTTCAAATAGCAAGAAGTAAAGAAAACAAGATTAAATAAAAAAAACAACGACATTCATTCCCTGTTTCTGGAACTATTGGAAAGGATGGGTTGCAACATAATTGATTTTTTATTTTCAGAAAAAAAAAGGCGGAATGAACATTTCATGTTGTGCCCCCCCAGTTGTTTGTTCTGGTTCTATATAAGCTTAAATACAGGGTGTAACGCCTTAGCAACAGGGACCTCAGCTCCACTGTTTTACTGCAGTACTAATCACTGTGAGACTCGTATCTCATAGATTGACAGGTTTCTCTTTCAACACATTCAGAGAGTATGAGGGACTTCTCAAACTCTCATATTAGGTTTCTTTTTTTGTTGGTGAAATTCCATGCATAATGTGTTGTGTGAGGTTTTGGAAAGGATAAACACGACCAGATGAAACCATTTCAGGAAAATGGAATAAAAATTTAAAACTAAGAAAAAGAGGGGCCAAGATATATTGTATTTGTAAATGACATGGTAAGGCGTAGTAATAGAGGTCCCCTGCAGCCGAGCGTTAACAGCGGTAACTGGTTGAACGCCGCTCGTGGAATAACGATGTCGAGAAGCCGGCGTCCACTCCGGGGAAGCCATTTCCTTAGTGCTTGCAGATGGTCAATGAGTTAACTAGAGCCCAACTTCTGCAGTGGGAGGACTGCAGCCTAATTTATTATTCTGCACATAATCAGAAGACATCTTTCTATGGGCATCTTAAAATTAATGAGAAACCATGATTGGCCAACACCAAAGGCTTTCTGAAATTGAATTGAGAAAGTACACATAAGGAGGCCAAATAGACTTGGATGGAGAGATGGAGCTAAAGGAACTGCGAGCGCGTGCCTTCAGATAAACGAGGCAGACGGTGCTGGTTTTGCCGGCAGACATGACGCAGGGCAAATCAAAGCCCTATCTACTGCATTCTGTCTCCTGTGTACAGTGTACTGGCAGATGTGTGTGCTTTAATGTGCACTGTTTATTATGCAACGTGCAGTATGCAAGAAAATGTCGTCCGTAATATTTTCCGACCGTACTGTGGAAGTGTCGTAAAACGTCCCACCCTTGCGTGGCCATGTCACGCGCTGTTTTTATTGTTATTGAAGAAAAACGTCAACGGAGCTGCGCCTGATTTTTTCACACGAAGCTCCACGTCATATTTATGCGACCAAAATGTTTGCGCACTTCTTGAAAAGGCAGTGTCCTACCTGGGAATCAAACCTGCAACCTTTCAGTTACAAGTCAAGCTCCTTAACCATTATACTACACTGCTGCCATGCAAATTTCTCATCCCGTCTACTCAACAAGCCTACTTGAAAGTATGGAAGGGTGCTGATTCGGACACAGCCTTGGTTTCTGTAAGTGCTGCACACTGACCATGCAGACAGGAATGAACTCATTCTGGCATTCGGGCCTTTCTGAGCATCAGATCTCTTCCTGATTGGTTAACGTGTTTGGTGCTTGACGAGATCTTTACATACTTTTGGGTGAAATGTAATTTATTAATGAGGTTGACAGCGTCTGTTAGTGGCAGGGTCATATGGCCGGGCACTGCATGATACATGAATATGTATTTTTAATGTATAAAAGTCTATCTTACAACTATATTTTGTTGAAATGTTATTACTAAACAAAGGCTTGCTCATAGGTTCAAGATTACCCATGCTGAAGAGAGAAGTACATATTTTGTCGGTTTTGGATGATAGTATACAGCCACTGTGACAACAATTGCATTCGTTTAAGGCTGTTATTTATCCAAATGCATATTTAATGTCCCTCCTCCCATCCTAACATCCTGCACACCTTGGGATTTATTTTGTTTTGGTGGAGACAGTCGTCTCAGTGTTTGCATTTCAACAAATAGTAATTCTGCAGATTGATTTGTGCAGGTCTGTTACCTCAGTTAAGATTAAATTCAATAGATGTTCTCCAACATTGTACTGACTGAAGAGGAATGTGTCAAAATGGGTAGAAGGGGACGCACACCCTGTCGTTAGTAATCGGTTATGTACCCAGGAAGAAGAACCATTCTGAGAATTCATCTGATGTAACAATTAATTACCTGCCAAAAAACCAAAGCTGTCAAACCACACACATTTTTTATTGATGCAGTTAAAAATGAATTTTTATAAACTGTATCTATTAAAAACTTTACCTGATGTGCATCTGAGACAACCGTGGCTACAACGTTTTTAAGTAACCAAGACAGCTTGTTCCAAAAGTGGTTTCAGTGGAACTGTAAGAAACAGAACAAGGTTTAGCCCTGTATTGCACACATTTTGGTTTTGCATTGAAAAAAAGGTTCTACCCAATTTCTTGGATTATTTAGGACCTCAGATAATGTATCAATGATAATTTATTTTACATTCACCCCCCCCTAAAATGTATTTGTTGCCTTAGGGCAACACTTTGTCATTATGGTACTAAAGCGCCAAGAAGTCATATTGAATATCAGTTGATATGTTGACAGAAAACACCAAGTTACCATTTTACATAAAATTACATATCCTGCATGGAGCATGATATTGTCCTGAAATGTATCCCTTGCTGCACAACATAGCCAAGAGGCAACAAAAATGAAACGGCATTTTTTACAATTTACAGCCCCAGAATTTTAACAAGCTGTTTATTTTTCTTAATTCATGTTTAGAGGAATTATTTACACCCTTAAACTAGATTACATCAGAAGTAGTTATGCATGCCATGAAGAATTAAAGTTCCATGAGCTATATTGCAAACAGTTACTATAAAAGAGGCAACAATTTTTTAACTGATACAATTAAAGACTGAGGTGAATCAATAAGCTCCTAATTGATGAAAGTGTGGACACATGGCCATAAAAAATAACCATTTGGTAGATAATTGAGAATTTGAATACAAAGCAAATGAAATATGCATTGTGTTAATAAGATGAAAGAACTTAAACGTGTTCAACAACCTAATTAGGAGCTTATTGGTTCATCTTAGTTTTTAATTGGATCAGTTAAATGTTTTTGTTACCTCTTTTTATGTAATTGTTTGAAATATACAGTAGCACAATAACTGCAATGTGAACATGGGGCTTTTATTCGTCATGGCATGCATAGCTATATCTGACATAATGCTAAATATTCCCTCTAAACACAAAAATTAAGAAGAATTTACAGCTTGTTAAAATTCTGGGATTGCAATTGAAGTTGGAACAGCATACACAGCATACACAGGGGTCCCCCAGGAATCAGCATACACAGGGGTCCCCCCAAAATCAGCATACACAGGGGTCCCCCAAAAATCAGCACACACAGGGGTCCCCCCAAAATCAGCATACACAGGGGTCCCCCAAAAATCTGCATACACAGGGGTCCCCCAGGAATCAGTCCCTCATTGTGACAGTCTCCCCATACCCACTCCAGCACCTCATTGGAGTGATTACAGACCAGTCATCAAAAACTACTATATGTAAATAAAATAAAATACAAGGGAGAGGTGTTAGGGACAAAAAGGTATTTCTCTTGACTGGGGGTAACTGTGCAGTACAGGGTTAGAATGTAACGGAAGCTGGCAGAGTTGTGAATGCCTTACAATGGCTGTGAGAATCTAATTAAAATGTAACGTGGCACATTTTCTCCTGCTTGTAGGGTTTCGATCGTAGAATATTCACACAGATCAGCACCCTGTCAACTGAAAGCCGGCAAAAAAAACCTTCAGAGTGGTATCGATATGAATTTAACGATTCGTAACTTTCGCATTGGATAAAACCTCTGCATTTGGATCAAATTGCATCTGAATTGTTGGGTCAGGGCCATGCAGTTCTAGGCATAGGCGAGAAAGGGCGGTCGCCTGGGGCGTCGTTTGTCTAGGGGGCACCGAATGAAAGAGGGAAATAAAAATAGAAATGCAGGTGTTGTTTCCATGTCCATGATAGCTGACAGCCACCCCCGACAGCCCCCCCCCCCCCCCAGCTCCCTGGACAGTAATCACCCTTCACCCCCTCGTGTGCAATCGTTATCTCCCGACACCTCCACCCCCCTCCCCACCCCGCCCCAACCCCCTCTGGTCCAGGCTAGAGCGGTGCCTGTTAGGGCTGTGATTAAATTGTTAACTTAAATTCTCCCTTTAAGGCTTTTGAGCACGTTCCATATACATGGTTAATCCCAGCACGTCCGCAGGTCTCTGCGCAGCGGAATCCCGCCAGCCTGGGTCTCCACGCTGTGGCGGGATTTAGGGCAGTTTGCACAGAATATCATTATGAATCTCACTTAAAATGATTCCCACAAAAGGAACCTTTGAGGCGCTCGGCCCACAGTGATGACAGAGGACTCATTCAACATTCATAACGGCCTGTTATGCCTCCGCTGGTAGCATTTAGAGCCCCCAAACTTTTTTTTTCTCCCCTTCTAACAGAACTTAAAAGAGTTGGGTAGCACATCACATTTTAAAGTCTATCTTTGGAAAGCCCCCGAGGCTCCGTTATTGTTGTAGCAGCTGAAATCTCTTATTACAGCCGTTCATTTCACGGCCACTGCTTGTGAAACAGGCCGTACTGCTAAAATTAATCTGCCATAGTGTGACATTGTGTTTTAAATGAAAAAAAAAAATTATTATGCTGTCTGGAATTCACTTTCTCATCCCTCCTTAACAGCTTTTTGAAGGTCAGTTAGTGATTTAGACTTAATCATGTGAGCAGGACTTTTTTTCCCCCCTCTCTATTCCATTTCATAAGTTCATGTTTGAATTTCTTGCCCTGCTTTTGAATATTACACGAGAGCAAACATTCCACTGAACAATGCACTGATTTTCCATACCTTCACGTGGAACTGTGTGACTGCATTGACTATGGCCGGTTGAAGTGTGACTACGCTTTTTTGAAATCAGAAACATTGTGTTCTTTCAGCCAACTGCACAAACACTTGACGATGAAGCATTTCTGCACAGCAACGTCCACAGAGATGTCAAACACGTACGCAAATACAGTTCTCCGTTTTGAATAAGCGCCCAACCGAGGGCTTTCAGAGAGAGACAAATGTAACTTCACTAATAGTAGACTGAGCACTGCAGAACTATCCTCCATCAGAATGACATCATCACATCTTATATAAATGATTGGTCGTCACACATGGCGTTTCCAGGGAGTGGAGCGCCATCCTATCTGTGGCTCAGACTAATTGACACATCAGTAATCCCTTGTGTGTCCAGACAGCATAAATCCATCCCTCTCTTGTGAAGGCAGGCACCCATCTTATTTACCCCTACCTTGCCAGTGTAATGATTTGTAGTCTTGAGGAGACCTTGTAACTAAGCTGTTAAAAATGTGACAAAAATAGGCATTCATATTATTTATCACCACAGGAAGGCCAGAAAACAGGTTTGGAAAGATCTCCAGCCCCATCCTATTCAAAAAGCATTTTGTGAAAATGTAATGACTTTCATTATTATGAACTGTTATGAAAACTAGCCCAAATCTTCCCCCACAGGCCCACTCAACACACACACACACACACACACACACACACCAAGTATAATTGCACGTATCAATAATATTATCTCCCTTCCTGATCAGAAAAAAACAACGTGTGACTAATTCCCTCACAATCTTACAATCTCTTGGGTTTCATAGCTTACGGATTAATTTCCTTGTTCTCTCACTCATTTTATTGGATATTATCAACACAGGAATCGCCAGCCCTGAGACAACCTAAAATTAAAGCCAAATCAATACAAAGCCCAGATGCAATTCAAAAATAAGTGGATAAAATAACAAAATGGATCCCAAGCAAGACTCTTAGTGAATGCAGTTTTTAAAAAAAAACATGCCGATTCAAACAGCTGAACGTATTATAAAAATGATTCTCCATAGGATTTTCTCCCCTGTGGGAACAGTTTCCCAGCTCTTAATTAAGTCTGCGATACAGCTGCCTCCCGGCTGATTCATGCCAATCACGGAGGCCACTGCTGTTAGCCATCAGCTCCATCCCTTAGGATGCACGGGCAAAGAAAATAAATAAAATGTTTTCGAGCCACAGCTTCAGGTCTCATATGCAATGGCAGTTTTTGTTTTTATAAACTGGATTTCAGGAAGGATTAGGCTCTTCTCCACTTTAGTGTAATGCGTTGTGTTGCCTTTTACAGGCACTCAATTATCAACTGACTGGCTTTAATTTGAATGTTTTTTGGTCTCTAAGAGATAGGTCTCTTTTTGCTTGTTGATTTGAGAGACTCTTTGGACACATTCAAGCTGAATTTAAAGAGAATCCTTCTTATCAAGGTGATATGTGGCTCTATTTGGTGGTCTTAGGGTTGTCACAGTGACCCTAGAGTTTGACCCTAGTGCTGTTTGACATGTGGGGTCTTATAATAGCCTAAAATAATGGATAATATTTGTACAATTGTACAACCGTCCTAGCAGCAAGTTAAAGCACGCCAAGAGAATGTATAAAATCACTGTTTAAATTGTTCCCTGTGAATTGTCTGCATAGAACACAAGGTAGCATGCAGCATGGTTCTGTTACAGACAGAAAAAGATTGTTATATTAAAAGAGCTGGTCAACTATTGTGAAACAGATTAGTTCGTACAGACACTAATTTCATATTAAATTCATTAGATGAATGGCAGACCAAAATCATTTAAATGTAATAAGCTCATATAAAGATCTATTTAAGCTTGGTAGAGTCAAATGTCCTTCCATCATATCACTGAAAAATTTTTGTACTAACAAATTTCATATTGTTAATGTCATTGTTAAAGTTAAAGCTAGAATTATTCGCTATGATCTAAATCCATGCCTCACAGGAAGGAATTATGAATTTATAATTTTTACCCATGGCTCTCTCTACCAGCTGGATTTCAGCAACAACAAACTGTTCTGCTTCAAATTCCATAAGGACCATTTTTATTTGGCCCCTTTATTTCAGAATAAACAAATAATATGTGCCCTTCACATTCCTTGGGACGGTGATACTAGGGTAATGACGATCATAATTTTGTGTGTATCTCAGCAGGTTCAACAGGGCAGTAACCTTTTCAACATTCACAGTTGCCATGCCAACACTATCCTCTCCTGTAACTTTACAGCACGATAAACACAAGAGGCCTATTATGGATTTTCATATTCATGGCATTGATCTCCATTCTCTGGACAAACTATGCCTGCTGGTTCTGAATTCATAACAAACCAAAAGCGTCCGTTCGTTTTTCAGTTTCACAAAAATAAATAATAAATACATAATTGCACCTGGAGTGTTCGCTTTCCACGGGCCATTATCTAACTCTCCAACAGCATACAGGAAGGTGATTCTGATTATGATCTGTTTTTGTTTGCAGAAGAGGAACTACAAATTGCTCAAGCTACTTTGATCCTACTCATTTCATAGGTGGGCATTTTTATTTTGTCTATGCTAATACTGTCATAATTTCCAATGATGTGTTTTATCAGGAGCTTCACATGAAGCACACGTTCTTTTGAATATAAAAGGGGAAATGATGTGCCGTAGTTTAGAAGTTATGTCACTGTGTCAGAGCCTCTGGAGCTGAAGCACTGAAGCACAGAGCGAAAAAGAGAGAGAGAGAGCAAGAGAGAGAGAGAGAGAGAGAGCAAGAGAGAGAGAGAGAGAGAGAGAGAGAGCAAGAGAGAGAGAGAGAGCAAGAGAGAGAGAGAGAACGAGAGATAGAGAGAGAGAAAGAAAAAGAGAGAGAAAGAGAGAGAGAGAGAGAGAGAGAGAGAGAAAGAGAGACAGAGAGAGAGAACGAGAGATAGAGAGAGAGAAAGGAAAAGAGAGAGAGAGAGAAAGAGAGAGAGAGAGAACGAGAGATAGAGTGAGAGAAAGAAAAAGAGAGAGAAAGAGAGAGAACGAGAGATAGAGAGAGAGAAAGGAAAAGAGAGAGAAAGAGAGAGAGAGAGAGAGAGAGAGAGAGAGAGAGAGAAAGAGAGACAGAGAGAGAGAAAGAGAGATAGAGAGAAGGGGGGGTAAAAAGCTTTTTGTCTGCCTTGCGGTTATTGCCTCTGACAGGACAGTGACCACATAACTCAATCTTGTCAACACTCAAATTGAACCCCCCCAACCCCCGAAAAAGCCTTTTGCCATTGACCTGGAGTATTCTAAACCCAGCAGAATATAGAACAATATTACCTACAAATGTGTGTCACACACCTTTACATTTTCATACCTTAAGTTGAATGAGTGTTAAGATGAATGATAAAGAAATGTCTGATAATATGGCCGTTAGCTTTAGTTTTCTGCCAATCATAAAGTGCAAAATGAAATACTCCCACTACTGGTGGTTAACGTCAGGGAAGAGTCATCCATCTTTTGACCGGAGAGTTTGGTATTTGGCAAGAGCTGTTTATTTGATTAATTTAGTGGTATAATAAAACCTAGGGCATACAGATCAGAGACAACGTTAGATTGATGAATCCTTAAGCCTATACCAGTAACATTGCAGGAACTGATCCATATGTAGTCCATTTACAGCAAGAAAATTCATTAAATGCAAATGTTGTTTCATTTTCCACATCATGATATATGTTTCTCCGAATACCAAAATAGCTTAGCTGCAAAGTTGTGTCTGAGTTCTACTTTGCTCATATTACATAAAATAATGTCACAAAGACATTTGCAAATTAAAAATAAACGTTTTCACAACATTGCAATTGGACTTGACACTGTTGCCATATTGCAACTTGTGCAGTTTTCTAACTACTGTTCTTATTACTGTTACAATATGATCTAACATTATGGTTAGAACCATATTCACAGCTCCAGTTTAAATATACTGTATGTTGAGGCGCATTTGCGAACATATCACTGTAACATAAAACTTTTTGCAGACCATGATAGCTTTCAATAGCTTGTATTGCAATTAGCCCTCCTATTATGTAAAAATGTTTACGACGCCTTTTATGTTTGAGGTCAAATCGGCCCCAACAGTTTAAACCGACACAAAATAATTGTAATAGAAAGGTTTTGACACCTTGTGTCTTGCCTTCTTAATGTCTCCCGATTGACTAGCTTTTTATCCCTAAATACAACAAGTCTGTGATACACTTCTCATTTTAGAGCCGGATGTAAGGGAGTGTTTGGGAAATTACCCAGAATCCTCCACAGAGATAAAAACGTTGTTTTAGCTACAGAGCCTGGGGTCAACATGACCCAGCACAACAACTTTGTAGAGAAAGCCGGTACCGGATTTATGTTTATTGCATGTTTACTATTTAATCCCACCAAATTAGGAAAAGTCATAGAAAAGAAAATAAGGTTAATTGGTTTTTAAGAGACGTCAAACACTGAATGTGATAAATTTACCACAAACATAATAGCAGGGTCACTTTTACCTCTTACATTTTTTTTTGAGGTTTTCAAAAGCTTGAACGCTACATTTCTCACAGTTATTATAATGTAAAATGTTGAAATTACACATCCGGATGAAATATGTCTGTGAACGCTGCACCAATATTGTCCAAATGGTTCACAGCAGAAACGGACTCCTGAGATATTTAAAAAAAGGAATTAAATATTTTAAAAAATCGAATTTAGTGACCCGAAACAGTAGGAATCAAATCTGCAGTATGAATCTTTTTGGCTTTTTTTTCATTTAATAAGTCAAGGAGCAGTCATTTCACAAGCTATAAAATAGCTAATTCAAGTGGCAGTTCAGAGATGAGACACATTTATAACGGTAATCATCAATGGGGAAATAAACCTCTCGGCTGACCAGAGCCCCAAGGATCTCTTCTCTAAGATGAATCGCATTATGAAAACTTATATTAATATTAACAGTGAGGAAAACCGCAGACTTCACGTGCTTTATGGGCTGTGATTGAGATACCTCCCTTGACTGACAGTTATGCACGTTATATTGGCGGGTTAAGCTTAGCAAGGGTAAATTAATATGCTTTCATCGCACGCTGCTTTATATTATTACTGTTATGGCTTCGTGCAAGTGTTCACTAATTCTGGGCCGTTAAAACAGACCGCTTTGCAAGAAGCGCTGCAGTAGTTACCACTGTCCGCCTGCAGGTTGGAAAACTGTAATGTCCCATCGAAGGCTTGAGCGTGGATTAGACAGAGCTCATTATTGCTGTCGACACGAGAATTTACTCGCTGATTGCTCTGCGTGAGGATGCTTTGCGATCTGGACTCGTTGTGGCCAAATGTATGGGCTAATCCCTCTTCCCTAGCTTCTATTCCTCCATACAATGTATAAGTAAAATTGCTGCCATTTGATTGGCCAATGAGGGACTCCCATTTTGTGATTGTTCAACACATCCATATACAGTAGATCCACCATGAAAAGGTTGCATCATGTTAAATCTCTTTCCTTAGTGGTGCCTAACTACTTAGTACTAAAATGCACCTCCTTAGTGTCACCCATACTGTGGTGGTAAACGTAGCATGCAGTGCATCCTACTATGTACTGATTATCTACTACAAGAGGTTGGAATTAACAAGGCAAAACGCAAATTTACCTTCTAACAGATGTACTGTATATAGCCTTGTGAAGGCTATTCAGCACATAAAGCCAACAGTCCCTGCAAGGCTATATTTCCACATAGTCTTCTGTCATAGTAAACATTTTCCCTTGAAACATACCCTTTGGATTTTCTTTTCAGAAAAAAATAACATTGTTTGCAGGCTTCATGCAGATATGCGGTTTTCACTGTTATAAGATAAACTGCTGTTTTTTTAAAAAACAAAACAAACAAAAAAACCAATTAGAAACCAGCCTTGTGCACTCATAGGTGAACTGAGCTGTAACTTTCTTAAACAAGATGTTTGTAGCAACCCTTATCAGTAACCCCCCCTCCCAATTTTACACTTATCTACCTGGTCTCCTCTAAAGCAAGATCACTTAGAATTTTGTTGCTGAATGAGTGACCAAGGCAACTGGCAGCATCAGGTTTTAACTCTTAAGTAACGTTGCTTGTTTCACCTGCAACATATTATTGTCCTGAAATGCTATAGACACACAGACAGATTTGAAAATCTTGATGCCCCCGAAGCAAAAAACGCATTTGTCCGATGTGGTTGGACGAATCACGTATCACAACCAGGGATTCTGTATGGTTCACCCACCCCCAATGTTCTGCATGTTGTAATGTCACACTCCCGTGAACTTGTGCAATTGCAATTGAGGTTATAATCAGAGCCCCTCCACCTCCCACACCCCCCGACTGATACGGACGTGATGTGAAAACGATCAGCCGTGATTAGCCGCGCTGCAGGTAGACCGTGACGGCAGCTCCCCCCGCTCAGATCTAGATTCGGTTACTGTGCCTTGAGTCTTTGTGCTGCTCCATCCAACATGGCGTCGAGAGGGGGGGTGTGACAGGGCGACAGGGCGAGGAGGCATCAGAAAGTCAACCCCGTCGCCCTGACGACTCCCTGAGAGTCGGGCATGTCGGTCGTCTCAAATGGCGAATCCAGTCACTCCACCTTCTTATCTACAGCTGGGGAATTTATCAGAAGTGCGCTGATGTAATGTAGACAGGCCTCGCACATTTGGCGGGAATCTACAAATTTCCTCTGTTTTTGTGCGGCAAAAACAAGTGTCTTCTTAAGCCGAGCTCTCATTTTTTTTGCCGCGTTTTCTCTGAGAATTTTAAAATACGACTAAACTTTGGTAGAACTTTGGCTAGTAACCTGGCCATGATATGAGTCCAAATAGTGGCGAAATATATTAGTTAGTTGCTCTGTGCTCCCCTGGGGTGATAATTCAGAATTGGGTATTTGTCGCTCTCTATTCACTTCTATGGAACACGGTCTCAAAATGACACTTCTAGCACGAATACAACCGCGAAAGAAGCGGATTCTGTCACTAGAAAAAATAACCAGTCCTCGTATGTATTTTTTTTTCCGTGTAATTAAAATTATTTATAAAGTAGGCCTACTATTTTTTTCAAACTTCAAATTTGGACCAATGAGTGGTTTCTGACACATCGGTACAAGAACATGGCCTGCCTACCGGATCTACGTTCCAAATAAAATACAAAAAAGCAAGAAAAGGGCCATTTAATAAAAAAAAATTAAATATGTATAAGGACTGGTTATTGATTGTATTGACAGAATCCACTTTCGCGGTCGTATACGTGCTAGAAGTGTCATTTTTAGACCGTTTTAGCTGCCCCATAGAAGTGAATAGAGAGCGACAAATAACCTATTATGGATTTTCACCCCAGGGGAGCACAGAGCAACTAATGAACATATTTCGCCACTATTTGGACTCATATCATGGCCAGGTAACTACACTACCCAGAGTTCTACCAAAGTTCAGTTGTGCCTTAAACAGCCCCGCCCTTGTCTGACGCGCTGTTTGGGGAGGTGGAACATGCAAGAACGACCGTTTTTTGTATGACAGAGCTACTGTTTGTCCTCGCAATGCGGCGCAGCTTGGGAACCTCTCTTCATAAATTGGTTTGACAAGCGCCCCTCCCCCCTCCCCCCCTAGACAAAAAAAAGAAGAAGAAAAACAACAACAAATAAGTGAAAACAACACAACCACACGCCGCCTATCTGGCCAGAGTGACGATTTATGTGCGCCTGGAGGAAGTGACTCACTGATAAAAAAGGCGCCAGGGTTTGCTGTTGACTCAGCAGTTAAATGCGGATTGGCCTGTGTGTGTCTTTGAGATTCTCTTTCATCTTTTGTGGGACGTGAGTGGCGTCCTGATGAAGAAGGCCGGCTGGAAAAGTTAATTTTCTTCGCCAGACGGCCTCACCTGGCTCAGCTGCCTCCTTCCTCTGAGGGAGAAATGGGCACGGCACAGATGTTCTGCTGATTTATCCAAAGGTGTTCCTCCCGAGAGTCAAAAGCATCTCAATCTACCGTCGTCGGTTTGCATCACAGCTTGCCCCGCCCACTCATGCCAGACGCCTCACCAGCCAACCCTGAGATTCCCTAAAAAAAAAAAGTAATTAAAAAAAGCCTTAATGACGCCCTTTAATAAACTCCTACAAGTTCTGTCTGCTGGCCTTTATGGCGTTAAGCAACATTTACCATTGGTGCCAGTAGGGGGATGTCAGAAATCCTTAGGCTAGAGTATCTAATCTACAGTACCTGCTTTTAAAAAAGTGTAGCAAGTCCTAGGTCTTCTCCAAGGGTAACTATGGTTACCCCTGCACTTTGAATTATGTTAATAATTGTTTGTGCCACTGTCTTCCGCCACATGTCCTGTTTTGTTTGTCAAGTTTCTCGATCAAGAAGAATATTGAATTTTGAAAGTGCATCTTCAGCAAAATGGCGGTAGTTTCACCCGCGGCCTGGCACTGACATTTCGCACAAGGTGCTACGCGGCATGTTAATGTGCAGTCAGAGATCTCGATGCCCAGGGTCTAAGCGGAACCAGAGATAGGGGAACACACTAGTTGCCCCTCGAACGGCGCGTGACGCGTTGCATGCACACCTCCATCCCGTTCCTGTCGCGCAGTCATTTAGCAGCTCTCCCCATTAATATCCGTCAGTTCCACTGAATGCAGCGTCGTTACTACCATGAGGCAGCTGGTAATGCAATTAAAAAGTCTTCCATCCGCTGGTCCCATCTCTCTGCTCGCGGAATTAGGGGAGGATTTGCAGATGTAACAGTTCAGCTAAGGCTGGTCCGCTCGCTCCGGCTCGCTCGGCAAGCGATAAAAGAAACACTCACACTGTGACTGGAAGCTTAAGATTGTCAAAAGCTACATTAACTCCACGAGGACAAGTTAAGGACGAGCTATTGGTGCGGCCTTGCGAAAGCGCATTTTCCACACGCTGCGTTCGGCGGGCCTGCCTGTTAAGATGGCTGTTGGCTGTGCAAAAGCGATGTCCGGCCCATCGTTTTTTTATTTTTTTATTTTTTTTGCGCTTAAGCCAGTCAGCTGCTCTTGCAGTCAAACACAGGGGAGATATGGCTCAGCAGAGTGTGTGTGGCACGGAGTGACAGTAGTCAATATTTGCCATCGCGCTCCACAAGGCACCCCGTTTTTGTTAGTTCTTTTTGTGAAGTTGGAAGAGAACTTAACCCAGTCCCCCCCTTTTTTAAGGGCCCTGCAGATGTAAACGACTGTTGCCCACATTTTAAATGCCAGTAAATTAATTTTTAAGTAGAGAGATTAAATGGCAGATGTTAAGGTCATTACGTTGTCGTTATAATTCAGCGTACCAGACGAATCTGCAGCAAGGTTTATTCTTATTATTACACGAACAGAAACCTGACTTCAGGGTTCCTTCAGCAGTAATGGATGAATTATTGTCTTGGGCAGGCAAGAATGTCTGCTTGTCCTTGGCTACTTCTCAAGATGAATCTGCAAGAAATTCTGGGTTAACTGCATGGAGTGAAGGACTTATTTTTGGATACATGGCTGACTTTCACTCAGGGAAAGATTTAGTACATCATGCATCAAGCCTGGCAGTGGCAGCGAATAGAAAAATTAAATATTAATCAAGAGCGGGTAATAGTTTTAATTCAGGAACCACGGTGATTTTAATAAGAGAGGGAAAAAAACAAGCTACTTGCAAATTTACTGCAGCACCTCTGTGAATGATAGCAGAAACCAAAAACCAAACAAGACAAGACAATACACCAAACTTTTCACCACTAAATATTAATTTGGAAGTGGACAACTATAGACATAGCAAGCAAACCAAAAGCTATATGCCAAAAAATAAAGTGCTCAAAAACCCCAAATGTACTGAAAACCAAAAGTTGTATTCCAAAACTGGAGACAAATAAATGTAGATTTTAGGATGTTGAATTGGACAGGAGAGCTGCCAGAGAAGACTACTGCCCTGATCTTAAAACCAACAGTTATTCACAAAATGGCGAGTCTTCCACAGGATTCTTACACTGACCCAAAGCATAACAAGAATAAGTCAATGAAAGAGCTCCCATGTGGGTGGGGACAGGCTGCTTTATCCTGGAATGCAGGTGTACAGGTGTTCTTCATCAACTCATGAACAGGCTCCCTGTACAGCACCACCTACAGGCAGAAACAGGCAACTCCTGGACAGAAAAAAAAAACTGGCAAACAGAAACAGAAACTAACACACTGTAGAACAGCCTTGGAGGGTCACAGTCTCGGCTTGTTTTTGGGATTTCTTTCAATCATCAACCGATTTAGGCCTTGGAAACAAGGGCTGTGTCTCAAACCGGATACTTCCGCGCTACCGTGCTTCGGTTTGGAGTCACACGGATGCGTGCTCGGAGCATGGTAGTATGCGGTTTCAGACACAGCCAAGGTATGCAGACCCTTTAGCCAATCAACGACTTAACTTAAGCACTTAACTGCAGAAACACGTCAAAAACTAGCAGCCTCAGATTCCCTCCAGGATTTCAGTTTGCAATGCCTGCTGTAGAAGGAAACAATTAGGGCACAAATACATGCTTCATGGCTGCTGAGGACAAACCTTATCCACCTCATCCTTAGTGGAGTGGATTCTGGAAACTGTCGTCAAATTTGAAGATAATGGTGTATACTTGTTAAGAGTTATTCTGTGCTTCCTGTCTTCATTTTAGTGTTAATCTACACTTCCTGTCTTCAGTTTTTTTATATTTATCTCTATTGCATTTGCCCATATTGAGAATAGTCTCCGTTTGTTTCTCCTTTGTGAGTGTGTGAGTTTGTGTGTGTGTGTGTGTGTGTGTGTGTGCGTGTGTGTGTGTGTGTGTGTGTGTGTGTGTGTGTGTGTGTGTGCGCGCGCTTGCAGAAGCGAGCGTGAGAGAGAAGCAAGAGATAGAGAGAGATAATGAGAGAGATAGATAGAAAGTGAGTTTGTCCTTTTTAAATTTAAATTTATTACCACTAGTATTCTCAGTCAGAAACCTGTGCTTGCGGTCTGCTGGCACATACATTTTGTACCTAATCCAACTTTTATGACAACACTTTCAACTAGGGAATGCACTGTTTATATGCAAAGCACAAGCATGCATACCGTGACACTCATTTCATAGAATAACAATTTCCAAACACAATGCACCTGTCACAGCTGCAGATTTAGTAAAGCCTACCCTCCCAACAAAACTGCTGATGTGCACCACGGCACTCCAAGTTGCAAAAATATTGTCCCCACGTGTGGCGGGATGTGACCAGAAGCACGGCGATATGAATGCTAACGTGCTAATTGAGTAACACAAAATGTAGATCACTGTTGAGGATGAAGGATTACACATTGGAGCGTATGTTACGAATGCGCCAACCTGTAAACCTTTTGCCACAATCAGGCGGAAAGCTAGCGGTTCCACAAACACCAGCAACTGCCGACGTCCCTGAACCAGACTCAGATTTTAATCAGAATCACCCTTTGTTGGAGGTTCCCGCGAAGGCCGGGTCTTAAACGCCATAAATTTCAAACGAAAACATTGCGTTTGCCGCCAGTTCCGCTGTAACTCATTTAATGTATTCGTAACACATTAATCATTCACTGGCAAAATGTTGTAATATTAATTCTCGCTGTCTGTCAGCACTGGCATCTGATTACCATGCGTCTGTTAAAGCGTCACCTCCCTGACCCTACTCATTGTTAACTGAATTAATCCTGCGAGGGGGCCTGTCCTGGGCGCCTACTCACCGACTTCAACACCATGTTAACAATGCATTAAGTTGGAAATATCTGTCACACTTTCTTTAGGCTACATTCTAAAGATCTGCTGAATAAACTATCATGAGTGGATGTTTAAAGATGTAGACATGGTGAAGGTGACAGTATAATTTTTGGATGGTAATTTAGTAGATTACCCCTGAGATGGCGTGTGTAGCCTCCAAAAACGATTTTCCTTCACTGAAGAGAATGTATGAATTAAATCTTTCTCTCTGTTCACTCAGGAATATACAAACACCCACACATGCACACGCATGCATGCGCGCGCGCACACACACACACACACACACACACACTGCATACATATACAAACACACACACACCCACACAAAGACCCACACGCATGCACACACACACACACCACACACACATATTCATACCCCTTAACTTTTTGCACACTTTATTGTGTTGTAGAGTTAAATTGAAAAAATTGCCATTTTTGCCCATCAATCTACACTCAATAACCCATAATGACAAAGCGAAAACATTTTTTTCTATAGAATGAGCCTCAAACCATCACTCTGTTGCCAGATATGGAGTAGATGTGGATGGATCACTGCAAGGGTTATTTCTCCTGACTCATTTTCCTATATTACTCTATGGGGAAAAAAGTCAGGAGAAGAAACCCTTAAAGTGATCCATCCACATCTACTCCATATCTGGCCGTAGAGTAATGGGGCTCGTTTGAAATACCTTAAACCCTTGATGACGTACAGCCATTTCGCCAGTCATGTGTTCCATACTGTACCAGCGTGATTTACAGCTGAATCTAGTTTCACCCCCCAATTCCCATAGAGATTAATTCAAATGCAGAGAGGTTATAGTATCGCTTGTAACAGTACCTGAAAATAATGATGGGTCACAGACTTCAGGAAGTAACAGCATGCAAAGGATAGGCCACCAAATATTAAATATGATACTTAAAAAATACATTAAAGCAAAGGGTATGCATACTTATGCACATGAGAAATTTCAGTTTTTGATTTTTAATACATTTGCAAAAATTTCTAAAAACATGTTTTCACATTATAGGTTATTGCAGTGTTTTTCAACCTTTTTTGAGCCAAGGCACATTTTTTACATAAAAAAAATCCTGAGTCACACCACCAACCAAAAGTGTTACTAATTAAGTGAAGTTAATAATTTCCCACGGCACACCTGATGATCTCTCACGGCACACTAGTGTGCCGCGGCACAGTGGTTGAAAATCACTGGGTTATTGAGTGTAGATTGATGGGCAAAAATAGCTATTTTATCCATTTAAAATTAAATCTACAACACAATAAAGTGTGCAAAAAGTGAAGGGATATGAATACTTTCTAGCTCCACTGTATACACACTTGCAGTTTTTTATGGAGTTGATGGGTTCATTTTTAGCTGTGTTCTCATGCACAATCAATAATCAATAAATAATAATTTATAAGCTTGACACCTGGATTGTTTTCATAGCACTTTGAGCCCACAAAGATCCACAATGCTCCAAGCGAAAATGCTTTAGTGGTCAGCCCGTAAGGACCAGGGAGGACACCATATCACTTTCAGTCTGAGCTAAAAACCTGAAACGCATAGCAAAGAGCACCATTATCTACTCTACTTAGGCACAAAAAATACACCCAAAGAGCCCTGCGGTTCCCGTCATTTATCTTCACCGTTGATGGGTCTCAACCTTCCGCCCTGCACCCCATGTGGTTGTTTCATAGTAGTTTTGTGGATATTACAAGTGTCAGTGTGTCTCCGACTAAGCCTATTCCTCAAGCCTGGCTGAGCTCACTCAGAAAAGAATATACTTTGGAATTTGTGAGAAATGTGTCTTCCCGCCAAAAAGATCATTGTTGCTCTTTTTTCCCCCCTGTTTAGTAAAGAGCGGGAAATGTCAGAGAGGACCCATTTTAATTTTATGAGGGCTTAATGCTGTGCAAATGATGGCTCATTTGGGCAGTCAAAGCACAGGCAACAGGCAACCGAGACTGAGACATGATGCATGAAATGGCGTTTCCTGTGTTTGCCAAAAGGGGAGCAGAGCCAGGGAGAAAGGCAAGAAAGTCCTGATGCAATATTTAAACTTTATGGGAGATCATCCAGCAATGATCCTGCAGCAATAACTTAATTAGCTTGTCATATTTCATTTCACTTAGCACTGCGCCTGCATGCAAATTATTTTTAAAGGGCGTTTTACAGCGTTTAGTTATTCAAAGCTGCAGACTGCGGAAGTCGAGAAGAAGGGTGAATGATTTCACATATATAGCGGCATCCGACCCTCCCTTTCATTACCCCCACCTATGGAGGATTGGATTATATTGTGAGTTGAAGCCTTTCTGGAGTTTTCCCTGGAACTGCTTCATTAACACCAGGAGTGTGCATTACTATAAACAGTGAGCAGTGAGGCGTTGCAGATTGGCACTTGGCAGCCTGGAGGAGTTTTTTCCAATGCAATTTCATCCTTTCTGCTGTCTCCCCTTCCACTGGAAGATTTGTACTGGGATTTGAAAACAACATATTGATGTTTGCTCGAGCATACAGTCTGTTAGAAGTGCGCTGCTCTTTTCAGCACGGTTCGCGCACAAACGGAAAGCACTCAGGAACTCAAATGCGGACTTGTAAGTCAATGCAAAGAGGGGCCTCCTTTTACCAGGAACCCCCCCCTCCCACCCCCGATATCCTGCTGAATGCCTGACCGCAGACATAAAAAAATAAAAATAAAAATCAAAGATGTCAGATGCACAAAGTGAGGTGGGATCTAACAGGTTATTTTTTTTTGTTTGTTGTTGGGTTGCCCACCCCATGGTGGGATGTCAACGGCCTTGAAAAGGGTCAAAAAGAACTACAAAACCCACAAAACCACCCCACCACCCTCAAAAGAAAAACAAATAAACAAAAACTCAAAAACAAGTATATCCTTCTCGGGCCGGTAAGAACGAGCGTGGGCGAATGCGGGGGCCGAGAATGTCAGAGCGTTTGAGAACAGGGGCCTGTTTACAGGCGGCTGGCTGGCTGGCTGGCTGGCTGGCAGCGGAGGTGCGCGGAAATTCGGCAAGGTGTTACCAGGTACAAAAAGGAAAAGAAATCAATCGGCGTGGCCTTCCAGGCACACGGGGATAATCACATGGCGGTGTAGACAAGCTGCAGCGCTTCACGCATGGCTTCTCGCGTTGTCAGGGATGACGAACAGGGTGGGTGATGCGCGCACTCATTATTCTGGAGACTATCTGGAGATTCTGCAGCTGCCAAGGCTGGTCCTTGGGTCCTGGCATTCCGAGCGGCGGGCGCGCCGACCCGCCCCCCTGCCATTTCATTGGAGGAATTTGCGGTGTGCATCCGCACAATCGCCGCCAATCAGGGCCAGGCTGCAACCCTACGAACGCTCTAGAATCCTGTTCACAAACCAATGAGGCGAGTGCTTCAAAATATGGCGCTGTACCCAGTAAAACCTCTAGATGGAGCTAGAGATTCAGAAGACTCACAAAGCATTGTTCGATCTCAGATTCAATTATTTGCTCCTTTTAGTCCAAATATATTTATTCATTATTTATTTGCTGTTGCAGTCTTAGGTATAATGGAGAGTTAGGTAACAGTAACATACATTTGCGTGGGTGACATAATTGTATTAGACATATTGTATTCAGACTGCTTAGAAAGGTATTACCAGTCAAAGGAAACATACAGGAGAAAACAGATTAATTAGTTTTTTCTTTTGCTAAACTGTAGATTTTGCAGGCACATTTAGGGACATATAAATATGCCTTTCATTCCCTGGTTACACTGTGGTGTGTACATAAACAGACTGGCCGATATTCCCTGCCTAGAATTCATTCAGAAGTCAAGTGCTTCTGTTATTGTTTAACAAAACGTTCAAGACAATCCATCTCACAAATGGCAGGCAAGACAAATATATTCTGCCATTTCCCATGGAAAGTCAGGTAGCTACAGCCACCATTTCATTTCCATTAGAGAATCCATTACTGAGTTCCACTGTTACCTTCTGCCCCATTTATGCAATAGTATTATTTCTGTGTAGGGGGAAGATTGTGTTATTCTGCAGTACTTCATCCCAAAAAAATAAATAAATACAAATAAAAGAGATGAAGAGCCTTTGTCATAATAGTGATTAATATTATGAAGAGGCCCCGTCAATCTTGTCAAAGGTACATGTGGATATCTTTAAGGTTATGCAAGAGGTTTTTTGCCTTTGAAAAAGTGCATACAGGTAATGGCAGAGATGTCAGCCGGAAAGATGGTAGCCTACTGCTATTAATGACACGCTGTGTCTGGTCTCGTATGGAGTATAGCGAATGACAGAATGTTCAGTTACAGATCGAGACAAGTCCACATTCACAACTTCAACTGAGTAAAGAGAGGACACAGCCAAGTGAGGTATCTACCCAAACATGCTGGATTGTGTATGTGGTGAATGAAACAACATCATTGTAAATGTGCCAAATAAAAACTTTGGCAGGAAGTTTGTGCAGAATGGCTTCATAAACAGGAAGGTCCTGGTCCACTCGCATGGAACCCTGGGAGCTAGATGCTGGTGTTTGTTTTGCAGGGATTTGCCTCACCGTCGCATACCAGATACCTGACACAAACTAAGCCGGGGGGCGGGTGGGGGGGGCAGGGGGCAGTGCAGACTATTTATTGTCATGGTTGGGACTGCTACATGGAGACAGGAGATAAGAGGGAGCCAACAAACTCCACTTAACAAAAGGCGAGAAGAGACAGAGAGAGGCGCTCGCCGGTGGAAGGATGTTGGCTCACGGCTAAGCGTGGGGCAGAACAGATCAGAGGCGCCAGGTGAAACTAAGCAGGTTTCAGAGATAAAGCTGCCTCGCTCTGTAAACCTCACGGAAGAGGAGCGCCGGCAGTTATCTCGCGCGCGGCGCACAGCCGGTTAGGGCAATGGACCCCATCGCAAAGATGGAGCGACTCGGACCAGATCTTGCGCTATTAAATGAGCGCCGGCTACTTATAGCGGTGAAAACTGCACTGAAGAAATTCAAGCTGCGATGCCTACGGCCCGAGGTCGTACGTGACTAAAGATTACCGGAAAATGACTGCGACGATATCACTTTGTCAAGTTTCTTGAGCGCAGAAGATAACTTTTCTCTTATTTATGGTGTGCGTAGAGCAGGACGGAAGGTGAGGCGGAAGGAGAAGAACAGATATCACCAAGTTTCCGGCGTTAATTGTCAGCGATTTTCTGACAGCTCGTCAACCCGCGGTAGACGTTCTTCCTCTTTTAAATAATAATAAAAAAAGACATTTTGATTTTCAATTTTCAGCGAAACTCACCGTTCGCTCAGTCTAATCACATATCGGGGTTAGGTTCTGCAGCTGTTCCATTACTTACAGGTAATTCAACTGTTTCAGAGGGACATTATCTGAATGGCTGCATTCAGCAAAGCATTAGTCTCGACGCCTACAAAATCAAATTCACAAGCCACATACAGAGGCAGATGTTGGATCAGTCACAATGCATTCTAAGTAAATGTTGTGCATTATTCATTAGGACTTAGAATTTAGAATAGCCATTCTGGCCCCACAAGTCACGGCTGTCTCATCCGGGCACCAGGGCAAAGAACAGAACAGCTGAATACATTTTACATGAACATTAATATTCAGATGTTAACCGGACTATTCAATAACATGAGCCACGTAAACACATTATTTCTATAACTGTAACCCAAATAAAACGGGATCCTGATTAAAAGTGACTGGTATGAAACGTGGGAGTTATCCTCGATTACATGGAATATTGGGTCACGTAAGCACTTCATTTGAAATATACTGTACCTCCTATCTGAAAATATGCATATGCTTGTATACAGTGCCCACAGGAATTATTGGCAACCCAAAAAAGGCTATTAAAAATATATTTTAACAGCATGACCCGAGAAAGAAATATGGAAAAAATCTCATCTTTAATTAATCTAAAATTATTCAAATAATTTTTTTTTAATGAAAATAAAATATTTTGACAATTATTGGCAAAGCTAAAATTGTTACAAACAAAACCTAATTGATTCATATATTACTTTTTGAAAGCACACCTGAGTTTTTAGGAACTATTATGTGGCCATTAGTAGTTCCCTGTTTCACGGGAAACATGTCTGAAACAATCCACCATTAGGGCAATAATTAAGAAGTTTAATGCAACTGGAGTTTTAATGGACCAGCCTAGAAGAGACCACATGTGTAGTTTGTTCCCACGCACAGTGAGAAGGATGGTTTGAGAGGCAAATATTTCTCGAGGATCATAATTGCAGAAGTTAATTGCTTCCTGGGGTTACCAGGTCTAAAAAAGTACAACTAGATGCAACCTTTGTGCCAGCAAGCTATTTAGAAGACTTGCTAGAAGAAAGCTGTCGTCTTACCACAAACATAAGCGCCTGGAGTTTGATAAATGTTACCGGAATTTAGATTGGAACCGGCGGCCATAGTCAGACGAGACAAAAATGTAGCTTTTTGGCAATAAATACCAAAGGTGGATTTGGTTTACTAAGAGGCATATTTATGCAGAAAATAACCTTATCCCCACTGTGAAGTATGGTGGGGATCAATGATGTTGTGAGGTTGTTTTTCCTCCAAAGGCCCTGAAGAACTTTGTTAGGATACGTGGCATCATGGACTCAAATAACAGGAGATTTTAGACTAAAATCTATAAGGCTAAAAGTGGGTCGTGGTTGGATCTTAAATCAGGACGATGATAAAAACCATACCTCAAAGATCTACACGGTGAAGCCAAAAAGCTTACATTTTTTGAAAAACCACGAGACCAATTTTTGTCTCATTTGTAAAAGCCATGTTTGTAATGCGACTGGGAGGATTAAGAAAAAGACTGTTCACAATCATGTAAGCTAAAGAAAACACAGTAAATCACAATAAATGAGCATCTCTTCCAAACACAAAGTTCATGCTTGTTTTTCCCCTGACTTATTTGGGATATATTCGGGAGTATCAATGGGCATCATGTCTTTGTGAATGTAAACTGCTTATTCATAATATTTATTCATTAATTCATTCATTCATACTATAACCATACTAATGACCAGTATAACCACTTAAGTGAGTTGAGGTATCCAACCAATGGCAAATTTCATCACTCAAATAACCAAGCAGTAGATCAACAGAGCTAAAAGGGACTTATCAGATACTCACATAAATACAGTGGTAAATTTGAAAATGACATGTTTATAACAGAACATGATGTAAATGTTAATCACAGCAGCCATATTAATGAATGACATTCAAAGCAGCGTATAAGAATGCCAAATACTGTATATCAAAGTGTAAAACGCTACAACCTTATTTAACTGACATTTTATCCACGTACTTTATGAAATGCATTTGCATTGATTTCTACGGCAAGCATAGGCGCTGGAAGAAGGGGTGCTGAGGGTGCGATTGCTAAAATATATTAAATCTGTATGCAATACATTTCATAGGCTACCAAATACAGGGAAATAGTTCTGTATCAATAATAAAAAAACAACTTAAAATCTCCGTTGCGTTATAGCAAACGATTTGTCATCGCGATTTTCAGCACCCTGAGTTCAAAACATCTTCCCGCGCCTATGACGACCAGCAGTTCTAATAATGTCAAGAGAGGTTTACCGTTGCATATTCCATCCAAACTTTTCAGGGGGGGGGTGAAGACATGCCTTTTTGGTTCTAATTGTGATCTTTGACTTTAGGCTACATCTCGAGTTCATTCGCAGCTTAGTTTCTGCCCTTACCGTGATCTTATCACCATGGGAGAAAAACATTCATCGTATACCAAAGTAAATATTGCATGTGACACTAACGTCGCGCGGCCACGGCACTGCATGCCGTGTCACGCTGTATCCACGTCTGCTCAAACAGTAATTACAAAGGAGGCCTTGCTGCAGCACAGCAGGATATCGCACGCAATACCTCCACCAGCAGGGATCTTTTCCCCTCAGCATTGTAGCGGTGTGTGTCCCAGATAAAGAATTACACCGGATGTAATCATCATGGGGAGAAAGGGGGTTAGAGGCTTGGGAGGGGAGGCCGGGGGGGGGGGGGATCATTTGTGCCCCACCAAGGACCGGGGGCTGTCCACGGCTCTGCCCCCCCTCTGTGGCTGTCGATTGCTCTTGGATGGGATCCCTACCTGCAGGCAGCCTGCCCAGAGGTTAGGCTTCAATTTACCAGAGCCACCAGTGCCAAGACCCCCCCCCCCCTCTTTAGCCACGGAGAACAGATGGAGGGCCGAGACGTGTGGATGGCTCTGGTTCACAGGGCCGGCGGGCGGGTGGGCGGAGACCGCCTCCTCGGCCGCGCGGTCTCCCGGGTTACGGGATGCGCGCGGCTCCCAAGTGACTCCTTTGTAAACTGTGTAATGAGCGAGCCTCGCGGAGAAAGAGAGCGTGGCCGGGCTCCACGGGAGAGGGAAGCACACACTAATTGACAGGCCGGCAAGGCTAGGCCCGGCTCTCACGGAGCAATTTAAATTGTGTGTGTGCTGGTGTGTGTGTGTGTGTGTGTGTGTGTGTGTGACTGCTGACGGCTTGTGTTTTCAATTGAAATGCTGACTAGTTACTCCCCAAGTAATGAGGAAGCCCATGCAGTGCCATACAGTTTCAGGGGATCCTACATTTTCCCAACAGTGTTCCTTATACACCAGGTGAATATGTCATCTCTGCACTTCATCCAATGTAATAATAAAAATAATAATAATAATAATAATAATAATAATAAGTAAAAAGTGATGTTTTGAAATGTTTGTATTTTAAAACCCAACCAAAAAAACCTCCATGGTCTTCATGTGTTGTTGATACATTAAAAAACCCAGATCCCTAGAGCCATTACAGCCACCTTTTCTCTTGACCTAGTACAACAAAACATGAACAATGCCATCAATAATCACTATACAATGACAGTCATGCATACACTTGTGGTGGTAGTATTATGGGTGTAGTACACCCATTCCTTTTATTTAACTATATTTGTTATATCTATGACTTGATTTTTTAATTCATTTTTTGCTGCCACTATTTGTGCAGAGAATGGCTATGCCTCCATATGTCTGTTTTATATTATTTTCATTCAGCGCTAATCTTGTAATCCATTTAGTGACAAATGAGTTGGAGGGAAGACATAATCATATTATTTTAAAAAATGACTCCACGGTTTGCTTTCAGTTTTGTCAATTAGAAAAATAAATTGCAAAGAATGGAGAAACAGCTCTGATTGTTTCAAAAGGAAAGGTGTGAAAGAAATATTTAGGAATTGAAAATTGCAGAATGATGTGTGCATCTCAATTATATGTTTCCCTCTACAAGACGAGAGATGAGAAACTAAATCTTAATTACGACATGCACCGGACATAATATTGCAAATGCAGTTATGGGTGATTGGTCTTTTTCGAAGGAAACACTCTCTCCACTTTGAAAACTATAATGTGGTGATGATTCATTCATTACAACACAGTCAAGATTTTTTCCACAGAAAAATAGATCTTGGGAGCCTGGTGCTTTATTTAGTTTTTCTTTGATGGCACAGACCACACTATGATCAAGGTGTTGTCCTTAGCCTTCTGGTTTCCTTTATAACCACCATGGTCATTTTTTGGCCCTCAAGAACTCCAGGGACCAGGAAGAACGTGAGAGTCAGGGGGCAGGGGGGGATCAAAGCAGGTCCATCCTTCTCCAAGCTATGCTAGGTTTTTTAAACAATGGTGATTTTTCCCTTTGATCTCTACCTGTTAATGATAGAAAGTTCCATCCATCCATCCATTATCTAACCCATTTATTCCTGGTCAGAATCGTGGGGGGGGGGGGGAGGGGGGGGGGGGGGGGGGGGGGGGGGGGGGGGGGGGGGGGGGGGGGGGATGGGATGGGGGGGGGGGCATGGGATGGAGGGGTGATGCTGGAGCCTATCCCAGCATTTTAATAAGGGGCGGGTCACACAAAATGCATTCACTCATTAAGGAGGTTGATGACTTTGCACTGCCAAGCTCAACTGATGTTCCAACCTTTATTCCGCTTAGCAAACCTTTAAGACTATTCCCTTTTAATTTAACATCGCAATTGTTGATTTCTATACACTAAGAACCACAGTTACATAGCACGTAGATTACATTCACCTATACTGTATAGGGATTTTAAATGCTAATTACAGTACAATAAAAATAAAGTACATAAGGGGGCAAGCATTATGCATGAATTTTTATGGTTTCTGGTGACCTTTGAATATGAGAAATTATGGAAATAATGGCAGGCAGACAAGACAGGAACAGCACGGCTCTCGGTTTTCCATCCAGTGAAATTAGGCTTACAAATGATAATAAATGAAGTAAACATTGGTAACAATGCCCGGCTAACAACATGGGTGGGTGTAAGTGTGTTTGGTGATGAAGCACTTGTGGCACACATTATCTACTCAAATACAGTAACACTTACCATTATCTACTCAAATACAGTAACACTTACCGTTATCAACTCAAATACAGTAATACTTACCATTATCTACTCAAAAACAGTAACACTTACCATTATCTACTAAAATACAGTAACACTTACCGTTATCTACTCAAATACAGTAACACTTACCGTTATCTACTCAAATACAGTAACACTTACCGTTATCTACTCAAATACAGTAACACTTACCATTATCTACTCAAATACAGTAACACTTACCGTTATCTACTCAAAAACAGTAACACTTACCGTTATCTACTCAAATACAGTAACACTTACCGTTATCTACTCAAATACAGTAACACTTACCGTTATCTACTCAAATACAGTAACACTTACCGTTATCTACTCAAATACAGTAACACTTACCATTATCTACTCATATACAGTAACACTTACCGTTATCTACTCAAATACAGTAACACTTACCGTTATCTACTCAAATACAGTAACATTTACCGTTATCTACTCAAATACAGTAACACTTACCGTTATCTACTCAAATACAGTAACACTTACCATTATCTACTCAAAAACAGTAACACTTACCGTTATCTACTCAAAAACAGTAACACTTACCATTATCTACTCAAAAACAGTAACACTTACCATTATCTACTCAAATACAGTAACACTTATCATTATCTACTCAAAAACAGTAACACTTACCATTATCTACTCAAATACAGTAACACTTACCATTATCTACTCAAAAACAGGAACACTTACCGTTATCTACTCAAATACAGTAACACTTACCATTATCTACTCAAATACAGTAACACTTACCGTTATCTACTCAAATACAGTAACACTTACCATTATCTACTCAAATACAGTAACACATCATTATCTACTCAAAAACAGTAACACTTACCGTTATCTACTCAAATACAGTAACACTTACCATTATCTACTCAAATACAGTAACACTTATCATTATCTACTCAAAAACAGTAACACTTACCGTTATCTACTCAAATACAGTAACACTTACCATTATCTACTCAAATACAGTAACACTTATCATTATCTACTCAAAAACAGTAACACTTACCATTATCTACTCAAATACAGTAACACTTACCATTATCTACTCAAAAACAGTAACACTTACCGTTATCTACTCAAATACAGTAACACTTACCATTATCTACTCAAATACAGTAACACTTACCATTATCTACTCAAATACAGTAACACTTACCATTATCTACTCAAAAACAGTAACACTTACCGTTATCTACTCAAAAACAGTAACACTTACCATTATCTACTCAAATACAGTAACACTTACCGTTATCTACTCAAATACAGTAACACTTACCGTTATCTACTCATATACAGTAACACAGCATTATCTTGAGAGTGCACAGCAGTCTATGAGGATTTTTACACGTACATTTCACGTGTGTGTAATTCACCCCAATTGTGTTGCCTGTCTGTTTTGTGTGAGCCAATGAAGTAATGGAGACAAAAAGTGGGAGGGGCCTATCAGTGTGGGTGAGGAAGTCCATTTCTATAGGTAACTTTTCTTGTGATCTCACACCTCATATGTGCGTGCAGACAGGAGGCAAAAGTTCACAAGTATCACGCAAAGTCTGTGTAATATCAGTGGCAAAATTCAGAGGGCTTTCGCTTGGACTCGATAGACTACATCCTGAAATGGTCCTTTTATTTAGATTAGATTAGCTATTTAATCACACACAAATAAAATGCCGCTTTGACGCATTCATAGTCATAATTGCAATTGTTGTCATGCCTTTGATTTTCTGTTCCTTCAGGAAAAACACAACTCTGGCTTCATGAAATTTTTTATTGCACTAAATAATTTATTGCACTTTTAATGGTAATAAAATAATGCAAAAAAGGTAGTGGCTTAAACGCCTGAGTTGGTCCCGTTCTGCCCCCAAGCTGCACACACACTCTCCATTGTTTGCAAATTGGAAACTGATGAGGAAGTGAAGGAACATTATAACTGAATTTCAGACTGATCTCTAGTGGAACGGACTATGACCCTGACCTGAAGTCACTCAGCAGTGTCAGCTGAGGGAAAGTACTGATATGAAAGGCCAGGGGTGCGTCCCAATATTCTTCCCTCCTCTCTTCATTTTCTCCACTCCCTCACTACCTCTTGTCTCCGACCTGGAAGTATGCAAAACTGCCTGTACGTTTAAAGTACAAGTAGTTGCACGCACATTATACAATGTACCTGACATAGTGGGTTGCGTTGAGACATCAATTAATATGTAATCGTTAATATGTAAATAATATAAAATCAGCAACATTAGATTAGGACACAAAGATCGGTTTCCGGGGCACGGAGGATGGTGGACGCACGCTATCTCATTCAGGAAGACTTGGGCTGTGTCCGAATATGACCCCTGTCCCCTGTCCACTCAGACCCCTGTCTACTATGTGCCCTGTCCCCTGTCCACTCAGACCCCTGTCTACTATGTGCCCTGTCCCCTGTCCACTCAGACCCCTGTCTACTATGTGCCCTGTCCCCTGTCCACTCAGACCCCTGTCTACTATGTGCACTGTCCCCTGTCCACTCAGACCCCTGTCTACTATGTGCCCTGTCCCCTGTCCACTCAGACCCCTGTCTACTATGTGCCCTGTCCCCTGTCCACTCAGACCCCTGTCTACTATGTGCCCTGTCCCCTCAGACCCCTGTCTACTATGTGCCCTGTCCCCTGTCCACTCAGACCCCTGTCTACTATGTGCCCTGCCCCCTGTCCCCTCACTTTGCAAGCAGTGCGTGAAAGAAATCCCGCAAAACTCTTGTGACTCTTGTGAATTATTTTTATAGTGAGAAAATAGGCTAGTTCGTAATATTTATTAACATTTTTTTATTTCTATTAAGAATATCAATCAGTTAACATATGACGATTGTTACAAAGTGTAGATTATGAATGAAGATAGAATTAACAAAAATTAAAAAAGTGTAGTTCGTAATATGCCCCACTCTTGTACCATAGATATGCATATACGCTCTATGGTTTTTAGGTTAGTACTTCTGGGTTACTTACTGAAATTGTGGGATGAGTGCATCGTTCTGCAGATGAGTGAGCTCCTGAATTCCCTCAACAAAACCCCGGAAATAAGGGGTTCATCCTGGAATTTTAAGCGTCCCCATTTGTGAGAAAAAGTTGGCCACTCTTTTTGACAAAGTGGACTCAAATATGCGCCCTCAAAAGGGTCGTATTCGGACACAGCCTCTTAGAAGACCTGGAGGACGACAGCGGTAATGAATAAACAAGGGCGCCCCTAGTGGTTGAATTGATAAAGACACTCTTTCTGAGTGCAGTCTAGCCCTATAGTTACAGATTTGAACCTAGCCTATGTCACTAGTTACCTTTAACCTCAGATCCACAGGGGAAGGACACGGTTTTACGGCGTGTAAAGTAATCGCCGGCTCGCATGTGAATGCGTTGGAGGAATGCGCATGCTTAATCTACAGATCCCTGTACAGGCGTGGGTGGCACAATTCTCAAGGCTCCAGAGGCACAGTCCCGAGGTTAAAAACAGGAGGGAAGATGGGAAAGGCGTATGATGACGCAGGCGGGGAGTATCTGCTTAGGAATTCAGTGTTAACGCATCTCCATCAGAGTCCAATAGGGGTGCCATAACACCCTAGTCTCCCATAGATATAGTTTAATGCTGAACTTTTGACCGTACGCACCGTGTAAAGATCTGCAAGCAGAGGAGACAGAGGACCGCTGCGCGCGCGGAGACAGGCGCGAATAACAGGACGGGACGCGTGGAGCGCAGGCGTCGGGAGTGGAGGTGTTTTTCTTGGCCGTCCGCGTCTGTCGCATCCCGGAAGCTTCCGGGAAGAGGTGGGAGGTGTAATGAGAAATTAAGTCAGCCCGGTTGGACGCCGGCTGACAGCTCCAGGTAACCCCCCCCCCTGAGATGGTGGGCGAAAACCTGGGGAGAGCCCAGAGGGAGAGAGGGAAGGAAGACTAGCACCAGGTATAATAACTGGTTAAAAACAGGCTGGTCTGTTTCAAGGTGTAGCGTGAAAATGGGCCCGTTGGGTGCGGCAGACAGAATCAGTCGTCTCACACATTGTACGCAGTGAAACTGACAGTTATTGGAGCAGTGCTATGGATTGGGGTGGCTGTGTAGTATAAGGAAGTGGGATGGTTGTAGGTTTCATTCCCAGGTAGGACGCTGCTGGTGTAGCTTACAGAAAGCTACTTAACCTAAATTGCGGCATTATATAAAAATGCAAAACCTGTGTAAGTGAAATGCTAAAATGGCAGTAATGTAAAAGGGAAGGGACGGTCAAACACGGATTTTGAAGACCCACCAGAAGCTCTGCTCCTTATGTCCTTTCTGGTTCTTATCTACAGGAGGCTCCAGTGGAGTGTTTCAACAGGATCGTATTTGGTCACGTTCTCTGATTAATTCTAGAAAGATTTGTCATAAAATGGGAAATTTAATAATATGCAGGTGAGTATCTGGTGAATCAAAAAAGTATGTTGTACAGCCTGAGAAACAAGCATTGAGTAAGTGCTCACAGAGACATAGGCACCGGCCACCCAAAATGTCAATTGCAAAGAACCCAAAGACCCCCCCCCCCCCAAATACAAAGATATGTGGAAGATCATTACTTGGAAAACCGAAAAAGTTATCACCTCCCATCCCATCCTAAACATTTTGTATGTTCTCCTATGTTTCAAACTGTATATTTTATGTTGGGAATACCGGGGGGAACTATAAACTACTATGTGCGGAACATTGTTGGCTCAGTTTGGAATTTCGACCCTCCCACATCGTTGGTTTCACAAGCCCTTACAGCTGCAGATACCCTTCTCTTTGTGGACGTGTTTGGGACGCTGTGCAGAGAAGCCATGCATACTCCATACTTGGTTGGCTTTCAGTAGGTACGCAGAATCCTTTGTCTCACAAAAACAATCTAATCAACACCACTATTTTCGGAACAATCACAAATGCAAATGCAATTATTATTATGTAGGTGCCAACAACAACCACAATAAACCCAATTACACCTCCTAACCTGGCCCAGTCAGACTGCAATCCTGTTCAGATCTGTGTGAAGGGGCTGAAGGTTTTATTTTTCCACTGCACGTAATTTGAAATGGCACCCTGCCCAGCTATTAGTCTGCACATTTGTTATCGCTGAAAGTCAAACGTTGGCGTTTCTGATAAACCCCTGAGAACAAAAGCAAAGCAAGCTGGGAGATGCGATGTAACCTTTTTGAAATATCAGCGTAACCATCTGAGTTCTGAACTGATCTTTTCAAAAAACACGAAAACCGAGGGGTGCATTAGTTATACACAGACTCCTTCTCTGTTTTCACCCTGTGAACACCAAAGCAAATTTAAAAACAGACACGTCCAGTCTTCTATATTTCACTATTTCATCGTGCTTTATTTGATCTATTTTTCCTTTAGAAACATACTTGGAAAACAGAAGGAGAAGGAAATATAAGTCCAGTTCATAAATGCAGCAACATTGCCATCTCTCAATACGGTGGAATACAGTTTGTTCTTTAAACGCATTGAAAGCATAATAATACTACAGCCTGGTGGTATCACACAGAGAATGAAAGCAATAGGTAATGTTTGATACTGAAGCGTATATTACCTTGAAACATAGTTCCCCAAACCTGTCTTTTAGCAACATTTACCCACCTTCCTGGGTCAGAGGGTGAAATTATTCTGTGGAATCCTCAGTGTGATCTATGAGTTTATCTTTCACTGACTGACATATAGCTAATTAACCTAGATAGCCATCTATGTATATATCGTAAGCTGTTTGTTGACATATCAGTACCAGCCAAAAGTTTGGACACAGTTGATTGAATGTATCTTTCTCGTTATCTTAGAGACATTTTGATCTAAAGTGCTTTTGCTTAAATGCTTGATTTTTTTTTTGACAAATATAAATAGTGAAGTGATTAATTTCTTTCCAAAACAAAATGTTTTTGAAATGCACCCCCAACAATTTAATTTAGAACGTCACTGTTCCCACTGTGAAGCATGGTGATGGTGTGGGGTTGCTTTGCTGGTGACACTGTTGGACGAGTTATCTAGAACTGAAGGCACACTTAACCAGCATGCCTACAACAGCATTCTGCAGTGACACGCCATCCCATCTGGCTTGCACTTTAGTTGGGCCCTCATTTGATTTTCAACAGGACAATGACCCAAAACACACCTCCAGGCTGTGTAAGAGCTATTGGACAAAGAAGGAGAGTGATGGAGTGCTGCATCAAATGACCTAATCTAACACCCAACCTAAACCCAATAGAGATGAGTTGGACTGGAGAGTGAAGGAAAAGCAGCCAAGTGCTCAGCATATGTGGGAATTTCTTCAACACTGTTGGAAAAGCATCCCAGGTGGCTACCTCTTGAAGTTGGTTGAAAAAATGCCAAGAGTGCAAAGCTGGTATCAAGGCAAAGGGTGGCTACTTTGAAGAATCTAAGATACATTTTCATTTGTTTAACACTTTTGGTCACTGCATAATTACATTTATATTATTTCATAACTGTAAAAACAATTGTAAAAAATCAAGAAAACCCCTTCTATGAGTAGGTGTGTCCAAACTTTTGACTGGTACTGTATATACATTTTAAAATATATATTTTAGTGCTTTTCCAGCTCCATTGAAAAGCACAGTGGAGAAAGACAGGAAGAATGGGAACGGGAGAGAGGGAGAGACATGCAACAAAGGTCGCAAGGCCGGAGTTGAACCACCGACATCGCGACACGCATTGAGAATACGGACGGCGCATTGCAGGCTACGCCACCGAGACACGCCCTTTTGTTGTCATATTTTGCTCCTGGATCACAGTTTTGGGACCTCTGGTTTAAAGAAGAGGTGCAGTATTTATATGTATGTGCACTTGTAGCTGGTCACCCCATTTTAAAGCAACTCTGGAGCATTGATTCAATGCAGTCTCCTCTTCTATAAGGGTCGAGTGTACGAGATAAAGCTTTGATACAATAATCGCACTTTTGTCACCTACTGACAGATCTGTTGACTGTTGTGTCATATTGTGTACCGTTTACATAAATAAGTACAGAGGCAATATAGAGTCAAAGTCAGGTTTGGTCTGACTTTCATTGGTCTTATTTGCATTGCTTCCTATTGATCCATTCTAACCACAGTTCCAGTTTAGTAGCGTTTACAGCGAAAAATGTAGCACCAAGCAGACAGACAAACAAATGTACAAAGCAAAACAAAAATGTGCCCTGAATTCCAACCAGATGAAATAGTTTTGGTAATGACACGCCACTGCCGCTCACTGCTCATGTGTTGAAGATAGATTTATTCTGTGTGTGACTGCGCATCTCAGTTTTGGCAGTGAATATTGACCCAGTAGAAGGAGGGAGGCAGAACCGAAACGCAGAGAAGATTGTCTCGTCATTAAGTTTCAATTTCCAGTCATTACTTTTCATCACATTAGCTGTGCTATCTCTGACTATGGCCGTGTGTCTGAACATTCAATATTGGGAAAGAAAATTACCCCGTGGCTATATTTCACTGAGAAATTTGGCTCCTGAAAATTGTATTTAACCTTTGTTCCCTCTGTTACAAAAAATACAACTGAACAGTATATACTGTAATATTACTGAGTTTGTGAAGTCCGTCTGTTTATTCATTTATTTATGAAGACTAACAAACCTGGCTGGGCGAGCTGAAAAGCTGACAGCGCTGTAACTCGCTGAAAAGCGGTCGCCGAGTTTGGCTTGATTTAGTTTGTTATTTTGTCTTTGTTGTTTTAGTTCATTGTTTTTGCCCGGAACTCGTGAGGGGGAAGGGTGAAGGTGTTTTCTTGTGCGCTCTCTCTCTCTCTCTCTCTCTCCAACTCGGAACTGCCACATCTCCCTCCCAGGGGTGTCACTGCGTGTGGCAATTTCATATCTGAATTTCTGTACCATTTTCAAATTTGTCTTATCTTGACTTTCTATACCAAAATTTGTAATTGTGCCACATGTATGTGATGGCCCACACATAAAAATACAAGATGCTTCTGAAAACCATGACCAAAAATATATATGTATATTTTTTTTATTGCAGAAACACTCTTCTGCACTCATTTTCTGAGAAGGTTTTTCAGATGATCCGCATAGCAAAAAAGATATTTGCACATTTTAAGCACTTTTGACTAACATCAGGGGTGCCGACCTCCACAAGAAAGGTGATGGCTATGAACATTATTCACAAGAAGCTGACCCCGCCATTTCTCATTGTAGAAGCCATTATCATGGAGTTAAATGTTAACGCCATTGTTGAAATGCATACAGGACTACATTTACTTCAAGATGGTGCATGGGAACGGCCCAAGAGGATACAGAGGGCAACGGTTAGAACTTTTTTAGTTAGAAAAGAAAGCTTGGCATATTCTGCTGGGATGTGATGGCTCACATTCCACCATTCGGGTCAGTTCCATAAATCAGGAGATAAGATTTGCAACAAAAAACCCTTTTAGAAAGTATATTATATACAAAGGGATGTATGTATGATATATAAATGAAACAAGCTGAGCTGTCTTTTCTACATAGATATATTTTGCTGGGTGTTTGGTTTGCATCTTAAGGTCCTGCTGTTCTTGTTAGAATTAAGAAGATGAATTTAAACATACAGCAGAACATGTTTGGCTCATAACCTGCTTAATTTTCTCGAAGAAGCTCAAACTTTGGTTCCAGTATGAGAATGATCCAAAGCATGAATCAATACCTTAGACAGAAAGACTGCTCTCAAATATCTCCAGACTTATGTAAGAGGACAATTTATGTTTGGACTCAAGAAGGTTTCTCTCACATTTGTACAATATCTTTGCAGTAATGTATATGAAAAGGTGTGCCCATGGATTTCTTCTGCTAATTTTCTTCTATGTTTAAAAAAAAAAAAGGGTATGAATTCATTTGTAGCACTCTCTTTCTTTCTCGCTCTCTTTCTGTGAGTGTGTGTGTGTGTGTGCATGCTCATACTAGATGAACTTCTAGTATTGAAGTGTATGATAAGCACAAAGTGATAATTATTCAGAAACAAAGCTGATTAAAGACATAATTCAATTCTAAAAGCCCATTCACTTGCCAATTACTCATTTCAAACCAATTTTGTCTGCTAGGGGCTTTTTGCTTTTATGGGAAACCCTCCATCAATCAAAGTATGCGTGTAATTCCACATTTCTGTGTGGGCTGATGTTTGAATTCTGTCAGCCATTAAATCAGACTTTTTGTGAAACAATACAGAAAAAGTGACAAGAGCAGACCGACAGAGAATCAAATATAAATAATTAATTAGGGTGATCTCTATCTTTCGATAACTTACTTGTCAGTCTGCTCAGAATATAATGACTGTGTCAGTTTCCCTCTCACCAGAGACCGTCTCAGTTAGATATAAAGGTTTTGATGAACTCTAAAGTGCCTTTCATGGTACTTGGGCAAATCTGATCCTAAATGATCTCATATCAGGTTTTCATGACCATCCTTCAAGAAACTCAATTTCCTTAAGTAAAAAAAGGCAGGATTGACTCCCAGAGCTGGTTAAATGGGGGGGGGGTTATTCCATTTATGCCCCTCCAGGAGTATAAATTGAATAAAATGCACAGGGGGCCAAATTACTGTGTGGGCAGAGATGGGAGCAGTCAGGATTCATGCCAGTTCAAATGGACAAAATGGTAAATTGAAGGCAAAGGGTGGGACTCTGTTTCCCCCGTCACCTTTCAATCAGAGGCCCTGTCCTGTCTTTCCGCAAATCAAATGTATTTATACGACGCAACAGCCGTTGCACACTGCAGCCTTTAATTCCCCGATCAGGCGGATCAAGCATGCTTTTAGTACTCATTTTGCATTAAAAGGAACCTCAATTTGTGGCAGGAAATCCTATCACAAAAACACAAAACAATGCAATTACGGACTTTTAGAGACCCTGTGAGAAAAGACAATGGTGATTAAAACAGCATATAAATGAGAAGTCAATGAACAATGGCCACTTTCTTATAGGAAATAGAATGCATATATTCTGGCATGCACTTAACAATACATACTTAAAGTAAGTAATACAACCTCTATACTGTTTTTATGGCATTTTTAATATATTGAAAGCATAAACACTCACAAATACACACACGCACACACACACACACAAACAAATGCACGTGCACACACACACACAAATGCACATGTGTATACACACACATACACACACACACACACACACATACACACACACACACACACACACACACACACACACACACACACACACACTCTTTTCATATTGTATTTCATAGTTTTCCATGATATTGTCTGCTTTTTTATTAGACTGAATTAATAGCAATACTTATTTTCATCATGCCCCACTCAACATTGCAGTGCAATGTGATGGAATTGAATTTTGAAACTATACCCGGCCATTTAAAGCCAAACATATATCTTTCATATGGATATTGACTTCAGACTCTTGAATTTCGCTGTCGGTATAAGAAGCATCAATATCCACGCTGGCTATATCCATGCTTTTTAAAAAAATAGGCGTTTGACCTTGAGATCTCTTCATAAAGTCATGTCCTGGCTTTCCTGGTGATGTCAGTAACTGCCACAGGGGTCTGCTGAGCCTGGCAGTGCCAAAAAGACATTTCCATAAGTCCAGGGCTTCAATACACTCCACTTACCTCCCACTACCCCCCCCAAACAAACAAACAAACAAAAAACATTAAAGATACAATTCATAGTGTGCCTAATAACAAAGCCTGTCACTATAGGTTTCACTGAGGTTTAAAAAAATAAAAACAATAGGTCAAATTTAAAACGGGTTTCAGTTAGCGTCGAGCGCCCATCAAGCTCAGGCGGGAACAAAATGGGGGATTGTGGTGCAGAGCGATGCTGCGGTGGAGCTTGTGCTCGAACGCCACAGACACACTTTCTGCAGTCAGCCTTGCCCACTCACTCCGCAGAGCAATATCTTTGCAGTCAAACCTTCAAACGCACACAAAGGCTTCGGAGACTCATATCGTGTCAGTCAGACGTCTACATTCTCATTATGTGGACGCCCACAGTTTCCACAGAGGCAGTCTTCTGCCGCTGCCTTGAATCGTAAAACATTTGGAGGAGAACGGATTCAAGGACCGGCGGCGGAAAACCAAGACAGCGGCGCTGTCTGTCGCCCTCGTCTCATTCCTTTCAGCCAGACGCCGTGAAGTCAAATGTTAAAGAGAGGGTAGAAAAGCGGAGAAATAAAACGTAATTACCAGCCGGTGTTTAAGAGAGAGATAGAGACACACCGGTGCACTCCCTATCATGTCTGCCGGCTCAGAAGAGTTTAATATTAACATGTTGCACGGCTAGTTATGCACTCCTCGTCCCATTAAGAGCCTCTGGCGGCTCCAACAGTCGCCTCGCCCATTATCTTTAAATAATAAATAAAACAATATAAATAAATAACTGATCACTCAATCTCTCTCGCTCTCTCTCTCTCTCGCTCTCTCTCAATCTCTCTCTCTCTCTCTCTCTCTCGCTCTCTCTCTCTCGCTCTCTCTCTCTCTCAATCTCTCTCTCTCTCTCTCTCTCTCTCTCTCGCTCTCTCTCTCTCTCGCTCTCTCTCAATCTCTCTCTCTCTCTCTCTCTCTCTCTCTCTCGCTCTCTCTCTCTCTCTCTCTCTCTCTCTCTCTCTCTCTCAAAATTTTTCATTTCCTGCCTTCAGTAAGACGACAAGAGGGAGAGAATGTGAGGGAAAGCGAGAGAGAGAGATAGAAGGAGAGCGGCTGTCAGTGTGGCCTAGGCTTAATGGAGGAGACGTTGGGGGTCGGGGTGGAATGGTAGCACAGGATGTCTCATTACTGCTAAGAGAAATGCTAACCTCAAACCGCCTCGCAGCCCTCCACAGGGCACAACGCGCTCCAACTGAGTTTTTCCACACGCGCTGACCCATAAAACCCGAACGCGCTGCACACCGTACGGCGTGCTCTTCGCGTAACTGCAGACAAAATCACCCGGGGAACGACAGAAGGGCAAAAATGTGAGGGATTAAATTAAGGGAGCCAAAACAAAGCTCCTCTGAAGTGACAGATGTGATGGATGTGTGTATGAGAATCGACAGGGTGTGGAAATGCAAAATGGCAGGCTTTGGGGAAATTACAGCGGAGCCTCCTGAAAGGTAATGAGCTATGACAACTCTTAGGTAAACGCAGCCTAAAATTAGTGACGGGGATTCAATAAAGACGTGAAAATTGTTTTTTGTCTTTAGGACATGAACAGCCAAAGTGGGTGGAAAGGAGCCGTCTGTTCAGAGATCTGTTGGAACAGATGCATCATTGTTGAGAGGAAATTGAAAAATAAATTTACATTTTCCTCTCATTAGTACTAAATAAATACTATATTCCTGAGTAACAGGAATATTCCATCTGAACTTATTATTACATGATTAGAAAATGATTAACAATGTCAGTGACCAATAGCTGAAAGCGCTCAGTATTTTAGTGATCGGAGACCTTGCACTCAGTGGTGTTGCCAGAGGATTTGAAATGTAGGGGAGCCATGGGGAACTTAACTCCACCCCGGTCGGCGATCGAAATCTCAACCCCTGCCCCCAGTCTGAGATCACAACCACACCCCTCCCCCATCCCCCGGCACGGTTCCCGGACACAATGTCCCCCGCCATCACCCCCCCACCCCCACCCCCCTGGTCCCCCACAACCTGCCCCACCTCACAACCTCGGCTCCACAGGCGCAACCCCAAATGTAGCTCTCCATCCACCCAGCTCTCAATAAATAAATAAATAAAGCCAATAAAAACCCCATAAAACCAAACCCCAATCTCATGTAGAGGTTCACCAAAAAAAGTTGCGGAAAAATAATTATCATTATGAAGTGCAAAATACTGTCACATTTCTTTAAGAAGATTAAAAAAAAGGCTGACCAGTCAGCCCATCTAGGCTTACCATTTACCGTGATATTATCCTAATCTAATTGTGTCAGTGTAGAATCTTTAAATAAAAAACGTTATATTATGTCTAGGAAAGTGATAGTGTAATAAAAAGCCGGTAAAATACTTTGGAAATGGACTCTTCAGGAGTAGTCTAGCAGCGGTGTGCCGTTCTGTACTTCTACACCTTAATGGGTATAAACACAATATCCCTGTTTTCCACATGTGTCATATTGCTACATGCAGTAATTAGGAGGTATAAATTACTGCTGCAATGGCTTCTTCAAACACAGAGTCACAAATTATCAATGGAAAGGAAATTTCCAGGAATAGTCCTCGTATTGCGGCAGACTCTCGGGGGAGATGCTCCAGTCTCGTACCATTAAGGAGCAGGCTGCATTCACAAGTGCTCCTAGTGAGTGTATGTGAGTCACCAAAGAGACGTGCTATTCTCTGGCAGTCTACCATTACAAAAATGAAGCATGGAACATTGATAACCAAATAAAAGGGCTTTTTTGTGGTCGTAGAATTAAGAGGGGACTTTACGAGTCGTTTGTTGGGCTGTTGGCCATTCCTACATGCACCTTGTGAGCGTAGGCTGACTCACCAAGGTGGGACGTGCTATTCTCTGGCAGTCTACCATTACAAAGATGACGCACCTCGATAGAGCGTTGATAACCAAATAAAAGGCCTTCTTGTGGCCGCACAATTAAGAGGGGACTTTTACGTTGGTTTTCGGGCTGGAACGCGCAGGCGAGCAAACAATTTGGCCGAGAGGTCACCGATCCGTCACCGCACACAAAATCCACTGCGTACCGTGGCCAAACCACATCAGAATAAATCATCTCAGGACCAGGATGGCAGGAGACATCTGGTGTTGACTGGCATAGGAGAAGGGTCACATCTACAGTACGTATGTGCCAGGTCATGTGACAGGAAGGGCAGCTATACAGCTCTGTAAAAAACAAGAACAAAGGCAAACCAAGTGCCAAGTGGCCCATAGAGACCAATGATTGAGACACAGTTTGACTTACACAGGAAGACTTAGAAGTGTATGTGTGTGTGTGTGAGTGTGTGTGTGTGTGTGTGTGTGTGTGTGCGCACGTGTGTGTGTGTGTGTGTGTGTGTGTGTGTGTGTGTGTATTGGGGGGGGGGGGGGGGTGGGGGGTGGGTAAATATTGTTGAGGGGCAGATGGCTGCACAAAGTGAAGCGTGTCAAACAAAACTACAAATAGAATCAAAACAAAACTACAAATAGAATGTATCACTGATATTGATATTTTGTATAATTTCATTCTTTCAATACAATAGCCTAAATGTACACCATATGTTTCACTGGCAGAAAACATGCCAATAAAAATAGGATCAAACCTAATTTAGCTTATGATATATTTACAAAAACCTTGCTGTAAATTTATTAGGCACAAACACCGAAGTGATTAGTCTTCAATCATCCGATCAGATGAACATGCCTAGCCCATTTAAATAATGTGCCTCTGTGTTTAACCACACAGCACTATTCCAAAGGCCCTCTTGAAACATGTACTCACCTTCCTGGAAGAGAACAAATGTTTGGGTTGACTTCTCCAGGCTCATAAGGTGAAAATCAATAAAACTGCGATTAAAAAAGAAATTGAATATCATGCTCCGATCATCCCATTCGTTACAATAAGCAGTGTTCCCCAGAGAGCTGAGAGTCGCCAACTAAGTAAGGATGTTTCAGTATCTACATTGCACATTTTTAGTAATGACGTGCCTTCAGTAAATCAATAGCACACATTCAATGACTGCACCTGATAAAGATTACAGGATACGCCATGCTTCAGGACCAGAACATTTCCTCAATTCAGGTGGGTATTCAAGGATGTACAAAAACTCTTAGACCAGAAATGGGGAAACTACATTCCTGGAAGACTGGTGTGTACAGTGTGTTCATGCTCAGAAATAAAAGTACAGTGGAGGTAGTCTATTAAGAACAAATTTCCCAAATGTACCCTGAAATGTACAATAATGTTATTTGGGAACTAATAGGTACCTTTTACAAGCAAAGGCACAAATTAATTATTAAACACATGGCTAGAGGTACAATTTTATGTACCTATTGGGTACCACCCACTGACCCCAGTGACAAGCACTGTATCCTTTTCGCCACTTTTTCATATCTTTTTTTCTGAGTGAAGAATTTTGTTCCCACCAAAAACCCCAGCCCAACTAGTGAATTAACTGTGTACGTCAGTACTGGTTTAAATGCAGATTAAACCACTGAAAAACATTTCAGACAGGGACACAAGAACAGTCTTTCGCTGCCATTCACACGCTAATGAAGAAACAGCTCAAACGTGAATTAATATAGGATTCAATTAAATTATTGAGAGCAGAATCCAGCATAATAATAATAATAATAATAATAATAATAATAATAATAATAATAATAATAATAATAATAATAATAATAATAATAATAATAATAATACCTCTGCCCTAGACCTTGACTGAAACACTCTTTCTAAGCTCTTGGGACTGTGCATGCAAACCTCTGAGATGCAGCGGCAGTGTAGTATAATGGTTAAGGAGCTGGACTTGTAACCAAAAGGTTGCAGGTTCGATTCCCAGGTAGGACACTGCCGTTGTACCCTTGAGCAAGGTACTTAACCTGAATTGCTTCAGTATATATCCAGCTGTATGAATGGATACATGTAATAAGAAGTTGTGTAAGTCGCTCTGGATAAGAGCGTCTGCTAAATGCCTATAATGTAATGTAATGTAAATGCAGGTGGCTAGGGGCTGTAGGGGGTGGGGGCATTGTTATTGAGTGCAGCCCCTGAATTTTCTCAACAGCTTCTCTGGTCAATGGGGTTCATGCTGTTTGCCTCTGTGTACCCCTCAGACGCCCTGACTGCGTAGATGCCCACAAAGTGTACACCTCAGACGCCCTGACTGCGTAGATGCCCACAAAGTGTACACCTCAGACGCCCTGACTGCGTAGATGCCCACAAAGTGTACACCTCAGACGCCCTGACTGCGTAGATGCCCACAAAGTGTACACCTCAGACGCCCTGACTGCGTAGATGCCCACAAAGTGTACACCTCAGACGCCCTGACTGCGTAGATGCCCACAAAGTGTACACCTCAGACGCCCTGACTGCGTAGATGCCCACAAAGTGTACACCTCAGACGCCCTGACTGCGTAGATGCCCACAAAGTGTACACCTCAGACGCCCTGACTGCGTAGATGCCCACAAAGTGTACACCTCAGACGCCCTGACTGCGTAGATGCCCACAAAGTGTACACCTCAGACGCCCTGACTGCGTAGATGCCCACAAAGTGTACACCTCAGACGCCCTGACTGCGCAGATGCGCACAAAGTGTACCCCTCAGACGCCCTGACTGTGCCGATGCCCACAAAGTGTACCCCTCAGACACCCTGACTGCGTAGATGCGCACAAAGTGTACACCTCAGACGCCCTGACTGCGTAGATGCCCACAAAGTGTACACCTCAGACGCCCTGACTGTGCCGATGCCCACAAAGTGTACCCCTCAGACACCCTGACTGCGTAGATGCGCACAAAGTGTACACCTCAGACGCCCTGACTGCGTAGATGCCCACAAAGTGTACCCCTCAGACGCCCTGACTGCGCAGATGCCCACAAAGTGTACCCCTCAGACGCCCTGACTGCGCAGATGCCCACAAAGTGTACCTCTCAGACGCCCTGACTGCGTAGATGCGCACAAAGTGTACCCCTCAGACGCCCTGACTGTGCCGATGCCCACAAAGTGTACCCCTCAGAAGCCCTGACTGCGTAGATGCGCACAAAGTGTACCCCTCAGACGCCCTGACTGTGCAGATGCCCACAAAGTGTACCCCTTAGACACCCTGACTGTGCAGATGCGCACAAAGTGTACCCCTCAGACGCCCTGACTGCGTAGATGCCCACAAAGTGTACCCCTCAGACCACTGAGCGGAAAACATAGGGAATAAAACAATTATAACAATGTTTTGGAATATGTGCATGTTTCTGCAGTGCATTTTAACATATACTGTGTTTGAAATATATATATGTTGCATATTATATACAGGTACAGCTCAAAAAATTAGAATATCGTGAAAACGTTCTATATATGTTTTGTCGCTCATGTCAGAAAGTGAAACTCATATATTATATAGATTCATTATACATAGAGTGAAATATTTCAAGCCTTTATTTCTTGTAATTTTGATGATTATGGCTTACAGCTAATGAAAACCCAAATTCAGTGTCTCAGAAAATTAGAATATTACATAAGATCAATAAAAAAAAAATATTTTAAACAGAAATGTCAGCCTTCTGAAAAGTATGTTCATTTCTATGCACTCAATTCTTGGTTGGGGCTCCTTTTGCATGAATTACTGCATCAATGCGGCATGGCATGGAGGCGATCAGCCTGTGGCACTGCTGAGGTGTAATGGAAGCCCAGGTTGCTTTGATAGCGGCCTTCAGGTCATCTGCATTGTTGGGTCTGGTGTCTCTCATCTTCCTCTTGACAATACCCCATAGATTCTCTATGGGGTTCAGGTCAGGCGAGTTTGCTGGCCAATCAAGCACAGTAATACCATGGTCATTGAACCAGCTTTTGGTACTTTTGGCAGTGTGGGCAGGTGCCAAGTCCTGCTGGAAAATGAAATCAGCATCTCCATAAAGCTTGTCAGCAGAAGGAAGCATGAAGTGCTCTAAAATTTCCTGGTAGATGGCTGCGTTGACTGTGGACTTCAGAAAACAGTGGACATGGCACCCCAAATCATCACTGACTGTGGAAACTTCACACTGGACTTCAAGCAACGTGGATTCTGTGCCTCTTCACTCTTCCTCCAGACTCTGGGACCTTGATTTCCAAATGAAATGCAAAATTTACTTTCATCTGAAAAGAGGACTTTGGACCACTGAGCAACAGTCCAGTTATTTTTCTCCTTAGCCAAGATAAGACGCTTCTGACATTGTCTCTGGTTCAGGAGTGGCTTGACATGAGGAATGCGACATTTGTAGCCCATGTCCTGGATTCGTCTGTGTGTGGTGGCTCTTGATGCACTGACTCCAGCCTCAGTCCACTCCTTGTGAAGCTCCCCCAAATTCTTGAATGGATTTTGCTTGACAATCCTCTCAAGGCTGCGGTTATCCCTGTTGCTTGTGCACCTTTTCCTACCACACTTTTTCCTTCCACTCAACTTTCTATGAATATGCTTGGATACAGCACTCTGTGAACAACCAGCTTCTTTAGCAATTACCTTTTGTGGCTTAGCCTCCTTGTGGAGGATGTCAATGACTGTCTTCTGGACATCTGTCAAGTCAGCAGTCTTCCCCATGATTGTGTAGCCTACTGAACCAGACTGAGAGACCATTTAAAGGCTCAGGAAACCTTTGCAGGTGTTTTGAGTTAATTAGCTGATTAGAGTGTGACACCATGAGTTTCCAATATTGAACTTTTTCACAATATTCTAATTTTCTGAGACACTGAATTTGGGTTTTCATTAGCTGTAAGCCATAATCATCAAAACTACAAGAAATAAAGGCTTGAAATATTTCACTCTATGTGTAAAAAATCTATATAATATATGAGTTTCACTTTCTGAAATGAGTGACAAAAAATATTGAACTTTTTCACAATATTATAATTTTTTGAGCAGCACCTGTATGTATAAAATGCAGATGTTATATTTATTCATTTCAAAAATGTTTTTTTGTGATGGAAGGTCCCTTGTTCTGAGATATCCCTAGCTTTCCAACTCTCTTGTTTTATTATCTTCTGTCTGTTATTTTTGAGAGAAAAATCTTATATTTGGTTTTATCTTGTATTTATTTTTTATTATGAAGCAAATTGTCCTCAATGGCCTGAAATATACTTTAAGAAAATGTGCTATATAAGTAAATGCATTAGAATTATGATTTACTGCTGTCATTAGCTTGTGAAACCAGTAAGAGCTCAATGTGTTTGTTAGCGGAGAAACACATCCTGTGGTAAACGCAAAGCGGTTAAAGTCTCAAACCCGCCCATTATGTGTACATTAGAGTAAAAGGACAGTGAAATTGGGTTGTCAGAGAACACTTTGCTGTTTAAGCCTATTTATGTGTATTCATGTGGCACCCAAAAAAATTAAAAAATAATATATATATATATATATACTGGATATATATATATGTATATCACAGTATACACTGGTAGGCTAATGAAGTTTTAATGTATGAAGGTAAACATTGTTTTGCTGCACACATTGAGGGTTATTGGTTTTGATAGGGAAAAATTTATCGACTGGATCTACAATCAGCTCCAATTTGAGGAATTATATGGAATGGTTTTTGTTTCATTATCTCTCTTTATTCCCTCTGTGTTTTGCCACACAGCGTTCAATGTGACTCTGTGACATGGGCTTATTTAAATTAATCGTTTGATTGAGAGAGAGCGCATTGCAGGGAGGCATAAATTAATAACCTCCCTCCGACTCAGGCCTTTATCAGATCAGATTACATTTAACATCATGCTGGATTTTAGAGGTCATTAAAAATAATGGCCAACCTTTTCAGCCCGTTGCGTGATAAGAAGCGGGATTGTTCTTTACGGTCGCCGCCGCCGCCGCCCACGTTGAAAGGATCGGGAGGGACTGTTTGCGGGCCTTTCCGCGTTCCCCCTCTGCAGAGAATTAATCAGCCGTCCCTCGAGATGCGCATCTCGCTGTCAAATCCGTCGCTCACCGTCAGGAGATTGGCAATGCAAAGGACAGTCACGTTTTCTTTTACAGGTGACGGATATAATTGACTGAAAAAGCGCCTGGCTCCACCACAGCCTCAAACTGCTGGACTGAGCGGCATTGGCTTGCTAAAAATAACAAGCTGTATCTTCTTCAGGGGCAGACTACACAAGCCTGCTCCGTGCATGCGCACAGACTGAAACAGGATATCATTATAAAGGGGAGCACTGGCTCTGGGCCGCACGCTTGGTATGCTTGAACTTACGCTTCAGCTATTGTAAGTCAGGTCATCTCCATGGCTCATTTATCATTGAAGTGTGCATTCATAAATTTCTCCTGAACTCTATCATATGCTTTTCTTAAATTTGACAGCCTCTTTCATTTTGAAGGATTGACTCATGGTTCTGGCCCTACAGAAAGAGCCTGTCCATTGGACCAGACCAGAACAACAAATTGGCAAGGGCGTCAAAATTGTACTGAAAAAATAAACGTTACATCGAGAGTTAGTCCAGCAGTGATTTGTTAAAACATGTCCAGTCAACCTAATTCAAGTCAAAACTGGAGTACTCACTGAGTAGGCTACTCCAGATAACTGTTGTTGTCATGGTCACCTGTTTTTTGTCAGCCAGTTGCTTCTATGTGAGTTTGTAGAAAGAGGCCCATGTGAATACTGTAGCTATCGAGGAAGACAGTAAGGTGGAAAGAACGTCTGAAGCTAACAATCATTAATCGACAGGCCATTCTAGATGGAGCCAGTGGCCAGAAATAAAACTGCTTTAATATGGCAGGAGAATGATTGGAGCCCAATAAAAAAAATAAAAACATCAAAAGGGGCTGTTTAATTAAACCAAAAGGACATGCTTCTTAAATCCTGTTTTTGCTCAGGAGGAGGGTGTGGGACACAGCCAGGAGGTCTTGACAAAGTGGAAGCTTGTTCTGCCACAGTGCCCCCTTGAGGAACCTAGCGGTTATGTGGCAGATACAAACAGCAACACTGACGGGGCTGGCTTTTGCAGACATCAGTCAGGTGCTTGATGTCAAATTTATGAAAAATGCTGGTAAACGCTCAAAAATGAGCAATAAATACCAAGATATCAGGGTATAAAGGGGACAGAACAGTCTAGCTAGGGGAATTGATTTCCCCACAGACAAGGGAAACAATTTGCCTCCACTTTTCAGTACTGTCAGAAAACGCTGGCGTGTAGAGATCACAGCTTCTCTAAACTTTAACGGGTAAATGGAGCGTCTGCACTTCACGAGGACTGTAGATAGACAGAAGGAACTTACAACAATTTCAACTGACATGATATACGCCATTGAGTCAACTCTACATTGTTTAAATGGTCAGCGGGAGTAACAAATAGGTCATTGAACATTGCTCTCCTCTGAAACATGTGACATCATCCGCCACATCTCTGAAGGACACTAGAGCCAATCGTGTGTCTCCGGGGCTTCCGGCCACAGTAGGCACTGGCATGGTTCAGATTTGATTCATGCATGCAATAGAGCAGTGCCTAGAGCAGTATGGGATACCTGCCAACCCAGGAATGGCATATTTTTTTTTACTGTTATCTGGTAATATGTGAACACCTGTGCGTCAATGAAAGAAGCTAGTTTGGCAGTTGCCTGGCTGACTGAGATCACCCATCGCTGGGAAGGTGAAGTCTGTTGTATGTCACTAGGCATAGTCACAAAAAGAGATAGCCGAGGCTCAAGCATGAAATGTAAAGGTTTTAGGGCCTTGTGCTTGTGGCAGTCACTCGACAGCCGCAGCGATGGACGACATCACGCACATAAGACTGTTCAACTCTGAAATCTTAAATACAAAATATCTTGAGAAGACAAATTATCTGAAACAAGGGAATGGTATGGACCCCATGTACAGACACCCTCTTAAGGATGAAAGACCATCCTAAACCAAGATGGGTGCATGTAAGCTCTTGCCAGTGTGAAATTGTGCAGTATTATCGTCTGTTGTGTTGCAAAAGGCTGGTGGAGTGCGTTCTATTTCTGATGGATGTTACTGATGCATACGCAAGGCCGGGGCCAACATATCTCTGACCTCATTAGTAATATTTACTTCCTCTCTCTTTCACTCCTGAAAATAACAGTCCAATGTGGGTCAGCAAAGCAACCCAAGTGAGAACGTGGCTCTCAAGAAATTTTTCACGGAAGCACCTTCAGGTTTATATATACCGAGATACGGGGTCATTGACGCCATTTGCAATTATAATCAGGTCATTGGCCACCAGTGGGTTTACTTGCAGCAAATCCCCCGGCAATCGTTGCTCATAACATGCGCACTAAAAATGATTGAGTATAGCTGTAGTCACATTTAAACTATATGTTAATGTTGTTAATAGCAGTGGAGTGGATCGTACTCATTCAAGCACTTACGCATTCAAGTGCAAGTTCTCCTCAATCACAGGATCGATGGGTCCAACCTCAAGGTCTGTCTCTGCATCGTGTATCTAGCCTTGCTGATGTTCTCAAAAGACATAAGAGACATGAAGGAGACATATTATCTAGTGCAGAGAGGCTGTCACCCGCAAGCTGTTAATCAATAGACTTAAATGGTAAAAAATGTCAGAAAACCGATAGAACGGACATGGTGATGTGCCCATGGTAAACCCCATGAAATCAATTGACTTTAATGACCCAACGACTGGTTAAACCACTTGTCAGTCAACTACAACTGACCTGATAATATTTTAGCTGTACCCCCCAGGATTTTTCACATATGAGATATTTGATTAATTATATAGGATTGATTTATTTTTTGGAACTATAATCATTTACTGACATTGACTGAAAAGCAAAAACACAGCAGCATGTATTTTAACATAAGATAAGATATAAAAGTACACGATTAAAATATGAATTACAATTAGTCTTCCCCAGTAGCACTGGCCTCCCACTAACAACTTCAATCTATGAACTTTCAAGCCTTTAACATCCTTCAAAAATTGATGATTTCAAAAGGCTCGTTTCTTAACTGTGGCTGAAATAATAATGGAGGGCTTTTAGATTTTTCTGTCTGATTCTGTCTCTAGGGTAAATGGACTGTTTTTGAGATTGATGTATCCCTTTTGTAATGAAAGAAGTTTTTCAAAAGCCGAATGAGTCGGCGGAATTAAATAAGAACTACCTCTGCGGTACTTGTAGCTCATCTATCTGGGTTGTGGCGATAAGCACAACTTGGTGTTCATACATCTTAGTAAGCAATTGGAAATTTGTCAGCTTGGGGCCCAGGGGTGATGGCTTTTTAATGTTTTACCTCTTTTTGATGTGGTAAAGTTTTCAAATTGGTAAACACAGACGAAACGTTAAAACACTGTATTATAATTGCAGGAATATGTTCAGATTTTCATAAACTGAACAATGTGTATGTTTTGACAGGCTCAAAAAGGAACACGTGAATGTGTAAAAATCGCTCAACAGAACCTGTACACGTAGATGTGTAGATAAGTTTAACCCCCCCCCCGCGACCACCACTCATTCACATACTCAGTTCAGGACTTGAAGCAAACGGGGGATACAAAAGATTCTGCAGTGACGAAAGTCTGTAGGCTTGCTGAATTAATTCAAATTAATGCAAAGGAAATTCTGCAAGAGATTCAGAAATTCAACACAGACGATGTGATGTACCCTTCAAGCTGAACTCAACAGTAATAAGAGTCAAAATGCTATTTGTGTTTGAATGCTGGCATGGGTGAGGCATCTTTCGAGCTGAGTGAATTTTGAGCCACTCTTGGTATTTGTAGGCACGCTGTGGATACGTTGCGGATACGTTGTGAGTGGACCTCGTGCAATAAGCTGCAGTAAATTCAGCCGACATTTTGGAAGTCTTTGGAGAGAGAATGATGTGATTAGTGATTCAAAACGGTTATGTGGAAGACAGAGGCAAAGGTAGAATATTCATCTGAGGCTGAGCCCTGCATGTTGAAAAATGCAGCTCAGTGACGGCCAGTTGACTGTTGATGGGTCAGTTGTCGCCTATTCACACAAATACACGGACGTAGACACACAGACACACAGTGACAGTGCACTTTTTAACTGATACATCGCATGACCTCTCTAATAGTGGATTACCATCCAAACAAGCATTCATTTAGAATAAAAAAAATAATAATTTGTAAGTGGGAAAACAGAGTCAAAGAAAATGATCTTGTAACATGTAAACAAAATACAGTCGGCATTCTATTAGTTACACATGCAGCGTAACACTTCCTCTTATAAAGTGGCATGCAATTACACACCGTCTCTCACCTATTTACCTCGACAGCATCCCTTTCCATCACCTTTAGAGTGAATCACACTGTGGCCATATAAGGTGAACAAGATTGAAAAGGTTGATTGCAGTGTTCTGGGAGAGCTCCAGGAACTAGATGGGGTAAAAGGACACTGTATGTATGCCTGGATGGGGTAAGGACACTGTATGTATGCCTGGATGGGGTAAGGACACAGTATGTATGCCTGGATGACGTAAGGACACTGTATGTATGCCTGGATGAAGTAAGGACACAGTATGTATGCCTGGATGAAGTAAGGACACTGTATGTATGCCTGGATGAAGTAAGGACACTGTATGTATGCCTGGATGGGGTAAGGACACTGTATGTATGCCTGGATGGGGTAAGGACACAGTATGTATGCCTGGATGGGGTAAGGACACAGTATGTATGCCTGGATGGGGTAAGGACACTGTATGTATGCCTGGATGGGGTAAGGACACTGTATGTATGCCTGGATGGGGTAAGGACACTGTATGTATGCCTGGATGGGGTAAGGACACTGTATGTATGCCTGGATGGGGTAAGGACACTGTATGTATGCCTGGATGGGGTAAGGACACAGTATGTATGCCTGGATGGGGTAAGGACACAGTATGTATGCCTGGATGGGGTAAGGACACTGTATGTATGCCTGGATGAGGTAAGGACACTGTATGTATGCCTGGATGACGTAAGGACACAGTATGTATGCCTGGATGACGTAAGGACACAGTATGTATGCCTGGATGGGGTAAGGACACAGTATGTTTGCCTGGATGGGGTAAGGACACTGTATGTATGCCTGGATGGGGTAAGGACACAGTATGTATGCCTGGATGGGGTAAGGACACAGTATGTATGCCTGGATGGGGTAAGGACACAGTATGTATGCCTGGATGGGGTAAGGACACTGTATGTATGCCTGGATGAGGTAAGGACACTGTATGTATGCCTGGATGGGGTAAGGACACTGTATGTATGCCTGGATGAAGTAAGGACACTGTATGTATGCCTGGATAGGGTAAGGACACTGTATGTATGCCTGGATGGGGTAAGAACACAGTGTGTATGCTCCAGAGGAGCTGGGCGGGGCTGAGAAAGCCCTGGGTGGCGTAACCATAGAAGAAAAGGTGCATACATGTTAAAGGGGCGAGGTTTTCAGAAACCGCAGCTTCCCATAAATTTCTCCCCTTCAGAAAGAGGATCTGGGTCATGATTCTCAGAGCGGGAGGATTGATGAACCCCGTGGCACTCAAGAGACCGAAACGGAAAGAAACTAAAGTCAGTGATAGTGTGGTATATGGACATAGTAGATATGGATGACAAAGGGTGCTTCCATGGCAACAGGATATGTACAGTATGTTGGGTTGGCCTGTTGACCAGGTAGGAGACTCCCTTATCTCCTGGACCAAGAGCAGGGATTGATCCAGAGGTCAGGATTTACATTTTAATTTTATTTATTATTTTATTTAACCAGGAGATATTACAAGAAAAATCAGGGAATCACATGACATTTCAGCTTGTAAAATGGCCAATCACAATACAAAGCCATACAGAGGCAGAATAATACATAAAAACAGGTACCTGTATGTATATTATATATACATATATATATAATCAAGCAAACAGTTTTTTAAAATATTCTAGTTTTGATATTAACTTCTCTGCAGTATCGCACTACCTCATTAGACTGTTAAAATGCCAATGTCACACACTGCTTCTTTTCAACCACAAGCAATGTGCGCACCAGTGTTTCCTTTACATATTCTCATCTGGGGTGCACTGCCACAATGTCAGCACAGCCACCACAAAATATAAAGTCGGTCAATATCACTATTTATTTAGGAGAGGTGTTGTACAGTCATCACAGATGTACGACAACAGAAACACGCGACATCGACAAGGCAACAAAAGGTCGCTGTTTCTTTAGCTCCAGCGATAGAAGAAAGAGTTTCTGGGCCACTCACTCCGCATGTTGTCCTGAGTTGCTTTGTGTGTTTAACTCATTGTTTCTAAAGTTTTCGCGTCTCTTTTGTGGAAGAATAAACAACTTTAATCAAAGTCTTAATTCAAATGCGAAACAGAATCTTAATTCTTATTCCAAAGAGGCTCTTTTTTATAGGCAAAAGAAAAGGAAAATCCCCATGATAATCAACAAAAACATTTCCTTCAGTTTTCATAGAAATACAAATTAGAAAGACCAAAACAAAACTGAATGACTTTGTTTGAAGCTCACAGTCATCTTACTCATTATAGTTGTACAGAGGCTTATAAATATTCCTACTTTGCCTTTGTTCCACACATACAAGGGCTTTAGTTTGCACAGGAGAAAGAGAAAGAAAAATAATCCAACATCATGAAAATTTTTTCTAATGCTTCCCATTGGGATTTTGGCCAGTGTTAACTTTCATGCAAATCGTTCCCAAAGTAACTTTTTTGTGGACTTATTTACACCCTTTATCCTCCCCAATTTGGAATTGGACTTGTACCTGGAGTAACCGCAATGCCCCCACTCAACTCACCACCCTGCTGAAGCATGTGTACTTCATACGTTCACTGGCGACTGCTTTCCATCCTACAAACCATGGTGCAAGAGAGCACTGATTGGAGGATTTACATATCACTATTGACAACTGGCAGCCAATGAGTTTCAGGCATGCTTCAGGAAGGAGCTAATGTATTATTAGCCTGATCAATTTTTGCACACTGTCTCTGGCTTTATGGGGCATAAGGTGTTCCACCACTGCAGACAACTAACACATTTGGCTAGAAACATAGACTTAAAGCCCAGACTCAGCCCGGCCTACATTTATGAGAAGCTGTTTTGCTTCTTGAGCCGCTGAGACCAGAGTAAAAACTTTGCTACTTCGACTTGAGCATTTGAAGCTGAGTATTTAAAAAAAATAAATAAATTATATATCAACCTGACCTGGAAATTTAGCAATGGAATTTTAATGGTGTGATTTTGTATGTGCACACAGTCCTGTATACAGCTATTTCTATATACAGCAACTGAAGGACAGCCTTGTAGTAACCGCAATGCGTGGGAGATTCAACCATCCAGTGATGTACTCCAACAAGACACAAACACAACGTAAATCATTTCAATCTTAACAATGAAGCGCCAGATATTATTTAATTATTATTATATTATTTAATAAAAAATATGTCTGAATGCAGTTTTATTTGTGGAGGAAAAAATAATTATCAGAATTCAAAGCACTGGGCAAATCTCCTGTGACACGAAGAGGATGAAACATCAGCATTCTTTATACATTTGCTAAATTTCTGATCAATATTAGCAATTAATTCACATAAGCATAATGCTCTTAGTTTGTCTGGAAATCATGGCTATTCATGTTAAGTTGGAGATGCTGTGAAATAAGAGAGAGAATAAACGCCTGTGAGCGATAAAAAATGCGCTTGTTCATGAGCCCATGGTCATTAATTAGTTGAGAATGTTCATGGTTCTTTTCAAATACGTGTACGCCTTTCTCCTCTGATTTTCATTGCAGAGTTGACCTAATTATGCGCCATTTATTGTAAACAAAAGGCCGGTGCATTTCCATGCACTTCTGATTAATGTCCACTAACTACAATGTGTGTGAACGTTTATGAATAGGATCTGGTTGCATTATTATCGTGTCTAAGAGACCTTTAGTGGGACACTGAATTATATACCTAGGAGCTGCCCATGACATTTGCATCTCCCAACAAATACCATGTTTCACATCACAAATAAAAAATAAAAAAAACGCAGTCATGCACTTTGTCTGCAGTATACAATGATTATCTTTTATATTGTTCTTGCTAGAGAAATTGTGATAAAACCCTTTGCAATCAAGGTTAAGCCATTACAACAGTTTCCCTTGATTTGTGAAGGCTATTATAGATGTTGATTTGTGAAGGCTATTATAGATGTTGATTTGTGAAGGCTATTATAGATGTTGAACTTTTATCGAAACGTACATGAATGTATCTGAGAAAAACAATAAAAGCACAGAAGCTTTTTGGTGCGTTTATTTGCAAGTTTGCGCGTTCATATGATTTGGAGAGAATTTCCCTTTCTGTTGTTGTTTTTACCACTGATGACCAATCGTTTACTGCAGATGGTCAATCTGTGATGCATAATTTCAACCCAAAATGTATGTGCATGTATCTTTTGTAATGATGATACTCAGTGGCGTAACGTCGGCAGTAAAATAGGGCCTTCGGTAACCTTACCTTTATACGGATATTACTCTCAATCTGTTTCCACTTATAGTTCTTAATTATCAATCAAGCAATTTATTAACTGAATAACAAACATTGATGAATATATCAAGTTTTTGCAGTATTGCAGTGCTAGTATTTTTTTTTGTATCATAAAATGGGTAGCACTTAAATATACGTAGGCTATGTAGCGATGGCCGGTGCGTTGGAAAAAGTGGGGATTACTTGTTTCCGTTTATTTAGCTTGAGTAGCCTAACAATCAAACAAAAATCTAAACCAATTATCTGAATAATCAAGACCAATTTGTAGCCTATAATGATTTAGAAATGATAATGAAAAAAAGACAACTTGAGATTGTTTAACAAGGATCAGGCAATAATTTGAACGCGTTAAAGAATGTAATTCACGACACTCAAATTAGTCAAAGCGATTTAAACATTAGAAAGCATAAATTCAAATTTAGCCTCTTAAGTGTATCGAACCGTTCAGAGCAACGCATTATTCAGGCTAGAAAAACTCATTTACGAAAATCTACGAAACATTGAACAGAGCCTTTAAAAGTCGAATCTTCGCATAATAACACGTCATCATAAATGTGGATATAGACAAATGCAACACAAGTTTGATACACAAAACAATAATGCTATCGCAAAATAACTTGGTAGCCTAATAATTTACTTATTGTTCTCGGTTATTGAGTGAATCAATTATTTGATTGGCAATCAGGCAAAGTAAACGGAAACAGATTGAGAGTGATCATCCGTTAAAGGTAAGTTTACAGAAGGCCTAGTTCTACTCCCACGGTACGCCACTGATGATACAATGTATTGATGTTTTAAAGCTGAAAAGCTTAACCAGGGACAGGGGTCGCAAATTAGCTCTGGCTAGAAACCCCACATGCAGTACCTCATCATGTTCTGGTAACCTATAGTAATGTTCTCTGCATTGCCCATGACAAATAAACTAATAAAACTAAATTAAACGAAAAAAAGTTGGGGTTTTGAACTTTGACCCTTGGCCTCGACAAAGCACAAGCGACTGATGCCAGATGGGCTGAACCGAAAAGCAGAGAGGGGTGCTTGTCCTCTTTAGCAGATTTTAGCTAACCTTTACCTGTTCTCTTTACCTGTCCCACAACTATAGAGAGGCCTACAGGACCGTGGACTGGAGCAAACTCACACACAGGCATGCTCACCTGAAACTGAACCCCCCCACAAATGGAAGCTCCTCCAGGCACTGTCCCATAGTGCCATAATAAGTTTGCTGGGTGAAAGAACAAGGTTGCCTGCTTATCTCACTAAGAACAGGGTTAAAGACCTCTATGGTAGGAAGTGACATCACCACCAGCCAGTGGTGCCCTCACGCTTACACCTTACTGAGCACATACATTGAGTGCTTCCTCAAGGGATGACGAAGAAACGTGGCCCGGCACCCTAATGACACCCATTGCTTCCTTATCCCTCGATTCAATATCCCCCGGCATATATATGTGAGAAATGCTTCTATGCGTTAATCAAATATTGCTCCAATTATATTACATAAAATTTTTTTTTAAAAAGCATTTCAGTGGGAACTGCAAGTGGCCGACCTCCAGCAGTGAAAACCGACTGCCTTCCCACGGAGAAGATGAAATAACAACATGGAGAAGCGAGAGGTAAAAAGGCTTGAAATCTCCAGATAACAGTCAAAACATCTGCTAATCTGCCATGCAGGGGAAGAAAAAAAATCCCCTCTATCCTGTAAGTAGCTATCATCGCATCTCGGCCAGTGAGTAAAATGGCGCTGTTTGGCAATAGTGCTCTTCAGAACTGACAGTTACAAGATAGGCTGCAGTCGGAGCTAATGAAAAGGGAAGAGAGACAGGCGCGTGCTATGGCAGGATAACAAAATGGAAGAGACGTTTGCAGCATTGAGATAGTGGCTGAGAACGACATCGTACCGAATAGCTGGGCGACACAGTGCTGATGCGGCATATTTAGAGCGCGTGCGATACACGACGAGCTGTAGCGGAAGAGATGAAAGCACTTAATCACGCGATCATTGTGCAATTAATAATGTTAATTCTTGCGATTCATCATCAGCACAGTTACATCTGGTGCTGTTTTTGAATGCCGGAGCGTTTTTCCCTAGGACTAAAATGAATGAGTGCGTTCATTATTTCACTGATTAGTAATAACTGATGGCTTTTAAAGCGCGCATGGCGGTACGTCACACAATTACACGTGTAAATATAGCATCAATGTGTGGCCCGTGAAGCGATTCTTTAATCTTTTAGATTAATGGAGAATCAACTGGGCACTTGATTAAATTCCATGACGCTTGCAAAGGCCACAGAAAATAATAAACTGCGCCATAGGCTTCAGAAAAGTGGCTAATCTGCTTGCGGCGTAAGATCCTCGCAGGGGTTAAAAGCGCGAGATACAGAGGGAGTGTGGGGGACCGCTGTAGAGACAGTGAGCCTGGCCCCTAGGGGAGAACTGATGGTACGGGATGACATTTTTGGGGCAGCAGTGAGAGTTATAGATGAGGATCAGATGTTATTTATTACTCTTTGGAAATTTTGAAGAAACAAAAAAGTTATGCTAAAGCTCTCTCGCTATGCAGCTTTAATTTAGGATCACTAAACAAGGTCCAAAAAACCTTTACAGGACAGCTTGCACGTGATCCCATTAAAGCAGCAAGAACATTGGATAAAAGCATAAATGTGTGAGTAATTAATCCGACTAGTGTCCAGTGGGCGCGTTACAACGGAAAAATAACGGGTGATCGCTGTGCGTGACGCGAGTAATTACACAGAGACCTTCTTAAATCCTCAATCTATGGCGTAATTCAGGCAGCTCTAATTAATTTTGATCATTATCTAAGATGGTGCCTCTTTTAAAGCCTTTACTTTGACAGAGATGTACCTTCATTCACCTCTGGTTAAATTCTGTTAGCATATTTTCCCCATTGCTTGACAAAAAAGATTAAATGTCTGACTTTAATCTTTTTGTCAAGCAAAACCTGCCACGTTCGGCAATGAGGAGTTCAGCTCAGGTTATCACACTCTTCCTTCTGATTGGCTGCTTAGGGTAAGGGCACCGCAGTATAAAGTTTCACATATCAAACACAACTCAAATAAATACCCAATAACTTACCCTTTTAGGCTTTATAACTGTGTATTTTTGGATGCAGTAGAGTTACTGCATACTTCCTTTTCCGTTTTGACAGTGTACAGAAACCGCAACACTGCGTGTATGGAGGCAGAGTTTGTGTGTTGGACTGCTTAATGTCACTGGACATCTCGGGGGACAGCGGGGGCTATTTTTAATCATGGCTGTATTCCACTTTAATTCACTTAATTAGTTTGATTAATGCAATGATTCTATTGAATGTCTTTATTTGATATGTTTGTTTGTGTGTTGTGGGTCTGCCCCACTGTCTATGTTTTTTTTTTTGTTGTTGCTGGCGGCTACAACTGAAGTTTCCTAACGGAAAAATAAAAGTTATTCGATTCTATTCTATTTGATTCTATTCTATTCCTTGTCATCTTGCACCTTCCTTCGTGTTATGCTTGTTTGTGCATCCTAATGCAGTTTTTTTGTTGTTGCTGTGGTTCAAATATATATATATATATTTTGTCCTGTGATTAAATGATTACAGGCTTTGTGTGTTCTCATTGTGAAAACTCCACTATACAGAACATATATTTTCCGCGTGACCTCTAAAATAAAAATCCACTCCAAAATCCACTAGCGCTTGTTTTGACAGGACGAACGCTTAGCTCAGGCACCAGTGCTGAGCCCGGGCTGAGATATATAGCCCAGGACATCACTAGTCTGGGGTCTGGGCAGTGTTATTCACTGACTGTGACCAGGAGACTGCAGTGGCAGGATATAATGGGATTCATCCTGCTGGGATGGGGTGGGTTTACATCTAAGGGTTTTCCATGGCCGCCTCAGTATCGGCTTCTCCATGCAGCATGACGGGCACGTACAGCTTTCCGAGTTGCCCTGGGCGAGAGTTGCGCCTCTTCTCCGATCAATGCTTGCCCTCCAATAGTGCACTCTTTGGCATGTGATGTGAAACGTATCCCTTGGCGTATGGGCGAGTGTGTTGAAATATGCTGGCCTCACTCAAGGCTTCCGACGTGGAGGAGGAAGACATCGTAAATTATAGGGTTGAGTGAGGCAATCCAAAATCAGGGCTGAAAAATTGGGAAAAGAACACCAACTATCAAGTAAAAAATTTCATTATTGACCCTCACCCAGAATTTTATTTTTTTTAAATACATTTTTTTAAATCTCTGAGCCAATGAGACTGCAATCTACTGAATTTACTTCTGGTTAAACAATTACTCAGACTACCCAAGTACTACTTTGTTTGAACAAATGAATAGCTGACTTAATCCCTACTTTCAGTGAACAGTTCATTTCCACACCTTAGCAGTATTCATGTTATTTATTCAAATTAATTTCAGTGCATGATAAAACTACTGTCATCCGCAAACTAAGTTGTAACTATCAAAGGGTTAACAAAAAGTTGTGCTTCAACTAGTGGAATTCCACAAGAAGTGCCGATCCAAAAAGAAAATCTAAACGTCAATTATCTCTGAAAAGAGAATGGTCGCACATCCAATTATAAAAAATAAGACGGTAAACTATTATACCATTTATTAAATATCAACACCTCACAAAATGTTGAGCGTGTTTCGGCTGAAACAAGCCTCACATATCAAATGGTACTTATATTGCACTTATATTGTATTATACTGCACTTATATAGCGCCTTTATCCAAAGCGCTTTACAACGGCCTCTCACTCACCCATTCACACACACATTCACACACCAATGGCGGCAGCCACCATGCAAGGTGCTAGCCTGCTCATTGGGAGCAATTTGGGGTTCAGTGTCTTGCCCAAGGACACTTTGACATGTGGACAGGAGGAGCCGGGGATCGAACCACCAACCCTGCGATCAGCGGACGACCCGCTCTACCTCCTGAGCCACAGCCGCCCCTATTAGAGCGTAACTATGTTGTGGAAAATAACCCAAACTGGCTGGGAGGGTGGTTTCTGTGAGCATGATACTAAAGGAGATTTGGGTAATTTCTGAAACCAGCAGTGGCAAAACATTGCCTGCTTTTCTAACCTTTTAAGACATTGTAAGATTGCACAGGGCTGTGTGAAAGTCTCCCCAAGGGATTATTTTAACCATGCCTTTATCTCAAAGTGGAAAATTTCAGGACACCTAGACGTTTAGTCTGAAATCAAGTCAGATTCACCACTTACAAGTGGGCTGGGACGGACAGGCTGGCTGTATTCAAAACATCTTTGGATTTGAAAACCTCACTTTGACAAATCTCATTTCAAACCTCACTTTCATGGACTCAGTCGTCTCAGTCCGGGAAAACAAATAAATTACATACAATGTAGCAACACCAAAGCACAGCAACAACAACAAGAGCTCAGTTTAAAATCAATACTTCCCCACATTGAGCCCTGAAACCTTTGAGAAATTAGATATAACCAGAGAGCCTGTTGCCTGAGGCCAGGCCAGGGCTAGCCGGCCTCTGCTTTCATAATGAATATTGTAGGATGTTACATGCAATACGTGAGCTAAACATTCATTAGGCTGGATGTGAGCTGCTGTACACCGGATGTGTTGTTACAGAAGGCAAGAAAATCAGGTACGTGTGTCTGGCATAAGAGTGTCTGCCCCCCCAGAAAAACCCCAAAAACAACAACAAACAGTGTTATGCCTGATGTTTTACAGAGAGTTTACAGAAACAAAATGTCCTCCGTTGTAAGGCCTTCACCTAACCTTTTTCCACAATTATTTCTGATAAAGTCACGCTGTCCTTACCTTTTTTTTAATATGTCTTTGTCTTTGACAAGAACATTGCCCTGACATTTTCACTATTGAATTTCGGTTAGTGACTCGCGGGTTGAGCACCGGCGTGATTTTCTCATGTTCCTCCTTATCAGTTCAAAAACGTCCTCATTAGAGCACGCTCCACTGCCAATTACTTGTACGGGGGTCTGAGAGTTACCCTTCCTTTGTAGTGCGTAGCTGCGTTGCGTAGACTTTGACATGTCCTCCGCGGTCAAAGGCGTACCGACGCCACCTTCCCACCATCCAGGGTTTTTTTCCCCCCCTGACATGCCTGCTTTGCATTGTGGGTTGACAGGCCCGTCACGACGGTCACCAGAGGCCGGGGGAAGTCCGCTCGGGACTACGGTGTTGGGGCCTGGTATTCTGGTCGGGCGTACTCAGCCGATAGCTGTGATATCATCCACCCCTCCCCCCACCCCCTTTCCCGCCATTTCCCCAAGGAATAAAGAGAGGCAGGCCCTGCTACGGAGGATGGACAGTTTTAATACTGTGCACAGACCACCACCTCCCTCATCTTCCCAGGGGGTTTCGAAAAGTAACCCTGCAGATATTGCAACACGAAAAATGAACTGCCATCCATTTCTCTCCCTTCTGGAAGATGACTGGAGCCAATTCAGCAATGGTGAGGACTGTGCTGTCATTATAACTGTCACTATAAAGGACTCAGACTCGGGAGGGAAGATAAAACAATTACACCTTCAATAACGCTGTTCTTGCATCGAGAATGAACCTAATCTAATATCAAGCGCGGTGCGGATCTGTCGCGGCCAGACTTCTCCTCGCCTAAGTAGTGTCATCTTGCAACAGTTAGCTGAAAACCACGTTTTCTTTTTTCGCTTAGCGTGTGTGCGCTCACACTCATTCCTGCAACACCCTCTTAAAAGTGCAGTAGGCAAGATTTTTTCGATATAATTCTGGCTAAATTATTAAATGTACTCATTATATTCCAGCAGCTATCAATACATCAAGTGTTCTGGGGGAAAAAAAATCTGGTTTCTGTGAGTGTTCTGGGCTCTGTATTAGGCTGTCAAAAAATCTCAACCCACTCTTCTAAAAACCAACCAATCAGGGCTAGCTATGTAGCCACCAATCAGGGCAACTATCTACAAGCAAAATATCCTCCCTGTAGAATAAACCCCTCCCTGTCTGCCTGTCTCTGCGCGTGCACTGGAGCATTATCTGGAGGGAGGGGCTTAGGAGAGAGATAGGAGGGAGGAGAGCAAAAGGGGAAAGTTTTTTTGCCTAGTATATTTTCAAACTTGACTACTGCAGCTTTAATTTTCGGAGGGCACACCCAAACCCTCCGGAACATGTTAGCCGCTGGTTCTTTTCACGCAGTCCAGCAGTTAAGTTTACATAGGCATTCGAGACAGAGGAGGACACTAACGTGCAGCTTGCGCGAATAGACTGCAGATGCCCAATTGACCAGCAGGGGGTGCTGATGCACAAAAATACACCGATGTACTGCTGGCTAAGATACCTTTCTCCCCGGCAGACGCTACAGCCAATTATATGCCACCATGTTGGGCTGCCAAGCAAAGTACGCTGGCACGCTCAATACAAGGTCATGGGGTTCGCTCAATACAAGGTCATGGGGTTCACCCATACACTAGAACAGTGCCTTAACAGGATGAGCCACCAAGCAGCCCCATAAACCTATTCTAATTTACAGGAGAAAGCCAGAAACCCTCAAGAGGTGACATATGGAACACAGTGGTAGACGTAGTATCATTAATTTCTGAGTAATTGCACACGGTTCTCCTTGAAAGCACTTGTAATTGTACCTACTGTAATGATTTTGCTGTTTAACACAATCTGGCAACCCTGCTAAGGATTTATTCGTAATTTCTCGCATCTCTTTGGACACACACCGCCAAGCAAAAGCACTTTGTACTTTCTCAGGGCATACATCTTTTAAAACCATTCCTTAAAACAAGTTTGTCTCGTTTGCAACACCGGGGTACCGCTGGATTAGCTTCAGCAAAAGCAATGTGCTGTTGTAGTCTGCGGCTATCAATTGCTACCGCCGCAACGACCATTTTTCCCCATGACACCGCCGACCGGAGAATGTACGAGAATGATTTTGCATGCAATTAATATCTGATGGATTGCGAGACGTCTCCCTCTTGCTTATGGTTTTATTATGATGCACGGCGCCCATCTGCGTGTGCGGATACACTCCCCCGTGCCTAAGCGGAGGCAAGGTGCTCCAGGAGAACACTTCCAGCGAATCACAACGGAATGAAATCTGAAACAGAGCTGCAACTGCAGGCTTTAATGAAGATATTGATCGAGCGCATAAAGGTGTTGCGCTCATTACGTATGCTAAACAGGCCGCGTCTGCGCTCACTAATGCTACTGAGGGGAGATTTGTCTTATCTGATTTTTGTCTTACAGAATTTTTTTATGTCAACGGATGCATGCACTGTTTTATGGATTATCCTCCCGGGTGTCTTAAAAAGTACATTCCCTTGCATTTTCAAAGTGTTTTGGCATCTTGCATGAATAAACTACAGATATTTATTCGTTGACCTTTAATACCTAATGGCAATGGCACCATACCTTATGAGATGGGAATCTAGCAAATCCATATTTACCATCGCAATTTTAATTATCGTTAGCCAGGGGCGTTTCTAGACGGCTTTGATTGGGGGGGATGTTGGTGGGGCACAAGGGGGGAATGAAGTAGCGGGGGTCTGGGGGTTCTCCCCCAGAAAGATTTTAGCCTTTTAAAACTAATTTCCTGCATTTCTACACAACCTCACACAGGGCCTTTTATAAAATAAAATGTTTAATTTATGAAAAAAAATTTCCCCAAAGCCCTAGATGAGATTTGAGATGCTTTCATAATATAAAGCTAAAGCATAGGCTGGCTAATCAGTGTATTAGTGGATACGATCATTTTATTAAATTTTAAAACCATCTCCACCCCCTCATCTTATAGGAGGACAACTTTATTTATGCCCAATAATACCAAATCATTATCTATTCTTGGAAACAAATATATTAAAGATGAGCTATATTCCTTCATCATTTCAGTCTCTTTGTGCTATTTTCTATTTACATGTGAAACTACGTTACTGTAACTGGCTCATCATTTTCATTTATATTTTAGCCACTCCACTGACTTGCCAACACGCATCAGTAGGCTAGCTAACACACACACACACACAAGTGCAGCCAGCTAGTGCAATGCTGCAGATGTTTCGCAGAATTGCAGCTATAACAACTAGGCTAGATGCAACATGTAATCAATCTATTTAAAATCAAATGGGCGCCGACTTCATATTGTCGGATTCAATTTTTTCTGGATTTGGCTTCAAAATGGCCAATAGGAAAGCAGTGCATTTTTTGATGACCAATGACAAAATTACAGAAAACTATGAACGCTCAAAAAAATTGCTATAACGGTGAGTTTTCATTGGATGGGCAGACGATTCCTCTGGGTGGGAAAGGCTTATCTCTGGGTGGGCAATGCCCACCCCAGCCCACCCGTAGACACGCCCCTGTCGTTAGCGATTGCAGCACATGTCAGTATTGTGTTGTTTTAGAAAACAATCAAAGAATATTACCAGTGCTAAGATCTATTTTTTCAAATCTCCTTAAGCTTCTAGAACATGATTTATACGTACAATATTAGGCTGCCGTGGATTAAACAGTTGAATCTGTAGCCCACGACTAATATAATTTCCTTAGGGGTAAAAAAAGAAATAGGCTACAAGAAAAATATTTTTTACAAAATGTCAATGAGTGATATAATGGAAATAATGACTAAATGGCTCTTCAGTATTTCACAATGTACTTCAGTGACAGATAGGAATAAGAACATATTTTACAATATTAAAACTGCCTGGGGGGCGCCGTATCACATTCATCGCCTGGCAAATTCCTCACAGAGCGGACACATATTCAAGCGCATTTTTCCCTCTGATATATAAATGGCTACGTGTTTGTGAGGACAGAGGTTTCCGGTTTTTCCACAACGGTGGGCGACGCTTGGATCTCGAGAGTCGTCCTCTGAACGTCTCTTCCAATGCACCGTGGCCTCTCACGTCGCAAGAGCCGGGCTTTTCGGTCCATAGATCCATGCGCTTCACATAACTAGCTAGACTGCTGTTTCTGAGAACATTCTACTCCTTTGAAGAAATCCCCCCCCCCAATATCACGTTCAATACCACCGCTAACACGCTCATATTAAGCTTAATCTAAAGGGTGACTTGTGCTCTTCAGCACGTAGCTGCGCACGGGGAGGGGAGAGAGAACCGGGGAATACGAAGACCGCGTTAACCAGCCCCTGTCGCGGAGCCCACCGAACACGTGGCTACGCCCGGCTCGATAAAATCGACACCGCGGACTTTCATTAGCTTTCTTTACTGTGCGCGGAGGTTGGAAGCGCGCCATGTTTGTTTGTGGCAACTGAATCTCTGGAGTGACATTTGTTTCCTATCGTCTTATATCATGGAAATGGAGGTGCCACAGTGATGTAGTATTTATCAGGTTACTGCTGTTCGGAGAATTCATTAAAACAAAGCATATTCTTCAGCTGAGAGTGAACAATTCACTCCGTACATCAGAGTACAAGGCAATGAATCGAGTGTTTCTGGTGAGTTGCAACAAAAAGAGAACTGTTGGTTTACGATTAAATATCTTGCTTCTTGCAAGATGTTCACACCCACAGAAAACTAAAAGATTCATGGTTATGCCCACTGTATGTTAGGTTTTTATTTAATTTTTTTACATATAGACTGTTTATCCACATGCTCTGTCATAGCCTTGTGATGAAACATAATTTCTATACTAAAACACTACCAGCTGAATTATCTTCCTGTACACTGGAATTAAGCTTGGTCCTGCCCTCCCCCAATACCCTTTATAAATTGTCTTTGTAACTGCCAATCCTTTCACCAATTAAGGTTGTTGAAAATGTCTTTTAAATATTTCCATAATTTGTTCCCCTGTTCAATTCACTGCGGGTTTGGCTCATTGTAATTTTCTATGTCTTTGAATTGTTAATTTTTCATTAATGGCTTAGATTCTGAGAAAAGGTGTCCGTGTCTGTCAGAAATGAGGACACCACTGTTGTACAGATGTCAGTCTATAATTTAATCAATGCAAAATTGTAACCTTTGTCCAAATAATAATTTGCCATATAGTACATTACAGAAAATTAAAGCTTTGGTTGTCTGAGAACTGACCTGACTGATTAATGCGGGATGTGAAAATGGGAGATTAATTCTTCATGGCATGTATAGTGATTCCTGACATCATGTGACCTGAACAAGAGACATTAAAAATGAACAGTTTGTTACAATTTAGCCGGTTTCAATTCTGGTCGGAATGGTTTCCAGGGAAACTGGACTAAGTAAAGGCAATTGTAGGGCAGTAGTGTAGTGAAGTGGGTACTGGGTAGGGAACTGGGCTTGTAACCCAAAGGTTGCAGGTTCGATTCTCAAGTAGGACACTGCTGTTGTACCTTATGCAAGGGACTTAACCTGAATTGCTTCAGTATATATCCAGCAGTAAAAATGGATACAAAAGTTACAAAAAAAAAAAGTTGCGTAAGTTGCTCTGAATAAGGCCGTCTGCTAAAATGTGAAGCTGGTAATGCAATTCTCCAAACTCCAAAACTCGTTATGATTAAAAGTCACACAACAACCTTCCTACATGTAATGTATACTTGATTTGTCATGACTTTCTCATTGAAGGCTGAAAGAACTTCAAGGCTTCTCCTTCACGATTAAATATCTTATAATTTTCAAATTTGGCAAATTTTTCATGGGCGCAACCCATATACTCAGCTGTGCTGCTCATCCCACAAATGCATGTTCCTTACAAATGGGGCACCATTTAAAAGGGAAATAAACAGGCTTTCCAACGGTATAAAATTTATTGCCAAGAAGCATTGTTACAACAGAGAAATAATCTACCAAACACAAATTTTCGAACTTTTTGTTCGATGTTTATAAGACCTTTTTCATCAGACAAATATGGTTACAGAGGAATGAAATCTTTTGATGGGCTTCAAACTTGTTTGTTCCACCCACTGGCTGCTGTTATTACTCCTTCATAACCCACTTCAGAGGCAAATTATGCTTCCTGATAACTGCAGAAGTTTCAGTCTGTTCTCTAGAGTAAAAAAAATAAAAAAATAAAAAATTGTATTCACAATTTCACCATTGTGCCACTGTGCAGGTGCAATATGACAAAAACAAACAACAGCATCTGAGAGCCAAAAGTACAAATAATCACAAAGATGATGAGTCATAGTTGAATAGTTCATCATTGTGCATCACAAGGACATCTGTGTCACTGCCAGATTTGAATTATTTTTCCCCCCCCGTTTTTTAATTATTTTTAAAAAAAATTTTAAACAAACATTTAATCCTTATTTACCGTTCTCCTAGTTTGGAACAGCCAGTTGATTTAGTAGGCCTGTCTCCTCGCAATAACCTCCTACCAGCTGTTACTTATTTTCAGCACACTGTCCACCTGCTGGGCTGCACTGTCATTATGCTGGAGCAGCACAGTCCACACACCGCTGATGAGCGGCGTCGCTCAGAGATAACCGGGCATGCTCGTCTACGGACGCTCCGGCACCCTCTCGGGCGTAACGACGAGAGCAAACCGGGAAGGGCGTGACGTCACCGCTTGTCACCGGAAAGGGCCCGGTTTAAATGGAGTGAAAACTCCGCCCAGTCCGCTACGTCAACTACCAATGGGGAGCATCTAGTTGAGCGTGCCCAGTACCTCCGATTAAAACCCTCCCACCACGGGCCTGTAAAGTACCGCCCGCCGCTCCGTCGGAGGGCGAGTCGCAGTCGGGCCCAAATACCTTCAGGACGTGAAGCCAGACTGCGGGACACACCACAACACACAGGAGCCCAACGTCTTAGCAGGATGAACTTTAAAAATGATTAGATAAACACACTGCACACATACCAAACGCATTCATAGTGACTTGTGTTAATTCCCAAGGATGGAATAAAGGCCTTTTCCACACATACTGTTTTTCTTTTCTTTCTTATTTTTTTTATTTTTTTACAATGTAGACACTTTACTGTCTTTCTCATTAGCATACTGTGTTATTTTAATAAATGCCCAGGAATATCCTGCTCACACAGGATCTCTCGCGGTGAGGCTTTACAGCATGCTGAGCGTGGCTGGGAATAGCCTACGGAACAGAGAATTGTGTTTTGCTGAAGTTCCTCTCTGGGGACTGCAGCAGCTGAGAGCGTCTCTATGAAACTGAGGCAGCGCAGGAGAGAGAGAGAGAGAGAGAAAAGTAGCACGGAGCCTTGATTGAACTGCAATGGTGGCTCATTACAGATTCTGGCTGAAAAAGTCACTTTGGGTCCCCATAAGAATAGCGTCACGTGGACTGGAAAGGTTATTCTCTCCGCAGAGTCTACCCCAGGTTTTCCAGGCAGGGATTTTTAACATTCAGAGCAAGGGGGGTGGTCCTGTGCTCTCTTCGGAAGTGCCGGGTCCCCTTGTAAATTCAGGCCTTCACACCGCATTACACATACACGTGGGGACACCACGTCCCCGGACATTCGCTCATGCACTGCTATGCTTTGGCATCGTATATGTGGCTTTAGATGAGGACAGGGTGCGTCTGTACCTAGCCTTCTACTTTCTGTTGTCCGCAGGTGATACAACAGAAAACGCACTCGGGCCATTTGTTGCTTATGCAAGCATACATATTGTCACATTCATACTAACTTGTTGGCACATTATTTTGTGCTCAGTGCACAGAGATGTACACTGAGCCGGATTTAATATCGCCCATGTGTGTGCGAGCGTGGAAATATAAAGGGATTATATATTTGCATCGAAAATGATAAAATCAGCAGTCTCGCCAAAAGAAAGGCGGAAAAGATGTATATTTATCACCTGACAGATGCAATATTTATTTTTTTGTCACCGTGGGCAACTGTCAACAGTATTGATGTAATTGATTTTTTTAGCCCTTCTGTCATCATGGCATTTGCTGATATGCTTTCGATCCTGAGGGGGATCTCGCACCTGCACGTCGTTCTGATAATTGAAACAAATGGTGCCGATCTGTTCCGTTGTCATACACCGTACATTTCCTCGGGACTCTGATGGCACAGGGGATGGCGGGAAGATCAATAGCTCCGGTAATGAAGAAGCCACGTAGAAAGCTTCTGGTGTCGAGAGAAAATACGCATGCACCTTTCACCAATAAGAGCGCAGCCGGAATTTCTTTCCAAATGAATACTGCTGCTTGTGTGTGGACTATGTTGTTATGTGCTACTGAAAATTACTTTCTTCAATATCAGTGTACTTACTGCTGTATGCTAATATGCATAACCACTTGTTTCAGAGTTTTGTTTTTGTTTAATGACACACACAAAAAAATTAGCGGGTCAGTGTGAACCAACACAACAGCCGGCAGGGTTAACACTGGAATAACAGAATTGAAAGGACTAATCGACAGAGTTGCAGGAGGACAGGCAAAAGATGGCGATGGTCAATGGCCGTGTTTGGTACACCCCCGCGCACTGTTGAGTGCAACCTTGCTGCTGACATTTTTAAAGTGCATCTTTTTGATTGATACTCTCATAGCTGGTTACACACATCCAGAGAAGCGACTCTGCAAATTTATTAGGCCAACGTAGTATACCTTTCCCAGGATTATGCAGCGAAGGATGATTCATATTTAATTTCCCGCCTAGCATTAGTCTTGCATTTTATTGTGCTTAGACAGGAAAGATATCTCCAAAAAATAATGTATTTTTCAGTACATAAAAACAAAATTTTCTTATGCAAATTGGCATAGGCGTTGTACTTTATATGCAGTGTATGTGGACTGCTTGATTCTGGGGAGAGGAGGAGGGGGGTCTACATTACAAGAATTTGTACTGTTTTCTATTTTCTGCTTACATGCTGTTATTTGCTTGTCCTTGCTAAACCTCTGCTTCCAACCCCGTATCTATGGTACGATGCTAAACTTCTGCTTCCAACCCCATATCTATGGTACAATGCTTAACCTCTGCTTCCAACCCCATATCTATGGTACGATGCTAAACCTCTGCTTCCAACCCCATATCTATGGTACGATGCTTAACCTCTGCTTCCAACCCCATATCGATGGTACGATGCTAAACCTCTGCTTCCAACCCCGTATCTATGGCACAATGCTAAACCTCTGCTTCCAACCCCGTATCTATGGTACGATGCTAAACTTCTGCTTCCAACCCCATATCTATGGTACGATGCTAAACCTCTGCTTCCAACCCCGTATCTATGGTACGATGCTAAACCTCTGCTTCCAAACACGTATCTATGGTACGATGCTAAACCTCTGCTTCCAACCCCGTATCTATGGAACTATTCCTTTCCTTCACCTTTTCCTTGATATCCAATAACACGCACATGCACGTTGTTTATTTTTGCCCCAGTGGGGGCACCATCCGTCAGCACCCAGTTTATAATTTGTGCTTTTTTCGTGACTCTTAATGTCAACTAGCCTTCGGTGATGTCAAAGCTCTTCCCCCTTCCCCCAGGCCGTACGCTGCAGTGCAATATTCTGTAACTTCTTCAGACAGCCTAAGGTGAAATTCAGGTCAATCATCTTTTTTATTTATTTAACAAAAAAAATAAAAATGACAGCGAGAACAAATTAAGCCCTAACAGACTTGCAGATGTACTAGACCTCGGGCCTTACTGCCTGGGTCACATTTCTATGCAGGGGCCATTGTGAAGCCCTAACAGACCTGTAGATGTACTAGACCTCGGGCCTTACTGCCTGGGTCACGTGTCTATGCGGGAGCCATTGTGAAGCCCTAACAGACTTGCAGATGTACTAGACCTCGGGCCTTACTGCCTGGGTCACGTTTCTATGCAGGGGCCATTGTGAAGCCCTAACAGACCTGTAGATGTACTAGACCTCGGGCCTTACTGCCTGGGTCACGTTTCTATGCAGGGGCCATTGTGAAGCCCTAACAGACCTGTAGATGTACTAGACCTCGGGCCTTACTGCCTGGGTCACGTTTCTATGCAGGGGCCATTGTGAAGCCCTAACAGACCTGTAGATGTACTAGACCCCGGGCCTTACTGCCTGGGTCACGTTTCTATGCGGGGGCCATTGTGCAGCCCTAACAGACTTGCAGATGTACTAGACCTCGGGCCTTACTGCCTGGGTCACGTTTCGATGTGGCGGTCATTGCGCAGGCTTAACAGACCTGCAGATGTACTAGACCTCGGGCCTTACTGCCTGGGTCACGTTTCTGTGCGGGGGCCATTGTGAAGCCCTAACAGACTTGCAGATGTACTAGACCTCGGGCCTTACTGCCTGGGTCACGTTTCTATGCGGGGGCCATTGTGCAGGCCTAACAGACCTGTAGATGTACTAGACCTCGGGCCTTACTGCCTGGGTCACGTTTCTATGTGGGGGCCATTGTGCAGGCTTAACAGACCTGCAGATGTACTAGACCTCGGGCCTTACTGCCTGGGTCACGTTTCTATGTGGGGGCCATTGTGCAGGCCTAACAGACCTGTAGATGTACTAGACCTCGGGCCTTACTGCCTGGGTCACGTTTCTGTGCGGGGGCCATTGTGCAACCCTAACAGACTTGCAGATGTACTAGACCTCGGGCCTTACTGCCTGGGTCACGTTTCTATGCGGGGGCCATTGTGCAGGCCTAACAGATCTGCAGATGTACTAGACCTCGGGCCTTACTGCCTGGGTCACGTTTCTGTGCTGGGGCCATTGTGCAGGCCTAACAGACCTGCAGATGTACTAGACCTCGGGCCTTACTGCCTGGGTCACGTTTCTGTGCGGGGGCCATTGTGCAACCCTAACAGACTTGCAGATGTACTAGACCTTGGGCCTTACTGCCTGGGTCACGTTTCTATGTGGGGGCCATTGTGCAGGCCTAACAGACCTGTAGATGTACTAGACCTCGGGCCTTACTGCCTGGGTCACGTTTCTATGTGGCTGCCATTGCGCAGGCTTGACTTGATCGACTCCAGACATTAGAGATGCTAACGTTAAAACACTCTGAACGCTGATTGCAAAGGATATAGATTGGAAGGGAGTCAACTAATTGACCCTAATTAATAATTCAAATTCTAATTCAAAGTCATTTCAAAAGCTACGGTGAGCTCACACCTCCACCTCGTTGCACAATTAAGGCCCAGAACACCGTGGGAATAGAAGAAGAGTGTTCAGTTCAGCTTTCCCTTTACCGATTAATGTGATCCAAGCCAGTTACTGCAAGCCAGCTGTTTACGACAAATCAGGAAAGTTACGGCTCGATAACCCTGCTGAGTTTGGCCATTTTGTGAGGCAGGCTGGTGAAACTTCTGGCCAGGAGAGTAGACAAGGTGCCTTTTTATAAACCGTAAGCTTTCATCTGGTCTATGATTTTGTACCTTTTGTTCAAGACACTCTCTAATGACAGCCCAGTTAATTATTCAGCGAGGGATCTATACAGAAGGGATTTTTCAGAGAAGCAACCCCTGAAGACAGAGATGGGTGTAAATGGAAATGTAATTTTTTGTGGTACTCACATTAGCCACATATATTTTTCTTACTTTAGGTATATTTCCGTTGTAGTTAAAATATGAAATACTGTACAAAATACAAACAACATCTGCAATGACCCCCCCCCCCCCGCCCCCAACCTTTGACCACTCCCCCACATTCAACCACAACAAACAAGTCAAATTCAGAGTATATGCAAAAAAATATATACAATGGAATACAAATATACCACTTACTTCTGAAGACTGGGCACAAAATCTCCTTTCTTACTATTTTTAAAGGATCTTTTCAAAAACCTACCTTGAAAACCTAGAAGAACCTTTGCTTTTATTAAACAACTATGCAACGACATTGCCTTTCCCATAAGTTGCATATAGTCGTCTTTACATTTTTAAATCAACCATGGACTGAATCAATATTTGTCCTTAACTTAAATAAGTGTAAGCATGATTTCTTCATAAACACAGTTTAGGGTGTTCAGGTCTGAGTGTCTTGGTTATAATTACCATTTCCTTTCCTAACCCCGTGTCAAGTCGTTGCATGAGAGACGTTTCAATGATGTCATCGCAAACATTTCCGTGATTGACAGGAAACATGTTTGCATGCTGTAGTGTCGTTGAAACATTGGACGAAACAGGAAGCCGCATATTCAGTTCTCAATGCAAGAAGCAACATTGTAGACCACCCTGGTATTCAAATCGTGGTCCTCGAAGTCTGAAAACTGCTGGCTTTCCACCCTCCTTTTACCCGGGAGTCAGGTGGGAAGACAGTCTGGCCGATCAGTATCACTAATTGTTCAGTTAATTACCTGGGAGAAAGAAAACCAGGGTCGGATTTGGATTCGAGGTCCAGAGTTGACTATCCATGCTATATGATATGTGTGGTATAAGTCAGATTACTCTGACAAGCAAAATGATTCATAACTCAGAGATACCAAAGGGAGAAAGTATTAGTTTTGTGTATCTTCGATTGGAATATCTGTTGACTTCCTGGTTACATAATGGAGAAATGCATAAAATACGAGAGGAAGTATGACAGGTAGGGTGTTACATTTAACCACGATGCCTTAGTATTTTCATCCCACAACACCGCTGCATAAAATATGTGCAGCCAATAAATGACTCTGAAATTTGGTAACTTGCAGTATTTTATTTCATGAGAACACATGAAACCTTTTCATTTGAATGCAGACTTAACGGAAAGTAAGATAACTGGACTCACTGTCTGGCTGTCTGTCTGTCTGTGCCATTTTGACTACTATTAACAATATTTTATGTTACGTTTATAGCGAAATGGCTAAACTGTAAATTGTATAGTTACATTTATATAAGGTCCACCATCCAGGTGCATACCCCAAGGCCTGCAAAATAAATGGAAACATTAAAGTGTAGTGTGAAAAGATGGCTTTTTCCGATTTTTGGCAGAAAAAAGCAACTGAAACTGGAAAGGTCATTCCAGCATCGGGAGACACGGGGGGAGAAGAGCCAGGGCCGTGAGAAGTGGTTGCCAGGTGCTTGAGAAGATGGAACAGCCAGCTGGTTAGAGGATGTTGAATGAAGAGGTTTGGTTGGAGTGTATGGTGTCTAAAGACAGGAAAGGGCAGTTCCATTCATAGCCTGGTATGTCAGGGTGAGTTATTTCAATTAAATGAGAACAGCCACTGGAAGCCAGTGAAGAGTGTATAACTATTATATAAACCAGACCCCCACCAATCTGGCAACCTCTGGGTTCCGTATTTTTAAATTTTTAAGTAAAAAATAAAAAAATAAAAAAAATGAAATGGCTGATAAATTCAACTTGGAAATTAATTATTTAAAAAAGGCACATTAATTTATGCAAATTACAAGCGTACACAACTTTACTTTGCAAATTTTCAGCACTTAACCATGAGCGAGGAAAAATTATTTATCCCAAAAAAAATCTAATGAAATTGCAAAAAAACAATATCCAGGAACATTTACAGTATGTTTTATACAAAGCTATTAATCATTTGACTTGTTTTCATCCAGGTGCAATATATCTAATCAAAACAAATCTATGTTTGGCTTTGCCAGGGGACTTATTAAAACCCATTCATATGTTGTATGGCTCTAGAGAGCAGGGAAACGGGCCTCTGTCCTGAAGTGAAATGCCATCTTTTGCTCCGTCTGCGTTAGCAGTCCAGTCTCTAATTGGTTAGGAGTGCTTCTTCGTTCGGCTAGAACCGTGTCAGCAAAAACTGGAGAAAATGGGTCATCAGTTTCAATACCAGTCTCCTGAGAGAAGCTGTTTAAAAATAAACAACTGAAACATTAATGGTGTGAGCGTTAAACCATTTCCCATGCTTGCTCTAAGCATGATTCTCTGAATAACACAAGATAACTATTGTTCAAAATCTAATTATTTGAAGCATTTTTCATTCTGTTTTCACATTGATCCGAGTTTAATGATCAATATTGAAGTCTCTTTCTCTGTTATTAATCTCTTAAACAATCCACAAATAACACACATGGAAGGTTCTTCTGGACAATGGCTGGTGGTAGCTGAATGTACCAGTAACTGTACATAATAATGTAGCGAATGCATTTAATGTACATGACAAACTATACCTCACAAGTAAATATGTTACACTTTTGATATACATTGCTGTCGAAGTTATACAAGAGGCCTAACACTGTGACCCCATCTATAGAATATAGAATAACAACAATTACAGTGTCTGGTAGCTAACATGGACATGCTGTTGGCTATGCTAACTAATGTGTATCTGTCATTTAGAAAACCTGCGCGGCCAGCGAATGAAGTAGTTTTAGCTAAAACGTCATTAATTACAGCTTCAGAGAACTTTTAACGCTTGACAACATGATCGTTGTGTTACGTTTCTGTCATGTTCATGCCACGTTTCATGTTTAGTTTGTCACAGTTTCCGTGTTTTTCCGCAGCCTTGCATTCATGCTGTTTCTTTCTCTTGCTGTCGCTCATGCTTCCCTAATTGTTTCATTCTCCCGTGTCTAGTTTACTAATCTACTAACGTTAGATCTGGATTGGGTAATACTAACTCTCTAACCATGTGTTCATGTTACCTTACGTTTCTCGTGCATGTCATTTACTAATTTACTAACGCTAGGTCAGGATAGGTTTATTACTAATGAGTACTAATTATCTTGTTACCTTGTCAGCCCTCCACACCTGATTTCCCTTTGCATGCTGCTCTCAAGCTAAGTGTCTGCACCTGTCTACACCTGCATCAGTGTTCATGTCATGTCTTTGCGAAATTGTTGCCTGTTAGTTTATCTACTGTCACTTTTGAGCATTTATCCATTGTCTGACTACTGTTATTGATCCAAGCCTGTTTACTGACCATCGTTACTGCCAGCCTATCGTTTCTACTGCTTGTTTTTGACCACGAGTTTTTCCTGCTGTCTGTTTTGTACCTCTGCCCTGCGGATAGGACTTCGGTCTGACTCCTGCAACGCCCCACGACCAACGAACTCTTCTTTACCCCTGAATTGTACTTCTGCTCTGCTGACAGCTACTCTAGTTCTGAACTTGCGCATGGATACTGATTTCGAGACTGCTTTCTCCTTTGGTATTGTATTTTTGGTTTTTGGCTGGATTTATTGGTTTTTGGACTTCGCTTGTGTGACTACGATTTTTGGATTTCCCTATAATAAAGTCCTTGCGGACATTTATTATTACGTTTGTGTTCTGAGTCATGCATTACGGGTCCAACCCGCACACACTCGTCTCACGTTGTGTGATATAATTCTATAAATTTGTGCTGGACTACAGCAGTAATGACTTTTTCGCTAGGCTCTGTTTTGCTATACAACCCATAGTTCAGAGGTGTTTTAGCAAACACACTAATTAGCCAATTATTAAACGTATAATGTGTAATGAAAACCTCCTTTTACAGTAAGATAAGCCTACCAAGAAAAAAAATGCTGAAATGGCTCCCACAAATGAATCTTGGTTTTCTTGATGAGGTGTTAAAAAAAGCAAAGGAGGCATTTGTGTTTGCCATATTGCAAAATAATAAGCGTGTGCAGTTCTCGTGAAGGTGAATTATTGCTGAAATATGTGTGAGTTTTTATATATTACATATATACAGTATATTTCCTGAGGCCTTAATGAAAGACGTATGACACCTTTATTACCACGTTACAACTTGATAAATTATTCATAAGCATGCACACATGGATTTTGATCATCAGAGGGTTGACTTTGATTCGAGATACACCACATGGTGTCCCTCGAATGTCACATTTTGAGTAGAATTTGATGTAAAATTGTGTTATGTCAATTGATTCTGGGCGTTGCCCAAACTGACAAGGATGATGAAATGCTGTTACTGCGGCAACACAAGAAGGTGCTTAAAAAATTGATCGTTGAAGCACACGGCTCTTCTCTGGATCTGGATTGTATAAGCATGGATTTATTGTACGATATTAAATACTTTGTTTCAGTTGTACTTGGTAATCTGGTGAGACCTCCTTTCCGTATTGATAATGTGTGTACCCCTTTACATTGACAGTGCAAGGAAATTCACCAAGGGTAACCAAGGGTAACAGAAACTGTTCATTAATTTGTAATTTTATGTAGGCTTCTCTTATGGAAAAATAATGTACTGCAGTATATTGTAAATATATCAAAATTATCGACACAATATATTTAAGATATTCTGCAGTATATTGCAATTCCATAAGGGTTTTTAACTCATTACTGAGTTATTTTTTTGGTCTCCTTAAGGTGACACTGCAGATAAGGATTAAGACTTTATATAAAGCTGGATTCAAGCTATGAAAAGAAAGACTTTAACTCTTCACCTTACGATTACCCAATGCGGCAGACAACAGCTTAAGATGTATCTTAATTAGAATCACAAGTGAATACATTTCACATTGAGGGGTTGGCTTATAGACTTGTCCCTCACCCAGCAGTGCCTGACCTGAGCTGACTACGCCCATCAGCCCGTATTACATCAACATTTAAGATGAAGAAACAAGGTCTATAAACCTCTGCGGTACAACATACATTATATATTAATTATTATATGGAAAATTATTATATTATATGATATTTACGTCATGCTTCTGGCCACAATGGTAAGGAGAGTCAGCCTGCTTAAGAGCATCTGCCAATGAATAAATTATATTTATAATTATATTATATAAACTTGACATCTGCAGGTCTGTTAGGCCTGCGTAATGGACCCCGCATAGAAACGTGACCCAGGCAGTAAGGCCCGAGGTCTAGTACATCTGCAGGTCTGTTAGGGCTTCACAATGGCCCCCGCATAGAAACGTGACCCAGGCAGTAAGGCCCGAGGTCAAGTACATCTGCAGGTCTGTTAGGCCTGCGTAATGGACCCCGCATAGAAACGTGACCCAGGCAGTAAGGCCCGAGGTCTAGTACATCTGCAGGTCTGTTAGGCCTGCACAATGTCTGCCACATAGAAACGTGACCCAGGCAGTAAGGCCCGAGGTCTAGTGCATCTACAGGTCTGTTAGGCCTGCACAATGTCTGCCGCATAGAAACGTGACCCAGGCAGTAAGGCCCGAGGTCTAGTGCATCTACAGGTCTGTTAGGCCTGCACAATGTCTGCCGCATAGAAACGTGACCCAGGCAGTAAGGCCCGAGGTCTAGTGCATCTACAGGTCTGTTAGGCCTGCACAATGTCTGCCGCATAGAAACGTGACCCAGGCAGTAAGGCCCGAGGTCTTTGTTTGTTAAATAAATAAAAAAGATGATTGACCTGAATCTCACCTTGGGCTGAAGAATTATATTATATATTATTATATTAAGAGGAGGACAAAGCCTAGGAAATAGGCCTAAGTCGCCCTCTCTCGCTCTCTCTCTCTCTCTCTTTTTTAGTAGAGTCAGCTTTGTAACATGTAGCAATACTGCACCGCAACCCAACCCAACCCAAACCCAATCCAACCCAAACTTCCTGTGAGCAACCCCCAACTTGGAAAGACCCTCATGTACCACAAGGCATGTATTATGTACCCAACTAAGTATCTGTGCTTTCTACTAATTGACCCTTGCATTAAGACCATGGTTTTATGGAATACTATATTTAACTATACAATAACAATCCAGTTATGGAGGTGCATTCCAAATGCATGTGCTTACTGTACATTAAATGAGTATTCAGCTAATGTTCTTAGATAAATACCTAGATAACTCATTTACATCTACCCCACATATCTGTATAAACAATTTAGCAATTTTGTTCCCCCTGAAGCTAGCCTACCCAAATCTTAATTCATTAATGAAGGTAGCTAGCTATGAAACTGAACAAAGGATACGTTTCTTTTTGGATCTGGTTTGATAAGCTGGGCTGATGCACACGGTCTGAGTTACAGACATTACAAAAAGTAAAATCACACAGTGCTGGCATTTCAATTAAATCCACGACAAGATAATCATTTTAATTGAACTGGTGAGTCTTTAGAATGATTTGATATATGATATGTTGTCCTGTTGGCACACTTAAAATAGGAATATAGACACGCACACATTTAAAGTTTGCAGGATGTAGGTCAATTTAAAGGCATTAAACTCACTCCAGACATCCCCCTCCAGTTGAGTAATAAACAAGCGCCATATTTATTGTCAAACAAGTGCAGATATTAGCAGGGATTTAACTAGACCACAACATGCAAAAGTCTTAAATGACCACTCCAATTCTCCTAAGGGAAGCAAGATCATCTTGTGGTTGTTGAAGTTCAATTAATCCCATCTAGATCCCACGCAAATCATGTTGTTAGCAACATATTGCTTCTAATGTTCTACAGACACTCCAGTTTTCCCACACTATTGAATTACATCACAGCATTGGATATGCTTAAGTACATACATGCAGTACCATCCAAAGAGGTTTCAGCCTCTACCATTTCTTTTACCTATTGTTGAAGAAATGCTGAAACACTTTTATCTCAACAACATTCAATTAATTTAACATGAAACACTCTTATGGGTGATGGAGGCTGACAGTCATGGAAGTAATTTATATAGAAAAGGTCTAAACAAATACTGCTCGCATAAGTCTTTGCTTTCCCTGGGCTAGTACTTACTGTATGTCGCTTTGGATAAAAGAGTCTGCTAAATGACTGTACTGTAATGTAATGTACTTGTTTGAAGCACATACAGCAGAAATGAATACTGAGTGCTTCGGTCAGTGCCTGCTTTCCACAGCAGGATAGTCATTTTTGCCATTTCTTGGAAAAATTGCTCCACTTCTGTCAAATTTCTTGGGGACCATTGATGAAGCTAAATCTTAACCTATTCCAGAAGCGTTAGACCTCCACAGGAATACTTACGGTCATTAATTTTTTAAATAAACTGTCCCAGTGTGGTTTTTCCTCCTCGTGATTCCAATCATTGGCTTGGATTCAATCAACATTTGTCCTCACAATGACCTCCATATGTTACATCTTTTTTCCCTGGCAGTACCACCGTGGCATGTTCATATATCATAAAAATGTATTAACAAATCTGTTTGGGAAATAAGTTAAGGACCATTTACGAGATATATCATCTGCTAAAAATGTTTTTTTTACCCTGTTTTAGATTTCTGGCTGCCTCGAGCAGGTGGTCCTCGAGGACTTTATGCCACAGTGCAAACATCCTCTAGAGTCCCTGTTAAATTCCCATAACATAATGTTGTGTTGAACCTGTGCCAGAAGTAATGAATTTAGCTTGGAATTTAGACCCAGAAGTTAGCTTCTTTTTTTTCTGTTGTCTATTGTTACCACGGTAACCTTCTCAGACAAGTCTGCAATATTTTTTATTTGCCACAAGTATCTTCTTTTCCATCTGTCCATACAGGGTAGATTTGTGCACGGACTGGGGACACTTTGTGAAAGACATCCATCTTAGATATAAAACTTTATCACTGTTGGCTAACTGAGGAAACTCATAGACAGATGCTGCGACCTTGACACTTGGACAAGTCTTCCTTGGTTACATAATATCAGAATTTTGTTCAAGGAGGATAGAAATGCTCTTATATTTGACGAGAGAAAAAAAAAATGAATGAGAAAATATGAATGTAACATTCAACATGAGTATAAAAAAAGATTTTCTAAATCTGTCTGTTCAGATTCTTTTTTTTTTTTCCAGAATTCCAAATGGGGGAGCCCAGGGTCGAGGGTCTTAGTTGATAAAAGGTGCTCAACACAAGTGCTTATTGGATAATATAGCCTAGACATCGCAAGTTCCAGCCCAGCCTGTTATTTTCTGCCATCTGCCTAGGATCTGTTATAGCAGGGCTCAGCTGGGTTCTCTATACCAGGGGGCTAGAGTTTGTTTAAGCCAGTGTGGGTTTTAGTTTTTTTTTCTGGTTACTGCTGCATTAGCTCCTGTCAAGAGTGTATTAGATGTCCACAGGCCACCAATCAGAGCATCTGTCCTGGGTGAGACACACAGGTGTGATTCTCCACCAATCAGAGCATCTGTCCTGGGTGAGACACACAGGTGTGATTCTCCACCAATCAGAGCATCTGTCCTGGGTGAGACACACAGGTGTGATTCTCCACCAATCAGAGCATCTGTCCTGGGTGAGACACACAGGTGTGATTCTCCACCAATCAGAGATAGACCTCCTGTCATTCCATTTTGGACTGCCAGTGGTGTGAAATACAGTCAATGGCTCTCCAGCAACTAAAATCGACTGTAGTGTGTGTGTGTGTGTGTGTGTGTGTGTGCGCGTGCACTGTGTGTTAAACAGTGTAAAAACAAAGGACTGTTTAAATAATGTTATGAAAATGTATTTGGGGAAGAAAGGGCAACCTATCAGAAGACTCATTACTTCTAACTTAATATTTTTGCAACCTTGTGTATCAGCCTATCCCTAACAATCTCCATTCTTCTAGCGAATAGATTGATCTTTGTTATTAGGTTGTGTGGTGCTTACGTCTTTGCTGTGCATATGTGTTGCATTGATAAAATGGCAGACTGCTCAATATATCAGCTGCCCACCCTAAGAGAACAGAAGCTGAATTTGCCACAACTGAATTGTCGTAAAATGTTCCTTTGACAACGACGCTGTCGAAAGTTTTGTTTCCAATAAATCTGTTTAAATTATTACATTTGCAATCAGCGAGGTGATATTTCCCAGGCGCGTTGATCCCGCACGTCTTCTCTCACCACGGCTGAATCACGGCCCGCACGTCTTCTCTCAACACGGGTGAATCACGGCCCGCACGTCTTCTCTCACCACGGGTGAATCACGGCCCGCACGTCTTCTCTCACCACGGGTGAATCACGGCCCGCACGTCTTCTCTCACCACGGGTGAATCACGGCCCGCACGTCTTCTCTCACCACGGGTGAATCACGGCCCGCACGTCTTCTCTCACCACGGGTGAATCACGGCCCGCACGTCTTCTCTCACCACGGGTGAATCACGGCCTGTCATTCGCTGTCAAGTGGCAGCACTTCAACTAATAGAGGTGTCCCGAGTCAGACTCTTCATTATCAAGCAAATATTACATTTTCTTTTTTTGCACAAGGGTCAGACTTCCCCACCCTTGCAGTAAAATAGATTTTATTACTTTTGTTTTAATTTGTTGCACAATATTTAGCTTTTTTTTCCCCCAGCGTGGCTTCTCAATTTTCCATTGGTTATGCATTTCTGTCCGAATTAACATTTTTCTTGTCGCTGACGAAATTAAACACATGGAAAAATAAACTTTGATACCAACTGGAAGATACCCCACTTGCGTATGTATTTCTCCAGAGCTTTTCCCACAAAAGAGAATTTGCCATCTGGAGTGGGATGCTGTTGCTAGGGCCTGTTGGCATGGTTGCATTCATATCACATAGAGGCAGAAATTGAATTCTATACAGAATGTGTCCTCTGCCCTGTCCCCTGTTGGAGGAGGGCTTGTGGGAGGGTCTACTGCTGCAACTGGACCAGGACTCCATCATTTTTCAACTGACCACACTCGACCCCCTGGGGTTACCTGGAATCCAGTGGAAACACCTTTCCCACCTCAGGTGGGCGATTGTTCAGTACGATCTTTTGGGGAGTGATGGGTTTTTTTTTACACACTGAAATGATCCAGCCATTTTACCTCTGCACAGTACTGCCCTGCAGTCAGCTTTATAGCAGCCGCCTTCTAATAAACTCAGAAAAATGAATTGGGATAATTAATCGGAAAGAAGTTAATTGCTGAGGGAAAAGAGGGAAATGCTGCCACCTCCCAATTTTAGTCCCACTTAGTCAGTCAACTGAACTCATGTGGTATTTAGCCGTAGGAAATATGCACAGTATTATAATACATATAAAACCTATGATTTCTGCCTCCTCTAATTTGGTAAGAGATTCTCTGATTGGATTTATTGCACGCAATGCCAATCATAATCTTAATGTGATTATATATAATTTAATATCTGGAAGCCCAAGGCAAAAAAACATAAGAGAACATAAAGGCACAATAAGGCACATTGATGAAGATTATCCTCTTGTGTGCCATTTTAATAATTGCTCCCACAACTCTGCCTCCTTAAACAGAATACAAAAGGCAACGTAACTCGTGGGGCAGTGTAGGCGGGGACTGGGGACGTGGGTGACACTGATAAAAAAAAGTTTAGCGAGGGAGCATTTTTGGATTTGCGGATCTCGGAGATGAAATGAAGAGTTTGATATGAGGGACGTGCAATGATTTAAATCAGAGGCTAAAAGTAATCCCTTTCGTCCATGCAGACCACGTCTGTGTTTCCAGAACAGTTATTCAGCACGATTACGCATGACATCTGCACACTGGTGTCCCAGAGAGCGTCCCTTGCACAGAAACGTGATGCTTCACAATGCATTTCTTAGGTCATATTTTCTTTTAGCCAACATGTGAAACGTGCCAAGACTGTTGTTAACTGTTAGGATTACATAGTCATATAGAGCCAGAGGCACAACGTTGTAGCACTATATGCAACCAGACTAGTAAAAATCAATTGGCCACGCTGTGTTGTATGTTTGTTAACAATAAATAAATGCATAAATAAATACGTAAAAATAAACATTAATTACATTACATTATAGGCATTTAGCAGACGCTCTTATCCAGAGCGACTTACACAACTTCTTACATTTATCCATTCCTATACATCTGGATATATACTGAAGCAATTCAGGTTAAGTACCTTGCTCAAAGGTACAACGGCAGTGTCCTACCTGGGAATCGAACCTGCAACCTTTCGGTTACAAGTCCAGTTCCTTTGGAACCATTATACTACACTGCCGCCCATTGTTGGTTCAGCCCCAGTTTCAGTTCCAAGTTCCCGGCTTGGGTTCCAGGGGTGATCTAAGTCCAGCTCCTCGGGCGAGAGCTTTCGCTTTGCGGAGGGGGACTTCCTCATGCCTCTCTATATTGTGTTAACGTGTGTTCAGCTTGGGGGACTACCCCACCTAATAATAATATATATTCATTTCTTCACCTGTTCTCTGTCGTTGCATTTGGGTTCAGCCCGTGTTTGGTTCGTGACAGTATGTTTGTTAACAATAAATAAATGCATAAATAAATACGTAAAAATAAACATTAATGTTATTCTCCACTCAGAATTACAAACTGACAGTGTGTATAAATATTCAGATTTTGATAAGCACCTTCAGGTAATGCTGGCTAATTATTGTTGTACAATATACAATTATTATTGTTGTATTGATATAAATGTATAAGTTGTGTAGTTTGGGAGAAACTTTGTACAAGTCACTTATGTTGTCAGCCTGGGATCAGCCTTTTTATATAAAAGCTTGTACTTGCTGTTATATTACTAAAATACTAGGCTCACTGGCCCGAAATCTAATTCTGTCTTGTATGTGATGTTGACAATTAGGAGAGCAGCTGTGGTCATGGGATAAAAGTGACAAAATGGCCAGCAACAGCAATCACTCACAAAATCACAATTTTCTTTCTTCAGTTTTCTCTACAACACAGACATAGAACAAACACATCATATAAAACAGTCTGGTTTCACAATGAATAATAACAAACATTGTACACAGAGAATGTGTGTTCCTTCCTCTTAATCCTGGCCTCTTCCACAAGCGAGTTTGTTACCTGAGGTACCTGGTAGTGGTACAGGTCGTTTCAGCGAGTTTGTTACCTCAGGTGGTACAGGTCATTTCAGGCAGTGGCATCAACAGCAGCTTGGCATTTTACACCTCGTACACAGTGAGCAGAATGTAAAGCATTCCTTATCTAAACGGATACCCTCGGCAAGCCCGGGTGAAACCACTGCCCATGGTAAGAGCCTCTTTCTACAGGTTCCATGGGCCAGAGACCTTTGTCTGAACAGTACATGCTTGGGCATGTTCAGGCACAAAGTGAGAAAGCACTGACTCCAAAAAACTAAATATAAACCCCTACTGATATTTATTTTAGGAATGGTTGAAGATGAGGTTGGTGACCTGAATTGATCCAAGTTCAGTTTTGATATATTGCTCTTATTTCACCAGTTTAAAAAAAAAAATATATACCTCTTTTAGTTTTTTTTTGTCTTATTCAAGAGGACTTTATTTGGTTTTAAAATGTGTGCCTTTTTAAGTCATGTCCTAAAAACATAATTTTATAAGCATAGCCCAAGGAAAAACTCCCTTGCATTCACCATGCAGAAAAACGCACCACTGGTGTACACTTTTTAGGTCATGCCCTAAAAATGTAATTTTATAATCATAGCCCCAGAAAAAAAAAATCCTTGCTTTTACCATGCAGAGAAACCCGCCGCTGGTTGTTACCTGGAACTATATGCACAAGGGTTGTTTGCCTTATCTGTTCATGCATGGACTATTTGTGGATTTTCAGCCATGTTGATTTTGTATTTACTGTGTATTTGATCCTGGCTATGATGTTTAGAGCGTGTTCCCCTTTAAGTATGTTTACAGTAGTCATGCTCGAGTCCTCTGTACACAGGAAATGCGGCCTTATATGGCTGAGCGGTATTCACACGCTTCCCGTTTGCTAATGTGGAAGTGTGCTTTATCTCTCTATGTGCAGAATTTGTTTGCAGTGTGTACCTGACATTCTGGCTTGTGAGCAGAAGCTCAGCTTGTTAAATCACATTTGCAAAATGCCACAGCAAACAGAATTTGAAAAAACCTAAAAATAGTAGAGATTGAAAGAGGAACACCTTTTAATGGTGTTGCCTTCTCTTGCCACCACAAAGAAAACTGCAAAACTTTTTCTCAGAGTACAACACTCTTTTTCTAATTTGAATAGTGCAGAAATACAGTGCACATTTCTCTGTATTTAATCAGTGCATTCTTGATTAGTAATTATTTTCAGTTGTAAAAGTAATACCGTTATTAAACTGAAATCCAGGCAACGCGACCCTCCAACCAGCAAAATAATTAGGCCAGCAAAATTTTCATAAGGTATTACTAATGTTATTTTATATTGTAATAACTAGTGAAGTGAAAATTATTCTGCACATGGTGATCTTAATAGATAATGTCATTATATGCTTATGAATAATCTTACTTCTGTGAGAATGCAAACAGTAGCCTATTTCACACTCACAATAGTGTAGTACTCTACAGAGCCGGCCGGGGGTTGTTCTAAAATGGATGCCTTAAGTTGACGTCATCACCCATGTTTTCTCCATCGCAGCCATTTTGTCTAGTCCACTGCCC